>WOVY01002588.1:22500-181381 GCA_013436015.1 Rhipicephalus annulatus | reverse complement strand
AGGTAGTTTATTGTTGTAAGCAATGGCAAAGTGCATCAATTTTGAAAAGACTGTATACCTGCGGGGAAACACTAAAGAAGAAGCCACTAATATATTGCTATGGCTCGCAAAACCTTCTCTTATCAGAAGCTAAACAATATAATATTTCGGCATTCACATAAAAGTGATCTCTCGTGGTCACAACACCTTGACAAAGTGATAGCAAAGTGCCAGCGGTACGTTCGATGACATATAAAACACTGTCCGTCCTGATTTATATTACGCCTTCAGTACATGGGACCCGTTAACTAAAACAAACATAGTAAAATTAAAATGCTTACAGCAAAAACCTGTTAGATTCATCTACAATATGAATGGCTTCACTTAGTCACTAATCTTGCATTTTGAAGTGGCCTACTTGTTACAAGTAATCGAAATTACGTATGTCGTCTCAAATTCCTTTTTTTACAGATGATAAAAGGTCAGTACAAGAAAGACACGTCACATCTTGCATGTGCGACAAGTCACGCTACCAGGCACCCACACTCACTAGCTGTTACTCCATTCACTACACATGTCAACTGTTTCGGGTACTCTTTCTTTCCTAGAATTATAGTCGATTGGAATAAACTGCGTGCCGATCAATGTCTTACACAGAACTCACTATCGCAATTTGAGTCACACCTTTAGTAGTAGGCAGTTTCCTTTTATAGCTCAGATTTTTAATGTACTTTTCTTTTTCAATTGTGCTAACAAAATTTCTGTTCGATTTGAAAATTGCTAGAATAAAGTCGCTAGCTTTCTTTATTTCTTCTTGAAAGCGCGTCTATAAAGAAATTCCTATGTTCGTTTCTAATTGTTATTTTACTTATGTGTTCACCTATTATGGACCACGTTGCTAAGATGTTGACGAAAAGATCGCAGTAGTCTATAAATAAATAAAGAACAACAACACTTTAATCGTGTTTGTAACATGACGCAGCAGATAAACATAGACTCGCTCTGGTTAAGCGTAACGGAAAGCTGACGCATCGCGCGAGTATATTTATACTGAAATCAGACGCGTAAAACTTCCAGAAATCGCTTCTATTGCATGTGTTTTCGCAAAACCTATGCGTCACTGTCTACTGGCATGCATTTGGCGTTTTGTTTTATCACACGCCTCCTAGAAGAATTACGTCTAGAACGTGACCTGCGAACGCGCCACCCTACCCTCGGATTTTACCCTCCCCCCCTCCGGTACGGAGGCAAAACGCCTGTGGCAGTCGCCCCCTGCGAACACAGCAATGCTCTCAGAGTTTGCCTCCGAGCAGCTGTGATGTCACGTGACAGAACTGTACGGAGGCGAGCGGTCCCACGCGGCGGACGGTCGCAACACACGGTAGGAGGCATGGCCTCCAAGATTTTGTGCTGGCAGCAAGCTCTCAATTGGAGAGAGAGCTGCGTTCCAGGCTTAGTTTTCTAGGAGGCGTTGGTTTTATTTAAGCATAGCCTCCTATATACTTTCTTAACTTACACAGCCACAGCGCTATGCCTATCTGGTTCTACCTCATCTAAGGAGACAAAAATGCGCCAAGACCTTTGTTACTACCCGCGTGAATCTCTTCGAAATTGTGCCGCAACCCACACAGCAGCACAATCGCAGAGCAATTAGCGTTTTCCGCCATAAGCCACATTTGCGTCGCCTCCGAACTTATCTAGGTACGCTCACATTACTGATTAGCCGCGTATTCACTTCAGTGGAGCTCATGGTGTGACGTAAGTCGCCACGACCCTGCAATAGCGTGTGACGCGTCCATGAACACAACGAGTGACAGTAAAAATGAGTAAAAAACAACAAAAAAATCAAAGGAGGAGGCCTTGCCTCTCGGTACAGTGTCTAGAATGTACTCTCGAGAAAAGGGAGGCGAGAAGCTTGTCGTGTACGTGCAGAACGTACAACTGCTCTTTTCTTCGTCCTTCTTTTCTTTAGCGCTTTCTTTTTTCTCTTTTTTTCCCTTTCTTTCTTTTTCTCTTTATTTTTCTGTTGCATTTCGCATTGCATAGTGCTCCTTCCTAACTGCTTCTATTCTCCGCGCCCGCATTGGGACTTTCATTCGCGCGCTTAGCAGCGCAACACTTTATTTGGCTCAGGCAACAGCGAAGGTCATACGTTCGTATTCAAGCAACATTAAAAGGGTACGTGAAATAACAACTGAGTTAAATAAAAGATTGAATTGATGTATCAAAAGCGGCTGATTGCAAGAAAAACCCTTGATTAAAAGAACGTCATTTATTGGAGAAAAGTTGTACAAGAGCACGCATATGACTGGGGTATTTTTACGGGTCGCACGTGGTAGAATTCGTAAGTGATCAATATTTCGCGCACAGCACCCGCCGCCCAAATATGCGGCATAGAACTATTGAACGTTGAAGGTCGGTGCACACTGAACCATGCCTGTGTATTCAGGCATGTTATACGGGACGGCTTTAAGCTCTCCCATAGTAGAGTACTCTGTGCTCTAAATCGTTACCCCCTTTTTCTAACCCCCCCCCCCACGTTGAAGACCACGGGACGGCTTTAAGCTCTCCCATTGTAGAGTACCCTGTACTCTAAATCGTTACCCCCACTTTTTCTGAACCCCCCCCCCCCCCTGTTCATTACTTTTCTCTCGATTGCCAAGGTCTCATCATGTGTGAGGGTTAAGGGACGGCTTCATGCTCTCTCGTAGTAGAGTACCAAGTACTCAAAGTCGTTAACCACTCGTTCTAAGCAGAAAAAGCTTCATCCAGTTGTAGTCCAAGAGACGGCTTCAAGCTCTCCTTTCAAGTACGCGAGGTACTCAAAATTGTTACCCCCCCCCACCCTTTTCTAAACACATGATCGCTGTGATCCGCTGATTCTTGATTCACCTTCCTCTATTTAGGAAGGAACACTGCAATCGGGACAGCTCACTGCTCTCCCATAGTTGAGTGCGAAGTACTCTAAATCGTTAATCAGATTTTCTAACACAGTCCCTCTCTTCCCCTGTTTCTTGATAACACCCTCGAATGTCGCCGACCCGCAGCCACCTCCGTCTTCTTCTGCCCTAATACACGCGAAACTCACATACAGAAGTTCTTCCGTTAGTATGTTCTCGTGACTCGCACGCTCCAAGAAGTTCGCCTCGCCAAGGCTCTTTGCGGACAATCAATCAATCAATCAATCAATCATTTTATTTCCTTTAGATAAGGTGAAGTGCAGGACTAAAAGCTCAAGAGCTTGATGAGGTCCTGACCCCGTTCACAAGTTGACAAAACAGCAGGAATGGCGGTCAATCATGCACAACAAATATGAAATAAACATATAGGTATAACATCACAAAAAAGTAATAGAAAATTTTCATAAAACAGTGCTAAGATTAAAAGAGAGTAGTTCAAATGTATGGTCATGAAGTGGCATGAACATAAAAAGCAATAATAAACAGGAAAGAATGGGCATAAATTCTGAGAGATGTATCCTTGAGGATATAATGTATCAGTTGGGCGAATGACGGGCGCATCCGTGTATAGAATAGCCGACTGGAGATAGCCTAATAAACCAATAACAGCGTGATGACCGCGGAATATAGTTATATCCCACCTAAAGATCCATGGGATCCATGGCCACATTGTTTCTTTTTTTTCTGAAATCCAGCGCTACGTAGGGAGGGAGAAGCCGAAACGTGACCACATTCTTTTCGCGAGGGAGATACGGGTAAAAAGTTTTGCCTTGCCAAGAGGTGTACTTATATGGAGTGCGTTTATTGTACCTTCAAATCTGCCAGAAAGTTTTGTTGACAAGCCACGACCGATTATTCTGGCACGTGGTGGAAAGTACAGGGTTGACGCCATAAGGGAAACCCTTAACTGAGAATGTACCTTGATGTTTACTTTCACCTAACGTTGCCCTTAATTATCGACACAATCTAACTCAACATAAATCAAGATTTCCTCTGAAGTTGAAGAAATGTTTCAATCAGACTGGTTTGATTATTAGTGACGTGTTTAGGCTAAGTGTGCACTACCCTGTATATGAAGATATGCAGTGGAATTCAATATCAGTTGCAACACTGTGGCCATGGTTCAAGGAGACTCTAACGTATACCGTTAGAGCCGGCAAATGTGAAATTGGGTTTGCAAACACCAGTTGTGGAAACACTGTTTCCATCAACGATTGGTTTCCATGTTGGAGTGACTGTGCAGTACAGGCGCAGCTTTAATTGAGCGTGGTCAGCATACTGCATCTCAGTGCAGATGTTTTTTGGGTCTGGTTCTTGCAATCTCTCTCATGCTGTGTCATCTTACAGTTGTGAAAAAAAAAAAAAACAGGAGAATTGTAGGGCCGAGGTCATTACGCCTCGCGTTTGGGAACGTTCCTTTTAGATGCGGAAGCATCTTATACTCGCGCCTTGTAGTGCGCCAGCCGCGCCGTCCGCACCGCTTCTCGAACAATCGACAGCTGACGCGCGCGCATGCGCCGTCGCGCCGTCGCCCACCATCTGTGCCGCGCGCGCTTCTCCTTCGAGAACATTCGACAGCTGACAGCGCTTGCACCGTCGCGCCGTCGCCATCTGTGCCGCGCGCGCGCTTCTCCTTCGAGAACATTCAACAGCTGACAGTGCATGCGCCGTCGCGCTGTATATATACTCAAGGTCGGCGCTCGCTCGCTCAGTTGCCGCTCGTCGGTTGGTTTGTACGGCGCGTCGACGTCCAAGGTCGCGGTGAAATGAATTCCAACGAATGCACAAACACAATGATCGACGTCCCTTCGACCAGCGCCGTCCTTTCGCATACGTGTGTACGTGTTCACTCATTTAACACCCCCTCCTACAACCACGTTAACCAATTTAGCCATCGACCCAAGTAAGTCGCGATTTAACACCCCATTTCACAACCACGTTAACCAATTTAGCCATCGACCCAAGTAAGTCGCACTTTAACACCCCGTTAACCAATTATATGCTCCGCATCCTCCTCAGTGTTCCCCCGAGGGAAGCTGCGGGCAATTTTTTCATATTTTATTTATAGTTTACCATCGGCCGGCGGCCTTTGTTATGAATATAAGCCCAGCATCGGCATAGGGTAACATATTAGTTTTGTTTATACGAACAAATTTTGTGTGATTACGAACAACGAGAAAGTGAAGTCGCAAGAAACCACTGTTTCTGCACCAATGCCACAACAGCCGACCTCTCGGCATGCTTTCAACCTAACTGCGTCACATAAGCTGACAGCCGAAGTATAGGTGATTGAGGCACATCGCTCGTAGCGGTGTCGCAAAGGCAATTTACCTTAACGCCTTCGTTCGTAGATCTAGATGCTCGCATCATCCGCGATTGCCGCACGTATACTTGTGACACCCCTTAATCAATCTCGCACTTCCTCCCTCTCTGGAGTTGCGAAAAACGTCTAATGCGCCCTTCGTGAAGCCAAGCCCCTGAAAGGTGCGGTTTTCGGCACTCACCAGCACTGCGGCTTCTAAGGGTTCAGCGAAGAGTGTTAGGCCAAGCCCGTAACATCTTTCGCTGCGGTGCGGTGACTATCGGGAAATTGCCGCAAGGCCTCCGAAGAACAGCAAAAAATTAAAGAAGACCCAAGCTCGATTCTTATCACCTCTGCTGCCTGCAGTCGAGAATTGAGCGGTTAACAGGCCGGAAAAGAGGTCCCCAATTAAGGCTGACCGAGCTGAAATGCCGAAATCACGGATACTGATAAGTCCACAGAGCCACCTACACGGCGTGCGTAGGCGCTATGGATAACGCATAGAGCGTATGGCGATCCGCGACGCTACATCCTGTCGTGTCAACTTCGCGCGCAAGCACGCCGCTCGCGTGCGGCACCGCATGCGGTGAGAAACCGGTATTTTTACTGTCCCTTCAACGTCACTGTGTGTAGTTTGCCAGCGGTCCGGCAAAACAAGCCTTGTCTTGCAGGATTTCGTCATACGCGCGCGAGAGAGAGAAAGAGATGCCACGCAGAGTAAATTGTACTGTATAGTGTAAAGGAACACGTTGAAGTTTTACGAATGGACTGAAAATCAGTATGAATAGAGAGAGAGAGGTAGTTGCGGAAACCGTTCGATCGAGCTTGCCCCTCCTCGCTTCCTTCTTTACAAGTCTTGCTTTTGTAGAGTTACACGTGTATTCGTGCGAGCGTGCCCAGTATCCTAGATCCCTGCGTGGTCGCCGTGTCTTTGGGTACGCTGCTTCGGCTATATCTCGGCTGGTACACGTGGACGTAGCGGGCATAATGGTCCGCAGCCTACTCGCCTAGCATACGCAACGTACGCCATTGCGTATGAGTATTGAGAGAGCAGCCTCACGCTAGGGTGATGGTCGTTATTTCTAGATTAATAGTTTTTTTTTCTCGTTCAGCGTCGATTCTTCCGGGGCTGCCCGCCTTGCGCGACTCTGCCAGTTTGCGTGTGTGCGGACCGAGTGGGAAAAAAAGCGATCAGGCGCTGCGCGCTGCAGCAATATATGCGTTGTACCACGCGCAAGGCGTTCGCATGGAGCCGGCGTGCCTCCAAAGGCAAGCCTTTTGCGCCTAGCGGCGCACCGTTTACAACGTCAGTGCCCGCGCGGGCATTGCGTCTGGTCACGCACCGGCAACCTCCGTTACAGTTATTGTAGTCTTCCAACGAGCTCGCCTTGTTCGAAGGCCGTTTTCGCCGGCGCGGAGCTGGCGTGTAGTTGATTCCGTTTTCGGCACAGTCGTTTGCGCGGAGATTTCTGGAATTTGCTTTTTCTGAGGGACTTGATGTCGCTTTTTTTACTTCAACTTTGTGTGTGTGTGTGTGTGTGTGTGTGTGCGTGTGTGCGTGTGTGCGTGTGTGCGTGCGTACAGGTATGGCCAGCTAGTGAGAAGTTGCCACGTAGGCTACGTAACTGAGCGGGATCATATGTACATGCATTTTGGAGAAACAGAAATGGAATTGCTAGTGCTCTGTGCGAGCTGAGCTACATGTTTGATGATGCTTGGTGGATGAAGGGATGCATGAAGACCAAAGTGTCTCTCAGCTGTCTTGTCGAGTGAGTGAGCATGAACTTTATTGAGGTATTGAGGTCCTGAGAAGAAAGAAAGCGGTGCCGAAAGTCCCGCCAATCAATCCGGTGGGTCCACCCAGGTTGAGACCGGTAGAGAGTGTTTAGGCGACGGCCCGGGCCCTCTGGACAGCCTTGAGCTCAGCAATTTCTTATGGCTGTTCTAGAGTCCGAGTAAATGACAGAGGCTTCCGTGCAGCTTCGAAGGGCTAGCGCAATGGCAATTTCCTCTGCTTCGTGGGTGAAGATCGTAACTATCGTGGCGGCGTTGTCGAAATCCCACGCAGCCGTATGAAGTGTGTTTTGAGAGCTCTGGGGGCTGAGGATTGCCCATGGTACTTACGGATTTGAGTCTCACGGTTGACGTGGTTTCCATTGGAATTCATCAGGTTTGCGAAAGAAGATAATGCAGTTTCATTTTTAAGTTACTGCAGTAAACTACATGTCGAATAAGCAAGCAGACACGCAAAGAACGTGAAGATGACCTGTTTTAGACTACTACCCTGGACACCCTTGGAGGCAGCATAATTGCTCCAAAAACGTAGGGCTTGTAGGTATAAATATCTATTTTTGTACGCGTCCATATGATTTGTTTTCCTTTTTTCGATATTTTTGGCCAGTGAGTGCTACCACCTAACTGCACTAACGTGTGTACAGTTGCTTTAACATTCTTACATTGCATGGCCAAAGTTAGAGGCAGATTAATTGTCCGAGGACAAGCGGCAAGACGTCGGGACTGAGCTTCAAGAACGCGGGATTTAGCGACGCTATCAGGCCTCACGATTGTGTTGCACAGTAGGAAGACGGCAGGAGCTATGAAGCACATTGGTATAACTCCTCGTAACGTTGCAACAGAGCCACGCTGTCATGTCTGTCCTCGAAAGAAGACGGCGTGCACTGTCCTTTTGGGCGAGCACGGCGAGTATTTCGACGCATTGCAAAACTTGCAGTCATCATAACATTGCATGCCAGGTTTATAAACGATACAGGCTCCAGTAAAAAAGAAAAGAAAGGTACTTGGAAGGACGTTTCAGGATGATAGACGCCAGCGAAAAGGTCACACGCTTGCCCAACAGTACATGCACGTGAACGCTTCTTTCGCGTCCTCTCGCCAGCTTTGGATGACGGCCGCCGGTCTGTCGCGTGGTGGTCCTTTCCGCTTATGCTTAGACGAGTTTCTCGTTGGTGAAGAAGCGTGCCCAGAAAGGTTGAAGAAATCGTCGAAAGCAGCGCGTGCCCATTTGGTTGTCGAGAAAAAGCATACTCCCGCCGCGCGTGCCGCGAGATTCGACGGTGTCGTTACCTGGTGTCGCAATAATGGACCGTCCTTCGGTGTCGCTTGGCGTTGCGTTGCATTTCGCGCAGCAACCCTCCCACCTTCCTAAGCGGGGGTGAAAGCACCGCGACGAGCACGAACGATGACTGCTCGATTTCTTTCGATTATCGACGTATGGAAATGAATGACGAGATCTTTAAAGTTGGAACGGTTGCTTGCAAGACCACCTGGATGGGGTGCGCACGAAGCAAAACGAGAGAGAATGCAGGTATGTTAAACACTATGGCATAACCGGTATGCAGGGTAGCACGAGGGGAAGGGATGCGGGAGATTGAAAGAAGAGTACAGAGAGAGAAACAGAGGGGAAGCAAGCACGCAGACACATGACGTCACAGCACGAAGTGGTGGTCTTGCGTGGTATACGGCGTCATTAAAAGTCTGTAGCCACTCGTGCAATCCTGTTGTCCTCGTGAATTTGAGCAATGTCTTTGTTGCTTGAATCCTCGATTGCTTTTCAGGATGACATCAAAGAATAGTTTATAGTGTCATTGTTCTATTTTCAAGACGAGAACTGCAAGTGAGATACAAGAAGCGAACTGCAGCACGTACTGTTCCCTTCCCTATCGTTTGGTCCTTGTGAAGTTAGCGCAGTCAAAAAGCCTTCTACTGGTAATTTTAACTAAGTATTTCGAAGCGTTAATCCCTTCGAGGTGTCTCAGTTGTTTTGGTTTCTGTGCTACTGAGCGCAAAGTCGCTAGTTCGAATGCCATCTGAAGTGGCAGCATTTTTGTTTGGGCGCAACGAAAAATATCTTCTGTGCTTATAGATTGAAATGCTCGTCAAAGAATTCCATGTTGGCAAAAATCATTCTGGAGTCCTCTACTTGCCATGTACAGGGGCCGTCGAAAATTTCCAGGCCACTATCCCATCTATTCCAATGGCAGCGTGGCCTCGGCATTCCCGACGGCCCCTGTACATTCTAGACCCAGTGTTGCTTCGGGACGCTAAACCTCATTCAAAAAAAAAAGTTCAAATGTTGCATCACTATGTTACAATCAAGTGGATGATACCAATAGAAGAAGGGAGATGACGGGCGGGCTGTTCAGGAAGGTGACAAGTTGTATGAGAAGCGACGCAAAAGATCGAACCATGCTCGGTATGTTTGGAATAATCTTCAAGTGCGATAACCCCATTATTTAACCAAAACTAAGCAACACTTCGTCTTCACAGCAATGTTGTTGCCACTATAGCTAGCTGCAGCGACTTCTACCCGCACCTCTTGATCAACCTCAGCTCACTCGCGTGGCGTCTGCATCACGGGCTTTCAAATGAGCGACGAAGACTCACAATACCAGCTCTTGTTCTCAATATTACCTGCTGTTAAGCGACCCAAAATCGAGATATGATTACAAAAAACGCCGTAAAAGAGGGCTCCGAAAACGTCGACGATCTGGTGTTTGTTTTTTAACCTGAACCGACATCGTACAGCACATGGCCCTCTATAGATTTCGCCTCCATCTAATTGCGACCGCTCCTGCCGATGCTCTCATTATAAGTTCTGACTAACATTTTCTTGCGGAAAAAATATTGAGAGAGGAAAGGTGTGAAGTTACATACCCATAACGATAACTAGACGCCTACAATAACTCTCAGAAATCTTAGATCACTCATGAACAGTCGCGCGAGTTTCTTCCGACCATTGTCCATTTTCTTACTACCCTTTTCATCTCCAAACGGCAATGTCACAAATTTTCTCTCTTTAACGGCGCTCATTGAGCCAGGGCAGGTATTCTGCAATTCGCATTTGCCGGTTAGACTATTATACCTGCCGTGGCTGCTGCCAGCCGTCCTTGCAGATTTCATTCACGTCAATTCATCACGCCTTTCGGCCCTTAAGGTGTCCCGTCACGCGCATATAAGTTAAACGGTAAGGAAAAAAAAAAAACTAGTCGGCAGTTTCTTCAGCCGACGCAAACAAACAAAAAAAATCGGGTGCGGTTTCTCCTGTGGACAAAATGTAAAACACTTTTCTCTCGCCGCCCATGTGTCGTGCGATGAAACAGCGTTATGCAGATCCGCTTGCTTGATGGGAGGGGGGGGGGGGGCGCATGCATATAAGCTGGCTTGTGCAGGCGTATACGGAGCCACGTTCACGAGCTAGTTGAGCGTCGAGGTCATCGCTGATGTCGAAATCTGACGCTGCCGTCACGAAAAGACACTTATGGCGCCTGCGATGCACAAAAACGCGAGCTATAGCGTCAGTTATACGTGAAAACAGCAACAACAACAAAAAAAGACATCACCACCCAAGCACTGCGTGCAGATCGTTAAACGGGCGAAGCTGAAACTTGCGCCCCAGTTGTTCATTATGAACTGAAATACAAGTGTCTCGAATAGTAGCTTTTCATTTCTCTGTCATTAGCTTTAACAGACTCGGCCTTTGAACTTTTGGTCTGGTGACGTTAGCTTAAATCGTATAAGAGCACCAAAGCAATGGTGCTCAGCTACGGATATTTCGAGGACCCCTTGTGCACAAGTAGAAGGATTGAAAGACCATTTGGAGTGAAAAAAAAATTGTTGGAAGAGTAACCCCGGTATTCACAAACGCTCCTCGACTCGACTTCCATCCTTCACTTGACAGAGTTGAGCACTGCGCCACCGCTCGGCTGAAAATGATGCTGCGCTACTCAAGAATCGTGGCTGATTATCGCTGATATGCAGTGACTAACCGTACCTAGAGATGGCGCTTCCATCGGCTTTTTTTCAAGTGAAGGTGAAGTGTTGAGTGAAGGGACGTTCTAGAATACGGGGGTAAGGGTTATAATTTAACACACCTTGCCGCGTGAATTAGGCGTCTTTCATTTCTCCCTGACAAAAAATAATCAAACAAAAGTGTAACTACGCTTCGATCTTCGCAGCTTGCCAACAAGTTGTACGGTCTGCAGCCATATTCAACCTGTTTCTACCTATGGCTGCTCTTCAAATATGCAATCCTAGAAAAAAGTATGCTCGCGTACAAATGTCGCATAATACAGCCTCTAAAATTCATAAAGAAGGAGAAACAAAAGTTAGCTCCGCCACATTGCAACAATGTTATAAAATGAAGCATATCAAACGTTAGACAGGGCTGCTGTTGCGGGATCTTGTGTTCCTCCAAAAAGACGCGTTTTATTTTTTTTATTTTTTTGAGAATGGGTTTTACGGGACATCGAAAATGGCTTCGCGGGATCCCTGGGGTCTACGAACCGCCATTTGAGATCCACTGACCCAAAGGGTCTCATGGGTAATTATTCATACTGCGGTGGGTATCACCACTATAGCTACATGTGCTGACAAAACCTGAAAAAGAAACTTGTTCGAGCACGGATGCCCTTCTGTGTAGCGCATTCTCGCGTTGCTTCTTCGCTATACCATCTGTGCACTTACGGAGTATAACGTTCTCTTACTTCTAAGCCGTACTCAGCTACGCCGTAAAAACCGGAAAAACCCGAGCTAACTCGAAGAACCTGCGTGTAGCAGCGAGGGTGGATGTCGTTTGTACTTCGCATGAGCACACAAGCATTTACCAACGCCTACTCATTGAATATTGATATGACCGAGAATGACGAGCGCAACAAACGTGCATTGATGAAACTATCGAGCACCTATGGTGTCACTGATTAGCTTACACAATCGAGAGGCTCACACACCGCCTTTCTATAAATCAATTGTGCCGAAGTGCTTCTTTGTCGAGAGTATATGGAGTGTCCCATCACTGTTTCCGAAAGGCAAGGACAGTTAGTTTTTCTCGAGCACGTCGGGCTGATTCGCCGTTAGTGATATCAAACGTGTAAAAGTTACACTGGCTCAAACATTCACTTTTATTTTCTCCTCTCCAACTTTCCTTACCCCTTTCCCAGTGCCGGGTGCTATACATGACCCATCCCTATATTAACCTCCCTGCCTTTCATCTGTTCATTTACCTCTCTTTTCTAACTAGTTCGTCAAGCTTCCGCGTCTTCTCAATCAATCTTCTCCTTCGCAAAGGCGATTCGCACTTGTCAGTGAGAGTGGTCGACCTTATAACAGTGCGCGCGCGGCGACACTCGCGCGAATCGTTTACGCCTCGCGACGAAGAATGCGAAAGCGTTCTTATGCGCGGTGGTGCGAGCGGGTTCACCGAACCACTACCATGACGGGGTTCGCCCTGGGACCAATACCCGACGAGGGAAGAGACGACGCCGCCGACCTTTCCAATCATTATAAGTCGCAGCGAGGATGCCACAGGC
This sequence comes from Rhipicephalus annulatus, assembly GCA_013436015.1. Classification (NCBI taxonomy): domain Eukaryota; kingdom Metazoa; phylum Arthropoda; class Arachnida; order Ixodida; family Ixodidae; genus Rhipicephalus; species Rhipicephalus annulatus. The sequence continues at coordinate 168,815 of WOVY01002588.1, read as the reverse complement.
GTAGCAGCGCAAGAGAGCGAGAGATTACCCGTTTACACAATGAGCCAACGGAAAAAAGAAAAGAAAGATGCGCTGGAAAGGTTGATGTGGCACGGGGGTGCCGACAAAGCCATAGCTACGCCTGTCCCACTTGCTGTCACCAAAACATCAATGCATTCCCTTTCCTGTCCGGGCCCCCTTTGGCATTTCTCAGATTCTCAAAAAAACACAGAAAGAAAGCGGGGAATGTCAGGAAAGCACGCCAGGGAGATGACAAATTGATGCCGTTCCTACCGTATTTACTCGTGAACGACTACGCTCTGAGAAAAAAAAAAAAAGCGTATTTGGGGAGTATATCTGCCCACGTCAATAATCGGCCGACCGACTTGCTCTTGATTCCATTCGACTCTCGTCATTTTCTTATCAAGAATGTTATGTCACGCTGCTAGCACGCATACCGTTTGTGACCGAGAACCACTGTTACCGTGGCGATAACGCAAAAAAAAAAACGTGATTTAGACGTCGATAATACTTGCGTGGCAGAAATGCTCCCCATGATATGTGGGGTTTAACTTCCCAAAATCACCATAATAATATGAGAGAAGCCTATAAAGTAGGGCTCCGGAAATTTCGACCACCTGGTGTTCTTTAAGGCGCACCCAAATCTGAGCACACGGGCCTACAGCGTTTCCGCCTCCATCAGAAACAAAAGGGAAAGTTGTGTAGATGATGATGAAAAACATTTACTATAAAAGAGAGAGGTACGGGGCCAAAGCATGACCCCACTACATGGTCGGCGTCCTTAGTCCGAGACACCGCATGACGAGGCCCCTACTCGCGCCCGTCTCACCAGAGCCCGTTGAGACTCTATAGTGATGAGCAGTTGAGGAGGGCAGTCTCCCATGCCTCTCGGGAAGGGGTTGGGGAAGTGGGTAGGTGGGGATTTTTCGGACTCTCCCATACCATGTGGAAGATATCACACGTCTCCCCACAGTGTGGGCACCGCCCACCTGTGTTGGCATCGAAATGTTTTAGGAGTGCAGGACAGAGTAGAGTACCTGTCTGCAGGCGCCTTAGAGTTCGCTCTTCCGCCTTACTCAGCCCCTTTGCAGGAGCCGGGTAAAGGCGGTGAGTTTCGCGATAATAGGTCAGAATTTCTTTGAACCGCAGCAGCGGTGTATTGGCTTCCGAGTCATAAGATTCAAGGTGAGGAGCCCGGTGGGTAAGCGCTCGGGCGGCCGCGTCAGCGGCCTCATTACCCCGTAAGCCCTGATGGCCAGGAGCCCATACGATGCGTTTCGGGGCTGGATCAGCGAGAGCCCGTTTTAGAATTTGGCTGGCTAGGGGGGATATCTCTCCTACCAAATAATGAGCACATGCTTTCCGGGAGTCCGTGATGATAACTTTCGAGTTGGGGAGTTGTGTAGCGGGGCGTCGAGCCAGCGACCTCTCTAGCCGCAGTGCACAGCGCTAACCACTAAGCCACAAAACGTGCACAGTCGTTTACGCAAGCCATTTATACAACGTATGCCGCTTGGCGGTCCTTAGAACGTCAGATATCCACAAACTCTGCGTGTTTCCGTCATCAGTAGCTAGATAGCGCGATGTTTTTACCTTGGCGCGCTCTCAAGGTCATCGTCTCCAATGTTTCCATGAGCGCCGCCTCCACGGAGTGTGGTCTCTGCGGCGCACGTGCTTATCTGACTGGTGGTTAGAGAGAGCACGAAGGTCAATTCACTGACTGCCGCGGCCGCGTTTACGAATGAAGCGCGCTGCTCACACATAAACAAGCAAGATTTGAAACAGTTGTTTGCTCTTGTCCCTGCCTCTTCCTTTCTGTTTGAACAGCGCACATTAGGTGCCGATCTGTGACAGCTACTGTTCACGCACGACCTCTGTATGCTCATATCGTGCGTGCTCTCTGCTTGGGGTGCGCGCTTCAAGTTTCGAGCTGGTTGTACTTGAATTTGTTGCTGTAGCAGTCATTCCATCGCCACATGTAAACGAAGCGTTGTTACGACCGGCCCTGGGGAGCCAAGCAGGAAGCGTTTGGGAGAGAACCGGTTCTTGACCTGACGGTGTCGTCCACCCCCACCTCCCCATTCGGGTTCCTCCTCGCCGGGAGAGCTCCCGGGTCTGCTGTGCGTTCGTGACCATATTTGGTAACATTTTGGGGCGCCGGGACCATATATGGACATCGTGTTGGGTTGTGCCACTCCTTGTGTTGTGAGAGGTGTTTTCCCCTCCCTCGTGGCCGAGGTGCCGGCGACACCGTATGGCTGACACCGTATTGGCTGCTATTCCTTTCTGTTTGAACAGCGCACATTAGGTGCCGATCTGTGACAGTTGCTCTTCACGCACACGCTCTGTATGCTCATATCGTGCGTGCTCTCTGCTTGGGGTGCGCGCTTCAAGTTTCGAGCTGGTTGTAGACTTGAATTAGCTGCTGTAGCAGTCATTCCATCGCCACATGAAAACGAAGTGCCATGAACGTTCAACTTCCTTTGTGAAGACCCGTTTTACTTTCGCGTTATAGCGATTTCTAGAAAAAGGGAGCAGCCACGCTTTAAATGCGAAGCATTTCTTAGCGAACTTCGGCGACTTTGAGCGTATCTATCTATCTATCTATCTATCTATCTATCTATCTATCTATCTATCTATCTATCTATCTATCTATCTATCTATCTATCTATCTATCTATCTATCTATCTATCTATCTATCTATCTATCTATCTATCTATCTATCTATCTATCTAGCCACCTACAACTATTAGCTCTCCTGGCCGTTTCGATGATGGTATCGGTACCAAACTTCGTATGGCATAACATGGCTGTATGGAGAACATATTTGTCTAGTCATAACATGTAAATCATGACATGCGTGTCATGAATGCCATGTTTTACATTTCATAGTCCTGCAGCTCTTGTGGAGGTTTTGTTCAGATGGCATGTTGCAAAACTGGTACGGCATGACACGGTTGCATGGTGAACACAAGCAAAATACCCTAACACGAAAATCTTGATATGCGTGTCATGCAACAACATAACTACATGACACACTCATGATGCGCTCGCGGCTGTTTTGCTTGTGTCACATATACCAAATTTGGTAGTATGGTACGTGAGTGGATGACAAAGGTATGTGACAGGCGCAAATATGATAATCATGAGATACAGTGTCATGTAACAACATGACTACATCTTATGCTCATGATGCGCTGGCGGCCGCTCCGCTAGCTTCACATGTTCCAAACGTGCTATTACGTGACGCGAACGGACGACATAGCTAAATGACACATTCAAACATGATAATCACGACATGTGTGTCATGTAACAACATGACTACATAAAACACTGATGATGCGCTCGCGGCTGTTTTCTCTAGCTTCACATATGCCAAATTTGGTGTTACGTAAAGCCAATGGATGGCGAAGGTATGTGGCTGGTGCAAACATGATAATCCTGAGATGCATGTCATGTGAGAACATGACTACATGCTACAGTCAAGGCGCCAATACATTTCGACGTGACGCTGTGTCCGAGCTGGCCGGCGTTCATTTCGTCGCGTCAGGCCGCGTTCACACTGAGCATTCCGGCCGCCGAAAGTGCTCAGAATCCGGTTCGGCGGCAGCGAGATCCGCCGAAAGGGCCCTTTCCGCACCGATCGCTCTCGGACCGATTTTTGCGGCGTCTGCCGCCGAATCGGTCACCGCTAACCAATAGGAGTGCTAGTAAAGGAATTTTGAAAAATGGCGGCCAAGCCCTACTCACTTGTTATGCTGCAGTGCACGTAACTGAATGTTGAAACCAACGGGAGTTGAACCTACTCTGTGCCTACTTCGCCTCCGTATTTCGTGAAAGAGGTGACCGAGCTTGCTGTTGGCGTGACCGAGCTTGTTGCGGTCTTGCAAAGCAACAAGAACCCACCAACGCCGCTGGCGTCGGTGGTTTTTCTGCTGTTCGTGCATTACAAGACAGCCACTTGCCAGAAAAGTAAGCAGTACTGTCTTCTCTTGCTTCTTGCGTACGAGAATCGTCGAAGTTTGCGCCACTGGATAGCGTAGTAGCGTTTGCGAGCCGCGACAACAACCGGGTGACAGCGCATCAATCCCGCGTTCGCCCCGTAGAAGATGGCATATTCGGTGGCGCGGGGCACGCTCAGTGCGAACGACGCTGTGTTTCGGCGGCAGGGGAATTTCGGTCGCTGTAAAAAGCGGATGTTTCAGTGTGAACTAGGCATCACGGCGGCGTTGACACGCCAGGCGCCGGTCCTGCCGTATACTCGCAGGCGCGCGCCGCACTGCGTTGCTATGACGCATGCGCGTTTCAGCTCGTCCGGCGTCCCTCCTTCACGAAAAGAGGGAGACGCAGTGTTGTCGGGGTCATAGAGTTTCCTAATATACACTAGAGGGAACTCTGGCGTTAGTGTCTGTGGGAGCTGCAACGCAGGGCGCTTGAGTGAGCATGAGAAATATGGGTAGAACACACATTTGTCTAATTTTCGTACTTTTGGCCTGCTTCTGGCTCCATGTGTGTTCGTGTGGCTTGGAGCTGTTTTTTTTTTTACGAAAAGAAAAAGCAAATGTTCAGCGCTTGCGCTTCACAACCTCATTCTTATAGGCTTAACATTTCGAATCGGATCACAAATTTCCAAAGGGTTCGTTCTTTCCTTCAAAACAAAACCGTAACCAACAATAAACAAAGCCGCTAGTACGATTTGCCGCCCGCAAGTACGAAGACTAGGCAAATGTATGTACTACCCATCATCCACATGGTCGCTGAGTGATCGCAGCGCCAGACTCTCCTCTAGTTAATTTTAGGAAACTATAAGGTCTAAGTAACGCATCGTCGCGTTACTTAGACCGTCGGCGCAACCAGCGGCCGCGCCGACGGACGCTGGTTGCGCCGGTCGCGCCTGGTGTCAGACCACTAGGGTTGCTGGATGGCGCTTCGCCGCTGTCGCGGCCTGGCGCGCGCACGGCCACCGGAAGTTCAATGGCTCGTCCCGGAAGTTGAGCGTCTGCTACGCTTCTCAACCGCTGATCAGCGTTCCCATTGACGCATTTTGCATTTTGTTCTCAATTGCATTTTGGTGAAACACATCGCGTTCAGATCACAACTTATGCTATACCGAAACATGCGACGTTAATATGAAGCAGTTTATAATTGCGAAGGAGAACGAAAATGTCACTTAGGTATCGGTTCGAGAGGAGACGACGCAGCTCGAACGGGATTTATGCTGGCGAGTGGACTTTATGATTCGTGTTAGGATGCACGTCTTACAATAAATTAACAGTCATGAAGGGGCTTGTATTAGTCGAAAACAATAAATCAACAGCCGTGAAAGGCCTTGGATTATCGGAAAATCAACTAGCTAAGCGAGTTCGATAACAACGCGAAGGAAGCTGCCTGAAACAGAATAACCGATTTGATGTTTGCTACGTGCCGGCCAAAAAAAAAAAATCCTGAAATGGCTGTGCGCAGCTTGCTCCTGTTTTACCTTTGAAGGTTAGTACATCGAAACCCTTTACAATATGAATTCAAGCATATGTGTGTAACCAGCAGGTCAAAGTAAATTCTTTTAAAACGCGCTTTCTCATCATTGCCTGACAAAGGTATCGCCCTTTCTCTTGAAGGAAAATTTCTAGCTTATGAACACATTTATTGCTAGTTTTCAGGGACACCCACCCATTGCGCACACGCAGTGCCTAATGCAAACTGGTCTATCCAGATTTAGATTTGCCTAGTGGTTATGGCTTCAATTGGACATTTTAGTGTAACCCTTAAAGAATGATAAAGGAGGACGCGTGGAACTGCTTCATTCGAATTGAGAGGCCTGCAATTGTACGAAAAACTCATTTACTCAGAACGTTTGTGCACGTGTCCTTGTTACTCACAATGCAGTGCCTGGAGATGGTTGGCAATAGTGCATGCAGGTTAATATTTAAGTATGCTTCCTGCCTCGCCATTGAAAACAAAACAGGCATACATGTACAAAGATGGATTTCACGTATTTATTGTACTCGAAGCACTTAAGAACTGCCACGTCACGTCACTTCACTGGTGACTGAAAATAATCAACTCTGCAAGTCACTTGAAGCACTTAAGAACTGCCACGTCACGTCACTTCTCTGGTGACTGAAAATAATCAACTTTGCAAGTCGCTTGCGGATGTTTGGTCCTGTTATCTTTGCAGTAGCTTGCTTCGCGGCATGGTGCATCCTGATCTTCACGTAGCAGCCGATGACACATTTAATAAGACGCACAAAGTGGTTGGAGTCAACTGCTGATTCCAACATATGGCCATGCAGTTCCGGATAGAGCTTGTTCGTGCTCAGCACTCCAGAAAGTTCTGCCATAATCTTGGCTGTCACAGTGTCAGCTGCGTTCTTTTTTGGAAGGCCTCCGTCGTGAACCTTCTCCTGCAGTCGAACAGCTTTTTCAGTCAGCTGACAGATGTACGTTGTCGATGACGACGGCTTGGAAAGACCTCCACGGTTTTTTCTGTTCAGGAGTGCCGAACCACATGTCTCGGCAATGGTGGCCGAGTAGCATACTGCGCAAGGTATTTTACGTTTGACCATTCGGCAAACAAACCCTGCGATGTAACCAACGACGTTTCCAAGGTACGGAGACAGTGCAGGGAGATCCTCAACTATGACATCCAGCTCGCTCTCGTCGGGTAGGTCTATGCCTTGCATGACTTCTTCTGTGCCGCTTCGCTTTGCTGTGGCCATGTCGAGCTCATCGTTGGAGCAAAACTGACTGCTCACGTACAGTATGCGCGTATTGTCAAGAGACTCACAGTTCCCTCGCCCACCCTTCACCTGGTTGTGTGTGACAAGTCGCTTGTATGCCGCCACAAATTGTGAGACTGTGGGATTGTTATTCCAGCCCCCTTTAGAACGCACAGCGGCAAAGAACAGTTCAATGTGGTCTTGTGAAAGCTTGTAAGTAAGAAAGTAACGGAGTGGAGCATTGTCCGAGAGGAGGAGCGTGGATGCCAGACCGATGACACTTTCAATGGTCACCAGAAATCCTAGAAATGGAGTTCTTCTGGGCGTCCTGAAAATGGGAACACCTGATCCGTCAGTCAGCCCCCGAATGTACTCCTTGGCTTCTTCGAAGAAGTTCATCCAGGTTCTCTTGTTGCTAGGTCGGAGCGGCGCTTTGAAACCATTGGCCACTGTTGCGACCGGGGTTTCCAGACACCGGAGGTCCGGGATGAAGTTGTCGAGGCAGGAGGAAGAGAGACTTGAAGAGGGTTTATTTACAATATATACATTGCGAACTCCCTACACGGTGAGCCCTCAAACGTGGCAGGCCTCTACATGACTCCTAACATAGCGCTCCATGGTGCTTGGTTCTACATGGTTCTGCTCGGTTCTGCTCTGTTCTGCCTGGTTCTCTTCTCGAAAAAAAGCACACCGAATGAGCCGTGGGGGCTCATTATAAAGGGTCTGTCCTCCCCAGATCCCTAGATCGGGGACCGCGTACAGAGGGCACCGTCCAACCACGGATCACACATTACCCGCGAGGGTGACGAGCACGCACGGTCCACGTGAACGTTCAAAATTGAAGCGTGGTCACTGCACGGCCATGTGGCACGAACGTGGCTCCTCCTCGTCAAGGGGTGTCGCTGGGCGAGGGGTCTGAAGTTGATGACTGCATCCATCGAAAGGGCCGCCGTAAACAAGCTTCAAATGGTCGCCGAACGACTCGTTCAATTAGCGGGACGATTTCCGGCCGCCGCCGCCGCCGTCATCTTCCAAAGAAGAAGCTGCACTTGTGGTCTCCCGAACTGCTCACGGTGTCGTGGCGGCAAGACGCCGCACCCTCCGGCCAGGGGGGAACAATACATGGCGGACACAGGCCGCCAACCCGTTTGGCGACTAAAAAGGAACATCAAAAGGAACGCCGATCCATTGTCAGACCTGGCGCCGGTCCTAACAGTAGGCAGCCGGTCGTTCGGTTACTTGTTTGGAGATTAAAGGAGCGCCGCTCCCTCGTCAGCTCGGGCGCCGGTCACAACAGCTCGTCCGCCGGCGGGAGAAGCGACCTGAGGGTGACCAGCTGCACAGGTTGCCCGAAGTGTCGCTGTGTAGTGCTGGCTTCCAGGCCACTGCTGATGACGCTCAGCCAAGGACTCTTTCCCTCTCGTTCCTTGTGGCTCCCCTCTGGGAAAAGCATTCATACACACCACCACAGGCACGGGAGAGCACCCTGCCCGCACTGAGACACGTCGAGTCCGACAAATTATCCAAAAGCAACCTTACTTAAGCAGTATTACCAAACACAAAGCAGCAATCGGGACGTTTCTCTGAGGTTTCACCAAAACTCCTAATCCCGATCCGATAATAATCTTCCCATCAAACTGCTTTCAAGAAAACTAACTGTCAAGTGATGCGCTCACCGTGGCATACCCGAGTGCCTGCGTGAGTAATCCGCCGTAACCCACCAGGTATCATACTCATAAAATAAAGCATTTTACTTCACGCTATCTTTTAGTTCCCGAAATTTAGTGCCGCCAAAGCCAGTCGTCAATTCCTTTTGAGAAGACGAAAGCATAACTGCCGTGCTGTACCTGCATCAGGAACATCTTTATTATACATCCGCAAACGCACATCACAGTGCTCCTGCCTGGATGAGATACCACCTAACCGTTCCCTTGCTGTTGCCACTTTCACAAAGCATACATATAAACTCACGAGCTAGCTTTTCTTACACACCGGACACATGCGAACAAAACATTAAATGAACAACAAAAAAAGTTTCGCATGAATCCTGAAAACCTCGCAAGAATATCCTTGCGTCCGTGCGCTCACTCAAAATTCGTCTCTAACGTCGGTCCTACTTGACAAACGCCCCTAACGTGTCGTTATACGGCCGCAAAACGGTTACCTTTAAAACCAATACATACAAAGCTTAAAAAATAAACAGCATGGTACCTGCTACGTAAACGCTATCTAGTAGCAGAAGTACAGAACACATTCCAAAAGGAAAACTGACCTAAACAGTCAAAACAGATATTCAAAACTAAAAAATACAAATCCGCGGGAGAGCCTTCCGAAACGCTTACCGCTGTCACTTAATTTTGAGACGAACGCGCGGCGTCGCGTCCTGTGGGTCTTTCTAGGCGAACGGGAATTGGAACAATGGCAAAACCCATTCGCTTCGCCTCCGACCCCCGCAAAGCTCTGCGCTGACAACCTGCGTTCTTACTCTCGCTGAGTACCTCGCACTCCCGCAGTCCATCAAACATGCCGTCGACAGAGCGACGAAAGGGTCTGCCTTTCTACCCAACGTGCTTTTTTTTTTTTTCGTTTTGTCCGGCGGCTCGGACGCATACAAACCAACTCCGGTGCCGATGACAAACGCCTAATTCTGTACGCTCTAATGCGTGTCACTATCCTTCCAATAGATCTATACAACGCATATAGGCTACCAAAATGATAGAGCGCTAACGAAAACAAAGTACAAACGAGTTATTTACAAAATCACAAAAACAAACAAATGTTCCTTTCAACAGTCCCGAGTCGACGTTTTCTGAGAGGCTAACAGCTGTTCGCAACAACTCTGAGTCGAACTCGCGGTGGTCGCGCCCGGAACGATTTTCTCGAGAAGCGGGGTCTACAACACGCGTCAATCGCCCTGCTACCGAACCCCGCGACGTTCCTCGAAGCCGACTTGCTGTCGCTTCCTGCCCCTCGAAAACCACCGACTCTTTTGCCCCGCACCCCGTCCAATGCACCGCGAGAACAACGGAAGGGTCTCTTGCCCTTCGGCCACTTACGCACACAATGCGCTTCTCTTTTCTTTGTTCTCTGGCCGCTCGGACGCTTGCGATACGGCAACTTTCTTGAAATTTCGCTCCGCCATTTGAATACATTCCTCAAACGCGTCGCGATTTTTGCCTCGTCTTTACGGCGCTTTCTCCGTTTGTCACGCTTCTTCGTGCCGTCTACGGAGCCTTTCGCCAACCTCTGATGCTCGTCAGCACCCACTTGCTTGTTAGCTTTCCCGCGCGCACTGTCTGAATGATTGCCTAGCAATTCATCCTTCCAACACTGCCGCGTACGATGCGCTTTTCTTTTCCGGCGGTTCGGACGCATACGATACAGACCCGTCAGAGAAGACAACGGCACTTTTCTCGCGATGTCACTCCGCCGTTTGAAAACCTTACTCGAACGCGTTGTGCTCATCGCGAGCTTTGCCTTACTGTTGCCCTTCGGACGCTTTCTCCCCTGTGCACGCTTCTTTGCGCGGACCTGGGAGCCTTTCGTCCTACTCTGACGTTCTTCATCACCGATATGCTCCTCCGCCGTCTCGCGCGCCCAGTCCTGATGATCACTTATCAGTTCATCGCTAGACCGCGGCCGCGTAGATTGCGCTTTTCTTTTCCTCACTCTCCGGCCGCTTAGACGCATGCGATTCGAGCCAGTCAGAGAAGACAACGGGCCTTTTCTCGCGAATCCGCCACGCCGTTTGAAGGTCCTCGTCAAACGCGCCGCGCTGATCGCGAGCCTTGCCGCGCTTCTGTTTTTCGGACGCTTTCTCCGTTTGGCACATTCCTTGGTGCCAAACCTGGAGCCTTTCGTCCGCCTCTGATGCTCATCAACATGGTCTACAGGGCTGCAAGGTTCGATGGAACACTCTGTTAATCTTAACTCCGTTTCCACCACCACGGAACCCTCACACCCTGCTGCGACCGCGAGCTCTTTTCCCTCAGAATGGGTTAAAACCTGTTCCATTCCCTTACAGGCACTAGCCTTTTCTTCGGCCTCAAACGGCACCGCCGCTATATCTACAGATATCAGACATGTAGCCTCCGCTTCAGTTGTAAACGGCACCGCCGTTACATCGCACCGTTCGTGCGCTACATCTACAACTTTCTGACCTGTAGCCTTCTCTTCAACCTTAAACGGCACCGCCGCTACCTTGCACCGCTCGTGCGCTACATCTACGGATTGACCACTCTGCTGCAATGCCACCCCTCTACGCCGAATCCTATCTATCTCTTCGTCTAATTCCTGCATCCTTTTCATATGTTCTTCATGCCTGCGCTCAGCTTCCAATTCCTCCTGGCGCCATCTTTCCTTTCTTTGCGCCCTTTGTACTTCCATATGTTCTTCATGCCTGCGCTCAGCTTCCAATTCCTCCTGGCGCCATCTTTCCTTTCTTTGCGCCCTTTTTACTTCCTCCTCCTGGTCCAATAAGTACATATTCCCGAAGTGCTCGATTTCCTCATTGTCACTATTGCTTTCGAGAATCACTTCGCGGAGTTTAGAAGCAGGCATATCATCATTAAAATCTAGCTCCAGATCCCAACACAGGTTCAGCAGGTTCTCTCTCGTCAATCTCGTAAGATCCATGGCGACTACTTTGCTTTGGCTCAGCTGTGACAAAACACAAACCCACCAGCGTTTCAATTCTGGGTCTAGAGAAATTGAAGCCTGGCAAATCTCACAGCGGAGACCACAAGCTTAAGCACCCAAGTAGCACTACGTGGCCAACATCCCTCTCTACTTGTTTCCTGTTAATTTTCACTCCTGCTTTTTACAACATCCTAAAATTTAACCCGCAACGTACCCTTAGAAATTTTGAAACATTACCACTTGTTCCTATTGAATCATCTAAGCTTTCCTGCTTTAGCGTACTTGCTCAGATAATCATCCAGTGCTGCCCTGTGCTGAGATAACAACCACAGTGGCCAGGCAGTTGTTGGTTATATCTATCTTTTAACGAATCTAGGCTAAAAGACTCGATATATCTCAAGCACAAAGCCAGGCACTCACCCCATTACGTGCGGTGGTGGTACGCTGCTTCGATCCCGCCGAGTTCCAGGGCTTTCGGCTGGCCTCCGGTACATGTCGCTCTCCGTCGCAGACTCGTATCCCACCGCTGCCAACCAGTTGTTGCGACCGGGGTTTCCAGACACCGGAGGTCCGGGATGAAGTTGTCGAGGCAGGAGGAAGAGAGACTTGAAGAGGGTTTATTTACAATATATACATTGCGAACTCCCTACACGGTGAGCCCTCAAACGTGGCAGGCCTCTACATGACTCCTAACATAGCGCTCCATGGTGCTTGGTTCTACATGGTTCTGCTCGGTTCTGCTCTGTTCTGCCTGGTTCTCTTCTCGAAAAAAAGCACACCGAATGAGCCGTGGGGGCTCATTATAAAGGGTCTGTCCTCCCCAGATCCCTAGATCGGGGACCGCGTACAGAGGGCACCGTCCAACCACGGATCACACATTACCCGCGAGGGTGACGAGCACGCACGGTCCACGTGAACGTTCAAAATTGAAGCGTGGTCACTGCACGGCCATGTGGCACGAACGTGGCTCCTCCTCGTCAAGGGGTGTCGCTGGGCGAGGGGTCTGAAGTTGATGACTGCATCCATCGAAAGGGCCGCCGTAAACAAGCTTCAAATGGTCGCCGAACGACTCGTTCAATTAGCGGGACGATTTCCGGCCGCCGCCGCCGCCGTCATCTTCCAAAGAAGAAGCTGCACTTGTGGTCTCCCGAACTGCTCACGGTGTCGTGGCGGCAAGACGCCGCACCCTCCGGCCAGGGGGGAACAATACATGGCGGACACAGGCCGCCAACCCGTTTGGCGACTAAAAAGGAACATCAAAAGGAACGCCGATCCATTGTCAGACCTGGCGCCGGTCCTAACAGTAGGCAGCCGGTCGTTCGGTTACTTGTTTGGAGATTAAAGGAGCGCCGCTCCCTCGTCAGCTCGGGCGCCGGTCACAACACCACTGGGTTGCGTGAATTGAGGAAATCAAACAGTTAATCGAACATTCGAATAAATTTCACAGTTCCTTCTGAATTTTTGAACTGTGGGAGTTGCAAGTTTTCACGACAAAAATCTATGGCGTCAGCCACACTAGTGCTTAAAGTCTGGACAGCAAGGTTGACTTTCATCTTCTGTTTCTGCCACTGAATGTGGGCAGCACGTAGTTTTGTTGCTGCATGCAGGCCTTCTTTTTCTTGAAGTTCTTGTAGCTGGACAATGTAGTCCCAGCTCACCGATGCGCCTGATGCGTCCCTGAGGCACCCAAGAGCAGAAAGAGCATTTCTAACTAACTTGACCATGTGACATGCGTCTAAAAGGCAGTACACCTTTTCTTGTGTTACAGGGTGAGGGAATGATGTTGACATCGCTGATGCATCTTCAACGGAAGCCCCCAGGTCTTTGAACATTGTAAAGTTACAACGGAGACCATCACATGTCAATGATGTCACGTGCACTCCTGTCTCATGCAACTTTGTCAGACAGAGCTTCACAATGTTCGCACGCTCTTTTCCTGAAGGACCATTGATCAAAAAATAGCCACACGTTACCTTCCAGTGGGAGTCCAGAGATACGAGCATGAAAACAAGGGCTTCAGACGCAACTGCGTTACTGTCATCGTCCACTTCATTGCCAATATTCACGTAGCCTCTAAATTTTTTGCCGTCCCATTCAAGGTGCTTTCTAATGGCCATTTCATCAACAACAAGGTTGCAGAGAAGCTGTTTGTTGTTCTTCTTAGCCTCATTGGCTTTTGCTCGGATGGCGTTGATTGCTTTGCTTGTGAATCCAGGTTCTCCGTTAATGGAGCTATACCATTTAGTTATTGTCGATGGATGTGGCAAGGAACATTGAAATGTTTCTCTGACATAGTTATATGTCTTTGTCGAGTAAAACTGTAGCGTGAGTGCAAATGCACGCAGTGCGGGAGAATATTTGTCTCGGCTCAACTTAACAGACGACTTGTCGCCTTCACTGGATGTTTGCTTGAGCAACCGTTTCGTAACTTCCAAGGGGATCCCCGTGAAGCACCTTTCAAGCATTGCCGAGGCATCTTCTGAAATGAGCTGCTTGTGCTTGAGGTCATCAATTATTTCATTAAATGAGCTGACCTTCATTCTTAACCGACGTTCTCGTTCAAGCCTGAGCTTCAGCTTTCTTTTCACTGTAGCCGCTGAATCTGTGCAAGCATCCAGTTTCCTCTTCAGTGTTTTTGGCGTGTCAAGGACTGCATAGCTGTGCTCGGCGACCTGAAAACAAAACAGTGAAAGTTAAAGCTGTTGAAAAAGACACCTTTCACAAAAACCACTCATCATATGACAGTCTTTGTAAAGCCGGCATCTGTTCGTAGCTTACGTGATTTAACGCAGAAAATAAGCAACCAGGTGCACAGGGGAGTGTAGAAATTAACTTTGTCCCCTTCATTTACCGGTGCACTCAAGAAATGCCACATCAGACAGGAATTTCAATATTTTCCCTGGATTAGAAAAACTGGTGCTGCAGCCATGAATAAAACCAATGTTCTGCTATGACTACAGAACATACCAGGACTACTAACTTGATTCAAATTGGATGCTATCCTGGTGTGCATAATGTATACAAAGTTATCGTGTTGGTTACCACGAGATTGCAAGAAAGTGGCCTGACTGACATCGGACTAGTTACATTCAACCGAGGAAGCAGAAGACAGGCGCGGGCTCGGACGCTTGAGAGGCAACACGGCTCCCGACCTGGTGTATTCTACGTAGATATAGCAGGGCCTTCGCCCACGGGATTTTACACGGCCTCTGTAGTTCACCGGGAAAAGCATGTCAATGGGCTCTCGTTCCGAGCACAAAATCCAGAGCGCGCTGAGGAAGTCGCGATAGCGCTTGCTGCTGCGGACCCCAACTCGAAAGTTATCATCACGGACTCCAGGAAAGCATGTACTCATTACTTGGTAGGAGAGATATCCTCCCTAGCCAGCCAAATTCTAAAACGGGCTCTCGCTGATCCAGCCCCGAAACGCATCGTATGGGCTCCTGGCCATCAGGGCCTACGAGGTAATGAGGCCGCTGACGCGGCCGCCCGAGCGCTTACCCACCGGGCTCCTCACCTTGGCTCTTATGACTCGGAGGCCAATACACCGCTGCTGCGGTTCAAAGAAATTCTCACCTATTATCGTGACACTCACCGCCTTTACCCGGCTCCTGCAAAGGGGCTGAGTAAGGCGGAAGAGCGAACTCTAAGGCGCCTGCAGACAGGTACTCTACTCTGTCCTGCAATCCTAAAGCATTTCGATGCGAACACAGATGGGCGGTGCCCACACTGTGGGGAGACGTGTGATATCTTCCACATGGTATGGGCATGTCCGAAAAATCCCCACCTACCCCCTTCCCCTACCCCTTCCCGAGAGGCATGGGAGACTGCCCTCCTCGACAGCTCATCACTAGAGTCTCAACGGGCTCTGGTGAGACGGGCGCGAGTAGGGGCCTCGTCATGCGGTGTCCCGGACTAAGGACGCCGACCATGTAGCAGGGTCATGATTTGGCCCCGTACCTCTCTCTTTTATAATAAATGTTTTTCATCATCATCATCAACCGAGGACGGACCAAGTAGCTGCACTCGGGCAGCGTAGTACAAAAAAAGGCAACTTGCATGGGCTGAGTTCTCTTGCCCCGTGGTTGGAGTGTTGTCGTTTGGCTGTTCCACTGGGGTCACATCCACAATGGCAGTTCTCTGCTTAGGCGGCTTTCTCTCAGCAGTTATGCTTTCACAGTTATGCTTATTTATTACTGCGAGTGCAAAATGCTGTAAGTAAAAAAATATGCTGGCGTCAAGCATATTATAGCAGTCTAGCAGTTTCTGAATTATACCACTAGCATCTTAGACAGCTATCATAGCACCACTGAGATATATAACGCAGATAGGAGCATTTCAGAAATTGAAAGAAAAAATTGGGCACTTAAAATTCAAGACCTCGCGCTTTGTAACGTAATGGACATGTTTTTCCAATTCCGTTTCATTGCTTACAGTACATGGTTTTCAGAGTAAGTCTGCCAAACAATTCCTCAACCACAGCTTCTCACAGCTACATGTAGATTTTATTGTGCTCCGAGCTAATTTGTAGGGCGTAATTTTTAAAGGGACTCAGTAGATGAACTACGAAAGAAGGTAGCGCCCATTCAGGCGATTTCAGTGTCTAATAAACGTAGCATCAACTGTACGGGTAGTTATACGAACGCTAAACGAGCGAACTGCGATGGCCGAACAGTATGCTTTTTTTTTCCGGGCCGCTATACCAAAATGCCGAGATGTCGTACTATACCCTTTCCAGGTGCTTCGGGAAAGAAAACAAGGTGGGCACGGCGTCAGGCTGTAGCCGAGTTCGTGCGCCCGTTCTGTCAAAACAGTTGTCAGTAAAGTGGTCACTGCAGAGTCTGCTACCTGGGGATGGAGTCCATTTGTTCCTTTATAAGTTTACCACCCAACGCCGGTATAAATCCGGCTTAGAGCGTGGGAACCTGCGTAACAAGAGCCACAGCTTAACAACGACACTGATATGACGTTTGCGTTTCGCTGCGTATCACGCACGTCGCACAGAATATTGTAATACTTACAAGTGGAACGTCTTCCCAGACGACTTCTCTGGTCTGCTGGGGCAATTGACGGCGCAACAAGCAGGCATTTTTAGCGGAATGCGCGCGAAACCAGCCCATACGTAGCACGCGCTATGCTGGAACGGCGGCCATTTGTCCGACTTCCGGGACGAGCGCTCGAACTTCCGGCGGCCGCGCGCCGGAGAGCTCGAAGCGCCATCGAGCAACACTAGTGGAGATCAGTGTGTCAGACTATAGAGTGCTCGCGTTTTGCTAACGTAGCGTCGCTATGTCCAGCGTGCGCACGCGTCAACGCTACATTGGAGTATGTTGGGCCCTTCATAATGCACTCGCAGCCGTTTTGCTTGCACCACATATACCAAATTGATGCTGCCTGACGTCAATGGATGACGAAATATATGACTGGTGCAAACATGATAACCCTTATACGCGTGTCATGTAAGAACATGACAACATACCACGCTAATAGCGTCTTCACGGCCGTTTCACTAGCGCGCATATACTAAATTTGGCATCATGTAACGAGAAGAGATGCTGAAAGTAAACGGCACATTGAAACAAGATAATCATGACACAGAAGTCATGTACGGCATCATTTACGCCCACCTCGTAACGTTTGACTGTTTTTAAAGTGGCATATCAACATTTCTCATTCGTGCTTCGCATATCATTGATTCTCACTTTACGTGGGATCTGCCAATTTTTTTTCAGCTAACCTTTCCCTCTCTTTACTTACACAGCCACAGCGTTATCCCTATCTGGCTCTACCTTATCTAAGCAGACAAAAAAGCGCCGAAACTTCATTACTGCCGCGTGAATCTCTTCGAAATTGTGACGCAACCCACACAGTAGCACAGTCGCAGAGTAATTAGCGTCTCCGCCATAAGGGGGCGCTGCAAGCGCGCGAAGTGATCGGGGGCGCTGCAAGCGCGCGAAGTGATCGGACGTGCAGCGCATCGGCTCCGTCGTTTTTCGGCTGGAACCGTCGGTTTCTAAGCTGAACCTCAACGAAACTGATGCCATTGGACGCCTAACACCACAAGGAGTCTGTGGACACCGATTCTCCACAGGTGGGCCAATTTTCGAGACTTTCACGCCGACCGCGTCCTGCAACGCCGCGGTTGAGCTGGCCCTTTCAAGGGCTAGGCTCGACGCAGCTGGCGTCTCGGATTCCCGGGTATGGCGGCAAACTAAGATCACCGGGTATGACCCGGTAACCATGCAATGGACTGAAATCGACGCCACAAAACGAGATGAAGATGAAGATGTTCCACCCACCGAAGATGAGTGTTTGCAAGCCCTGATGCGTCTACGGCAACGCAGGACACAGGCAAATCCGACAACCAAGGGAGACGCCAGCACAGCGTCGCTGACCCAGGCGGGGATTCCCCGCTCAGTGACTCCCGGCGGTGCTCGCGCTGCTTCGCCAAAAGGAAGTAAGAAGACAGCACAGCAGTGGCGCCCGAAACAGACGCCACGCTTACGCTCGGAAGACCTCATCGTGGTCCTGAAACCTCGAGGAACCCTCGATTTGAAGATGGTTTTCAAGCACGGAGAAGTGGGTTCTGCAGTAGCTCGCTACGTTGGTGACCTGGCAGCCGACGACCTCAGCGTCTGGCCCGTCTGGGAACAGAACGTCATTGTCTGTGGCACTCAGACCCCATCCGTGGTGGACAAGCTTATCAAGGAATTCGACCTCAAGGTTGGGGAACAGACATATCCCTTCCGTGGCCATCTCAAACTCAATGGCGACTGTTGCAAAGGGGTCATCCGTGTCCGCGAGGACGAAACCTCTGCTTCACTCAAGCCGAAACTTCGCTGGAGGGAGGGCGACATCGCTTTCATCCGAAAACTTGGCTCCTCAAATATAGCGGTGGTGACTTTCGTGGGCCGAAGACTTCCCCGTTACATTCAGTACAACTATGAATGTGTCCCAGTACACACCTATAAGAAAACAATCCCGGCGTGCTACAGATGTGGTACGGTTGGCCACCGGGTGGACAACTGCCCTCACCCCGAAGACGGGCGCTGCGGATACTGCGGCAAACAAGTTGGGGCCACTACAGACGGCCTAAGAGAACACGAGTGTCAGCCTTCCTGCATAATCTGCGATGGGGCCCACCTCACAGGGTCCGCGGACTGCACTGGAAAGTTCCGTAAGCTGCAACGTCCGGAGGCAACGAACAAGGCAGGACCCGCCACAACACGGCACAAGCGGTCGCCCCGACCTTCGAAGAAGGGGAAGCAAGGCCAGCAACAGCGGCAACCACCGCAACAGAAAGCCGGAAACAAGCACGTGTCTCAAGAAGTCAAGCCAGGAATAGGGAAACAGGCCCCGACACTCCCGGCCGGGGTTTTCCCTCCACTCAGCAGTGCTCCAAACCAACAGGTGAGTGGCTGGGCAGTGGCCGCCTCACAGTCATCTCCTTCCTCAAACCCTCTCACGCTCGAGATGAGTAATCAGTTGGAGTCCTTAAAGAAGCAAAATGCGCAGCTTGCATCCAAAATTCAGGCACTTGAAAAAGCTAGGGCGGAGAAAAACCTCTACCGCACATGGATGACGAGTGTGACTCGGCCTCTGTGTGCTCGGGCAATACAGTAACGTCTCACTCGGCCTTGATTGAAAATCTGGAGTCCCGGGTCTCTAATATCGAAGAACAGCTAGTACATTCCCTGAACAGATGGCCCAGCTCCCGAATATGATTAGTCAAGCTGTGCAGACGGCTATCCAGATGCAGACGCAGCTCATTATAGCCACCGTAACGCAGCAAGTAACGCAATCCATTCAGACATGGCTCAGCAGTAACCCGAGATCTGCACGGCGTGCAGGGCCTATCCGTGAGGTAGGGCGCCCCAGTAAAATCCTCCGTGCAGCGGAGGGCGAAAAACAGCAGGAATCTACCGACTCCATAGAGAATGCGCAAAGTGGCGGTGCAGCTCTCGTCGCTGAACCGCTCACTAGCCCACCTCAAACAAATACAATAAATATGGCAGGTACTCCTTCCAGAGCACGGATAAAAGGAGAATCGCTCTCGATAATACAGTGGAATTGCAGAGGTTTCCGAGACCGGCGCAAAAGGTCTCATTTACACCTCTATATTCAAAATTTGGACGTGATGCCCGCAGTGCTGGCCCTTCAAGAGCCAGGTTTGCAGGCTAAACTTTCAGGCTATAACACGTTTCAAAGGGACCCATCCACCTGTGTTCTGGTGCATAAATCTTACACTGCGCAGGAGATTGATCTCGAGCTTAAATCGGAGCATTCCTACACAATGGTGCAGATACTGCCTCTCCGTAGGATAAATCACGCGGTTTATATACTGAACATTTACACTCCGCCTAAAACACTCCACGTCACCTATGCAGAGATCTTCTGCCGTGCACTGAAATGTGCCGACAGAGCACCTCTGATAATTCTTGGGGACTTCAATGCCCCTTGCCGACTCTGGGGGTACACACGCGAGGAGGCCAGGGGAAGGCGGCTTGCGGAGCTTATCTCCACCTTAAGCCTCACCCTTCTCACCGACCCGGCCACCCCCACGCGCCTTGGCAACTCGGTGACCAGGGACACCTGTCCTGACCTCACTTTGGTTAAGAACACACGACACGTTACATGGACTAACCTAGAGGAGACCCTGGGCAGTGACCACTGCCTCCTAAACGTCACACTCTCCACACATCCTTTCAAACGGAAGGACACACAAGCGCGACTAGTTAACTGGGACAAAATGCGCACGGAAACTATACCGCCTATCCTCCGTTCCGGCAATTACGCAGACTGGGCTGCACACATCATGCTTACTCAGAAGAAATACGAAACCGTAGTGCGAACATCGGATGAACACCCAGCCGTTGACAACCACCTTCTGCATTTGTGGGAGGCCCGTCGGAGCCTCACGCGACGCTGGAAACGTCAGAAGCATAATAGACCCCTTCGAAAACGTATTCAGGAGCTAACTACACAGGCAGCTGAATACGCTACGCACTTAGCAGATGCAAACTGGACAGACAAATGTAATGATATCGCTCATCAGATGTCAAGCAAAAGCACATGGGGGCTGTTTCGCAGCCTCATTGACCCCACGCAAACGCGAGGAGAAACACAACGACACTTGCGAAGAGCCCTTCACGGATTTCAGGGTACTTCAACGCAACTCGCGGAAACTCTTCGCGACAGGTATCTCTGCCAGGTGCACGATCCGAGAGGTTCGGAGTATATATATTCGGGAAAAGAAAACGAGACCCTAGATGCCCCCTTTTCTTCTACATGATATGAAGGCGGCAATGGCTAAAATGCGTAGAGGAACAGCCCCTGGTAAGGATAAAATCACGGTCAAGACGCTGGCAAATTTGGCCGATCCTGCGCTGGCACACCTCTTGGAATACATCAACGCCATCTGGAGTGGTCGGATATCGGTCCCTTCAGAGTGGAAGACATCACTGGTCACATTCATTCCCAAACCGGGGAAGCCAGTAAACATAGACAACCTTCGCCCCATCTCTCTAACGTCTTGCGTTGGCAAGTTGATGGAGACGATGGTGCGGGACAGACTTTCGGAATATCTTGAACAGAAAGGGGCTTTCGCCCCTACCATGTTCGGATTCCGTCCTCACAAATCGGCACAGGATGTACTCCTGCAACTACACCGAGAGGTCATCCAACCGGTGGCGATGAAACATAACGACAGGGTCATCCTCGCCTTAGATCTGAAGGGGGCCTTTGACAATGTTAAACACAGCGTCATACTCGAACACCTAAGCCTCACTAACTGTGGTCAGAACACATTTAATTACGTCAAGGACTTTTTATCGGACAGAGCCGCCCTGCTCCGCATTGAAGACTCCGAATTCGGGCCGTATCAAATGGGTACCAGAGGGACACCGCAAGGGGCTGTTCTCTCCCCCATTCTATTTAACGTCGCAATGATGCACCTGCCACGTCAGCTGGCGGCCATAGAGGGCATTCATCATGCCCTCTATGCCGATGACATTACGGTATGGGCAACTCAAGGGAACTTAGGTGCCATTGAGACCAGTCTGCAACAGGCTGCCGAAATTGTACACACCTACGCGGCGCGTTGCGGACTCGAATGCGCACCCAACAAATCCGAATTCCTTCACATTAGAGGCATGCCTAAAGACAACACAGATATCTCCATCACTCTTCCTGCGGGCCCAATCAGACGAGCGGAGGAGATCAGGGTCCTGGGCCTATACATTCACCAGCAGCTCCGGATTGACACAACATTGACGAAATTAAGGAAGATAGGAGACCAGGTGGGTCGCATGATCCGCAGGGTCTCCAACAAGAGGGGGGGACTTCGGTGCACAGATGCGTTGCGGCTAGCGCACGCTTTTGTCACCAGCAGGGTCATGTACTCCGTCCCTTACCTCTCCCTCCGCAAACATGAGGAAGAACGAATCGAGGCAATCATTAAAAAGACAATAAAGCGGGCTCTTGATCTTCCGATCTCTACATCCAACAGCCGTCTCAAGGCATTGGGTGTGATTAATTCATACCAAGAGCTGAAGGAAGCCCATCTTTTAAACCAGTACACACGGCTAGCCCAAACCAACTCTGGCCAACGCCTGCTTGCACGTCTGCACATAAGACATGATTTCGAACAACAGGAACGGGTCAAAGTGCCAGAACTGTGGCGCACAGCCCTTCTGGTCCGACCTCTACCCACTAAAATGGACAGAGATGAACACACAGCGCGACGTGACGCACGCGCTCGGGCGCTGGAACGACAATTTGGACAGAAGCCAGGTGTGTACTACGTGGACGTTGCTGGCCCCACCTCCAAGGGGTGGTACACGGCGGCTGCTATTCACGAGGGCACACAGGTGGATGGGCTAACCTTTAGGGCGTATTCTGTAACACAGGCTGAGGAGGTCGCCATTGCCCTTGCGGCCTCTCACAGTAATTCCCGGTATATTATCACGGATTCGCGCCGAGCGTGTCGTAATTATACAGCCGGGTACATATCACCGTTAGCCGAGACAATACTGCGCAACTGCATAAGAGACACGGACCCTCATCCGAAACGCATTATATGGACACCGGGCCATCAGGGATTGCGGGGAAATGAGGCTGCAGATGCGGCTGCCCGAGCGCTCATTTCCGGGCTACCTTCGTCAATGCCGATGGAGACCGATGAGGAGGGTTACCCTCTCCTCCGATATAAGGAAATTCTTTATTATTATCGGGAAAGTCATCGCCGCTACCCTCCCCCCGCACGGGGGTTGAAGAAAGCAGAGGAGCGCATTTTGCTTCGCCTCCAGACGAATACATTGCTATGTCCTGCCATAGTCAAACATTTCGACCCTACGGTCACAGGACAGTGCCAGCACTGTGGGGAGGTGGCAGACACCTACCACATGGTGTGGGCCTGCCAAGCTAACGCAGCCATTACTCCTAACCCAAACCCTAGGCGAGAGGACTGGGAGGCGGCCCTGCTCGGCTGCTCAGACCTTCAGGCCCAGCAGGCCTTGGTCCAGAGAGCCAAGACGGCGGCTTTAACCAATGGGGTCCCGGAATAGAGACTCCACCTAGTCTGTAGGGGCCTCTACAGAGGTCCTACACCTCTCTTTTGTAAATAAATGTTTTTCACCACCATCACCTACGCCTGCACAAGCCAGCTTATATGCATGCGCCCCCCCCTCCCCCCCATCAAGCAAGCGGATCTGCATAACGCTATTTCATCGCACGACACATGGGCGGCGAGAGAAAAGCGTTTTACATTTTGTCCACAGGAGAAACCGCACCCGATTTTTTTTTCTGTTTGCATCGGCTGAAGAAACTGCCGACTAAGTTTTTTTTTGTTCATACCGTTGAATTTATATGCGCGCCACGGGACACCTTAAGGGCCGAAAGGCGTGATGAATTGACGTGAATGAAATCGCAAGGACGGCTGGCGGCAGCCACGGCAGGTATAATAGTATAACCACCAAATGCAATTGCAGAATACCTGCCCAGGTTCACAAACGTGGTTAAAGAGAGAAAATTTGTGACATTGCTGTTTGGAGATGAAAAGGGTAGTAAGAAAATGGACAATGGTCGGAAGAAACTCGTGCGACTGTTCATCAGTGATCTAAGATTTCTGAGAGTTATTGTAGACGTCTAGTTGTCATTATGGGTATGTAACTCACACCTTTCCTCTCTCAATATTTTTCTGCGGAGCAAATGTCAATCATAACTTAAAAATAAGAGCGTCGGCAGAAGCGGTCGCAATTCGATGGAGGCGAAATCTATAGAGGGTCATGTGCTGTACGATGTCAGTTCAGGTTAAAAAAGAAGCAAAAAGCAACACCAGATCGTCGAAATTTCCTGAGCCCTGTTTACAGCGTTCCTGGTAATCATATCTTAGTTTTGGGTTGTTTAACTGCAGGCATTATTGAAAAAAAGAGCTCGTATTGTGAGTCTTTGTCGCTCATTCGAAAGCCCACGATGCAGACTCCACGCGAGTGAGCTGTGGCTGACATAGAGGTGCGGGTAGAAGTCGCTGCAGCTAGCTGGTGGCCACAGCACTGCTGTGAAGACGAAGTGTTGCTTAGTTTCGGTGAAATGTTGGGATTCTCGCACTTAAAAATTATTCCAAGCATACCAAGCATAGTTTGATCTATTGCGTCACTTCTCATACCACTTGTCACCTTCCTGAACAGCCCGCCCGTCATCTCCCTTCTTCTATTGGTATCATCCACTTGATTGTAACATAGTGATGCAACATTTGAAACTTTTTTTTTTTGCATGAGGTTTAGCGTCCCGAAGCAACACTGGGTCTAGAATGTACAGGGGCCGTCGGGAATGCCGAGGCCACGCTGCCATTGGAATAGATGGGATAGTGGCCTGGAAATTTCGACGGCCCCTGTACATGGCAATAGAGGAATCCAGAATGATTTTTGCCAACTGGAATTCTTTGACGAGCATTTCACTCTATAAGCACAGAAGATATTTTTCGTTGCGTCCAAACGAAAATGCTGCCGCTGCAGCTGGGATTCGAACTAGCGACTTTGCGCTCAGTAGCCCAGAAACCAAAACAACTGAGACACCTCGAAGGATTACGCTTCGAAATACTAGTTAAAATTACCAGTAGAAGGCTTTTGACTGCGATAACTCACAAGGACTAAACGATAGGGAAGGGAACAGGACGTGCTGCAGTTCGCTTCTTGTATCTCACTTGCAGTTCTCGTCTTGAAAATAGAACAATGACACTATAAACTATTCTCCGATGTCATCCTGAAAAGCAATCGAGGATTCAAGCAACAAAGACATTGCTAAAATTCCCGAGGACAACAGGATTGCACGAGTGGCTATAGACTTTTAATGACGCCATATAGACCACTACTTCGTGCTGTGACGTCATGTGTCTGCTTGTGTGCTTCCCTTTGTTTATCTCTTTGTACTTTTCTTTCAATCTTTCGCATTTCTTCCCCCCTTGAAGGGCAGCATACCGGTTATGCCAAAGTGGTTAACATCCCTGAATTTCTTCTCTCTCGTTTTGCTTCGTGCAACACCCCATCCAGGTGGTCTTGCAAGCAACCGTTCCAACTTTAAAGATCTCGTCATGCATTTCCATACGTCGATAATCAAAAGAAATCGGGCAGTCATCGTTCGTGCTCGTCGCGGTGCTTTCTCCCCAAGCTTAAGTAAGTGGGAGGGTTGCTGCGGTTGCAACGCAACGCCAAGCGACACCGAAGGACGGTCCATTATTGCGACACCAGGTAACGACACCGTCGAATCTCGCGGCACGCGCGGCGGGAGTATGCTTTTTCTCGACAACCAAATGGGCACGCGCTGCTTTCGACGATTTCTTCAACCTTTCTGGGCACGCTTCTTCACCAACGAGAAACTCGTCTAAGCATAAGCGGAAAGGACCACCACGCGACAGACCGGCGGCCGTCATCCAAAGCTGGCGAGAGGACGCGAAAGAAGCGTTCACGTGCATGTACTGTTGGGCAAGCGTGTGACCTTTTCGCTGGCGTCTATCATCCTGAAACGTCCTTCCAAGTACCTTTCTTTTCTTTTTTACTGGAGCCTGTATCGTTTATAAACCTGGCATGCAATGTTATGATGACTGCAAGTTTTGCAATGCGTCGAAATACTCGCCGTGCTCGCCCAAAAGGACAGTGCACGCCGTCTTCTTTCGAGGACAGACATGACAGCGTGGCTCTGTTGCAACGTTACGAGGAGTTATACCAATGTGCTTCATAGCTCCTGCCGTCTTCCTACTGTGCAACACAATCGTGAGGCCTGATAGCGTCGCTAAATCCCGCGTTCTTGAAGCTCAGTCCCGACGTCTTGCCGCTTGTCCTCGGACAATTAATCTGCCTCTAACTTTGGCCATGCAATGTAAGAATGTTAAAGCAACTGTACACACGTTAGTGCAGTTAGGTGGTAGCACTCACTGGCCAAAAATATCGAAAAAAGGAAAACAAATCATATGGACGCGTACAAAAATAGATATTTATACCTACAAGCCCTACGTTTTTGGAGCAATTATGCTGCCTCCAAGGGTGTCCAGGGTAGTAGTCTAAAACAGGTCATCTTCACGTTCTTTGCGTGTCTGCTTGCTTATTCGACATGTAGTTTACTGCAGTAACTTAAAAATGAAACTGCATTATCTTCTTTCGCAAACCTGATGAATTCCAATGGAAACCACGTCAACCGTGAGACTCAAATCCGTAAGTACCATGGGCAATCCTCAGCCCCCAGAGCTCTCAAAACACACTTCATACGGCTGCGTGGGATTTCGACAACGCCGCCACGATAGTTACGATCTTCACCCACGAAGCAGAGGAAATTGCCATTGCGCTAGCCCTTCGAAGCTGCACGGAAGCCTCTGTCATTTACTCGGACTCTAGAACAGCCATAAGAAATTGCTGAGCTCAAGGCTGTCCAGAGGGCCCGGGCCGTCGCCTAAACACTCTCTACCGGTCTCAACCTGGGTGGACCCACCGGATTGATTGGCGGGACTTTCGGCACCGCTTTCTTTCTTCTCAGGACCTCAATACCTCAATAAAGTTCATGCTCACTCACTCGACAAGACAGCTGAGAGACACTTTGGTCTTCATGCATCCCTTCATCCACCAAGCATCATCAAACATGTAGCTCAGCTCGCACAGAGCACTAGCAATTCCATTTCTGTTTCTCCAAAATGCATGTACATATGATCCCGCTCAGTTACGTAGCCTACGTGGCAACTTCTCACTAGCTGGCCATACCTGTACGCACGCACACACGCACACACGCACACACGCACACACACACACACACACACACACACAAAGTTGAAGTAAAAAAAGCGACATCAAGTCCCTCAGAAAAAGCAAATTCCAGAAATCTCCGCGCAAACGACTGTGCCGAAAACGGAATCAACTACACGCCAGCTCCGCGCCGGCGAAAACGGCCTTCGAACAAGGCGAGCTCGTTGGAAGACTACAATAACTGTAACGGAGGTTGCCGGTGCGTGACCAGACGCAATGCCCGCGCGGGCACTGACGTTGTAAACGGTGCGCCGCTAGGCGCAAAAGGCTTGCCTTTGGAGGCACGCCGGCTCCATGCGAACGCCTTGCGCGTGGTACAACGCATATATTGCTGCAGCGCGCAGCGCCTGATCGCTTTTTTTCCCACTCGGTCCGCACACACGCAAACTGGCAGAGTCGCGCAAGGCGGGCAGCCCCGGAAGAATCGACGCTGAACGAGAAAAAAAAACTATTAATCTAGAAATAACGACCATCACCCTAGCGTGAGGCTGCTCTCTCAATACTCATACGCAATGGCGTACGTTGCGTATGCTAGGCGAGTAGGCTGCGGACCATTATGCCCGCTACGTCCACGTGTACCAGCCGAGATATAGCCGAAGCAGCGTACCCAAAGACACGGCGACCACGCAGGGATCTAGGATACTGGGCACGCTCGCACGAATACACGTGTAACTCTACAAAAGCAAGACTTGTAAAGAAGGAAGCGAGGAGGGGCAAGCTCGATCGAACGGTTTCCGCAACTACCTCTCTCTCTCTATTCATACTGATTTTCAGTCCATTCGTAAAACTTCAACGTGTTCCTTTACACTATACAGTACAATTTACTCTGCGTGGCATCTCTTTCTCTCTCTCGCGCGCGTATGACGAAATCCTGCAAGACAAGGCTTGTTTTGCCGGACCGCTGGCAAACTACACACAGTGACGTTGAAGGGACAGTAAAAATACCGGTTTCTCACCGCATGCGGTGCCGCACGCGAGCGGCGTGCTTGCGCGCGAAGTTGACACGACAGGATGTAGCGTCGCGGATCGCCATACGCTCTATGCGTTATCCATAGCGCCTACGCACGCCGTGTAGGTGGCTCTGTGGACTTATCAGTATCCGTGATTTCGGCATTTCAGCTCGGTCAGCCTTAATTGGGGACCTCTTTTCCGGCCTGTTAACCGCTCAATTCTCGACTGCAGGCAGCAGAGGTGATAAGAATCGAGCTTGGGTCTTCTTTAATTTTTTGCTGTTCTTCGGAGGCCTTGCGGCAATTTCCCGATAGTCACCGCACCGCAGCGAAAGATGTTACGGGCTTGGCCTAACACTCTTCGCTGAACCCTTAGAAGCCGCAGTGCTGGTGAGTGCCGAAAACCGCACCTTTCAGGGGCTTGGCTTCACGAAGGGCGCATTAGACGTTTTTCGCAACTCCAGAGAGGGAGGAAGTGCGAGATTGATTAAGGGGTGTCACAAGTATACGTGCGGCAATCGCGGATGATGCGAGCATCTAGATCTACGAACGAAGGCGTTAAGGTAAATTGCCTTTGCGACACCGCTACGAGCGATGTGCCTCAATCACCTATACTTCGGCTGTCAGCTTATGTGACGCAGTTAGGTTGAAAGCATGCCGAGAGGTCGGCTGTTGTGGCATTGGTGCAGAAACAGTGGTTTCTTGCGACTTCACTTTCTCGTTGTTCGTAATCACACAAAATTTGTTCGTATAAACAAAACTAATATGTTACCCTATGCCGATGCTGGGCTTATATTCATAACAAAGGCCGCCGGCCGATGGTAAACTATAAATAAAATATGAAAAAATTGCCCGCAGCTTCCCTCGGGGGAACACTGAGGAGGATGCGGAGCATATAATTGGTTAACGGGGTGTTAAAGTGCGACTTACTTGGGTCGATGGCTAAATTGGTTAACGTGGTTGTGAAATGGGGTGTTAAATCGCGACTTACTTGGGTCGATGGCTAAATTGGTTAACGTGGTTGTAGGAGGGGGTGTTAAATGAGTGAACACGTACACACGTATGCGAAAGGACGGCGCTGGTCGAAGGGACGTCGATCATTGTGTTTGTGCATTCGTTGGAATTCATTTCACCGCGACCTTGGACGTCGACGCGCCGTACAAACCAACCGACGAGCGGCAACTGAGCGAGCGAGCGCCGACCTTGAGTATATATACAGCGCGACGGCGCATGCACTGTCAGCTGTTGAATGTTCTCGAAGGAGAAGCGCGCGCGCGGCACAGATGGCGACGGCGCGACGGTGCAAGCGCTGTCAGCTGTCGAATGTTCTCGAAGGAGAAGCGCGCGCGGCACAGATGGTGGGCGACGGCGCGACGGCGCATGCGCGCGCGTCAGCTGTCGATTGTTCGAGAAGCGGTGCGGACGGCGCGGCTGGCGCACTACAAGGCGCGAGTATAAGATGCTTCCGCATCTAAAAGGAACGTTCCCAAACGCGAGGCGTAATGACCTCGGCCCTACAATTCTCCTGTTTTTTTTTTTTTCACAACTGTAAGATGACACAGCATGAGAGAGATTGCAAGAACCAGACCCAAAAAACATCTGCACTGAGATGCAGTATGCTGACCACGCTCAATTAAAGCTGCGCCTGTACTGCACAGTCACTCCAACATGGAAACCAATCGTTGATGGAAACAGTGTTTCCACAACTGGTGTTTGCAAACCCAATTTCACATTTGCCGGCTCTAACGGTATACGTTAGAGTCTCCTTGAACCATGGCCACAGTGTTGCAACTGATATTGAATTCCACTGCATATCTTCATATACAGGGTAGTGCACACTTAGCCTAAACACGTCACTAATAATCAAACCAGTCTGATTGAAACATTTCTTCAACTTCAGAGGAAATCTTGATTTATGTTGAGTTAGATTGTGTCGATAATTAAGGGCAACGTTAGGTGAAAGTAAACATCAAGGTACATTCTCAGTTAAGGGTTTCCCTTATGGCGTCAACCCTGTACTTTCCACCACGTGCCAGAATAATCGGTCGTGGCTTGTCAACAAAACTTTCTGGCAGATTTGAAGGTACAATAAACGCACTCCATATAAGTACACCTCTTGGCAAGGCAAAACTTTTACCCGTATCTCCCTCGCGAAAAGAATGTGGTCACGTTTCGGCTTCTCCCTCCCTACGTAGCGCTGGATTTCAGAAAAAAAAGAAACAATGTGGCCATGGATCCCATGGATCTTTAGGTGGGATATAACTATATTCCGCGGTCATCACGCTGTTATTGGTTTATTAGGCTATCTCCAGTCGGCTATTCTATACACGGATGCGCCCGTCATTCGCCCAACTGATACATTATATCCTCAAGGATACATCTCTCAGAATTTATGCCCATTCTTTCCTGTTTATTATTGCTTTTTATGTTCATGCCACTTCATGACCATACATTTGAACTACTCTCTTTTAATCTTAGCACTGTTTTATGAAAATTTTCTATTACTTTTTTGTGATGTTATACCTATATGTTTATTTCATATTTGTTGTGCATGATTGACCGCCATTCCTGCTGTTTTGTCAACTTGTGAACGGGGTCAGGACCTCATCAAGCTCTTGAGCTTTTAGTCCTGCACTTCACCTTATCTAAAGGAAATAAAATGATTGATTGATTGATTGATTGATTGTCCGCAAAGAGCCTTGGCGAGCGAACTTCTTGGAGCGTGCGAGTCACGAGAACATACTAACGGAAGAACTTCTGTATGTGAGTTTCGCGTGTATTAGGGGCAGAAGAAGACGGAGGTGGCTGCGGGTCGGCGACATTCGAGGTGTTATCAAGAAACAGGGGAAGAGAGGACTGTGTTTAGAAAATCTGATTAACGATTTAGAGTACTTCGCACTCAACTATGGGAGAGCAGTGAGCTGTCCCGATTGCAGTGTTCCTTCCTAAATAGAGGAAGGTGAATCAAGAATCAGCGGATCACAGCGATCATGTGTTTAGAAAAAGGGTGGGGGGGGGTAACAATTTTGAGTACCTCGCGTACTTGAAAGGAGAGCTTGAAGCCGTCTCTTGGACTACAACTGGATGAAGCTTTTTCTGCTTAGAACGAGTGGTTAACGACTTTGAGTACTTGGTACTCTACTACGAGAGAGCATGAAGCCGTCCCTTAACCCTCACACATGATGAGACCTTGGCAATCGAGAGAAAAGTAATGAACAGGGGGGGGGGGGGGGTTCAGAAAAAGTGGGTAACGATTTAGAGTACAGGGTACTCTACAATGGGAGAGCTTAAAGCCGTCCCGTGGTCTTCAACGTGGGGGGGGGGGTTAGAAAAAGGGGGTAACGATTTAGAGCACAGAGTACTCTACTATGGGAGAGCTTAAAGCCGTCCCGATAACATGCCTGAATACACAGGCATGGTTCAGTGTGCACCGACCTTCAACGTTCAATAGTTCTATGCCGCATATTTGGGCGGCGGGTGCTGTGCGCGAAATATTGATCACTTACGAATTCTACCACGTGCGACCCGTAAAAATACCCCAGTCATATGCGTGCTCTTGTACAACTTTTCTCAATAAATGACGTTCTTTTAATCAAGGGTTTTTCTTGCAATCAGCCGCTTTTGATACATCAATTCAATCTTTTATTTAACTCAGTTGTTATTTCACGTAACCTTTTAATGTTGCTTGAATACGAACGTATGACCTTCGCTGTTGCCTGAGCCAAATAAAGTGTTGCGCTGCTAAGCGCGCGAATGAAAGTCCCAATGCGGGCGCGGAGAATAGAAGCAGTTAGGAAGGAGCACTATGCAATGCGAAATGCAACAGAAAAATAAAAGAGAAAAAGAAAGAAAGGGAAAAAAGAGAAAAAAGAAAGCGCTAAAGAAAAGAAGGACGAAGAAAAGAGCAGTTGTACGTTCTGCACGTACACGACAAGCTTCTCGCCTCCCTTTTCTCGAGAGTACATTCTAGACACTGTACCGAGAGGCAAGGCCTCTCCTTTGATTTTTTTGTTGTTTTTTACTCATTTTTACTGTCACTCGTTGTGTTCATGGACGCGTCACACGCTATTGCAGGGTCGTGGCGACTTACGTCACACCATGAGCTCCACTGAAGTGAATACGCGGCTAATCAGTAATGTGAGCGTACCTAAGATAAGTTCGGAGGCGACGCAAATGTGGCTTATGGCGGAAACGCTAATTGCTCTGCGATTGTGCTGCTGTGTGGGTTGCGGCACAATTTCGAAGAGATTCACGCGGTAGTAACAAAGGTCTTGGCGCATTTTTGTCTCCTTAGATGAGGTAGAACCAGATAGGCATAGCGCTGTGGCTGTGTAAGTTAAGAAAGTATATAGGAGGCTATGCTTAAATAAAACCAACGCCTCCTAGAAAAACTAAGCCTGGAACGCAGCTCTCTCTCCAATTGAGAGCTTGCTGCCAGCACAAAATCTTGGAGGCCATGCCTCCTACCGTGTGTTGCGACCGTCCGCCGCGTGGGACCGCTCGCCTCCGTACCGTTCTGTCACGTGACATCACAGCTGCTCGGAGGCAACTCTGAGAGCATTGCTGTGTTCGCAGGGGGCGACTGCCACAGGCGTTTGCCTCCGTACCGGAGGGGGAGGGTAAAATCCGAGGGTAGGGTGGCGCGTTCGCAGGTCACGTTCTAGACGTAATTCTTCTAGGAGGCGTTGATAAAACAAAACGCCAAATGCATGCCAGTAGACAGTGACGCATAGGTGTTGCGAAAACACATGCAATAGAAGCGATTCTGGAAGTTTTACGCGTCTGATTTCAGTATAAATATACCTCGCGCGATGCGTCAGCTTTCCGTTACGCTTAACCAGAGCGAGTCTATGTTTATCTGCTGCGTCATGATTACAAAAACGATAAAAGTGTTGTTGTTTCTTTATTTATTTATAGATACTGCGATCTTTCGTCAACATCTTAGCAACGTGGTCCATAATAGGTGAACACATAAGTAAAATAACAATTAGAAACGAACATAGGAATTTCTTTATAGACGCGCTTTCAAGAAGAAATAAAGAAAGCTAGCGACTTTATTCTAGCAATTTTCAAATCGAACAGAAAATTTGTTAGCACAATTGAAAAAGAAAAAGTACATTAAAAATCTGAGCTATAAAAGGAAACTGCCTACTACTAAAGGTGTGACTCAAATTGCGATAGTGAGTTCTGTGTAAGACATTGATCGGGCACGCAGTTTATTCCAATCGACTATAATTCTAGGAAAGAAAGAGTACCCGAAACAGTTGACATGTGTAGTGAATGGAGTAACAGCTAGTGAGTGTGGGTGCCTGGTAGCGTGACTTGTCGCACATGCAAGATGTGACGTGTCTTTCTTGTACTGACCTTTTATCATCTGTAAAAAAAGGAATTTGAGACGACATACGTAATTTCGATTACTTGTAACAAGTAGGCCACTTCAAAATGCAAGATTAGTGACTAAAGTGAAGCCATTCATATTGTAGATGAATCTAACAGGTTTTTGCTGTAAGCATTTTAATTTTACTATGTTGGTTTTAGTTAACGGGTCCCATGTACTGAAGGCGTAATATAAATCAGGACGGACGAGTGTTTTATATGTCATCGAACGTACCGCTGGCACTTTGCTATCACTTTGTCAAGGTGTTGTGACCACGAGAGATCACTTGTTATGTGAATGCCGAAATATTTATATTGTTTAGCTTCTGATAAGAGAAGGTTTTGCGAGCCATAGCAATATATTAGTGGCTTCTTCTTTAGTGTTTCCCCGCAGGTATACAGTCTTTTCAAAATTGATGCACATTTGCCATTGCTTACAACAATAAACTACCTTAATAAATCCCTTTTTAAGCTGACCTGGTCTTCCTGAGTTGTTATTTCCTTATACAGCACTCAGTCGCCCGCGTAAAGGCTGACTTGTGCGGATAAGTTATCGACAATATCAATCCTATATAACAAAAATAAAAGTGGTCCCAGAACGGATCCCTCTGGGACGCCAGACTTGACGGGAACTATATCTGACACTGTTCCATCCACTTCAATGAACTGACGGCGGCCAGTTAGGTTGGCTGTAAACCACCCTATCATTTTGTCATTTTTTCACACATCGCGCAGCTTATGAAGAAGTTTAACATGAGAGACTTTGTTGCATGCTTTGCTAAAATCAATAAATATGGCATCTATTTGTTTTCCCTTGTTCATAGTGCTAGAAAAGTCATGTTACGATCTAGACGAGCTGCGTCGTTGCCGAGCGGCCATTTATAAAACCAGGCTGCATATCTGTTAGCAATATATGTTTATCGAAAAACCAATTATATGTTTGTAAATGATATGCTCCGAGAGCATACAGGTAGTTAAAGTTAATGAAATTGGCCTGTAATTTTTCATGCAAGCTTTGTCCCCTCATTTAGGCAAACGTTTTCACCCTAGCAACTTTCCAGACTTCCGGTAATGTTCTTTCGTTAACAGATCTTGTAAACAGAGCATGCAAGTATTTTGCACACCATTATGCGTAATGCGTTAAAAACAGTTCGGGATATACCATCATGTCCTGGCGATTTCTTTATATCAATCTTTACAGTAAATTTAGAATGCAATCTTCCGAACTAGCAAGGTCAGGAAGGGAAGGCAGTTTTGTAGAGCTTCATAGTAGACAACCGTCATCACTTGTAAATACACTTTTGAAATGGTCATTAAATTCAGCACACTTTATTTTCTTATCCCGCACACTTTTACCACTTACAAAAAAAAGGGGGGGGGGTTGCGTGGGGAGTCAGAATATGAAGGATCCGGCGTCACAACCCTTCAGAACCTTTCGGGAGATGATCTAATAAAGGCTGGGAATAATGTGCTGGCCATGGATGACAGGACGTTTACCAGGACGGAAATGCGTTAGTGTAATTTTTCGCTCGAGTTATATTGCAGAACTCTTCCCGAGCATGCTTAAAATCGCGGTATGCTCCTTTAATGGCTCAGCGAAACCCTGCTTCATATTGACTTAACAATTATTAGATACACAGATACTGTTCTCTCTAAACAACAATAGGTGTCCATTGACTCATATTTTACACAAGTGAGAGTCACATATCTAGCACTATCTTTAGATAGGCTTGTTGACTCTATTCACGAGAGTCGTGCATTGACTCTCTTGGCGAACGCCGTGCGTCCTGCGACTCTTCTAAAGAGAGTCAATGTTAATCTCTAAAGAGAGTGACATAAACTTGACTCTCACATGTGTAAAAAGAGAGTAGTTTTGAGTGGTTCTCTTTATTTCGAGTGTTATACAGGTTTATGCCTTTTAGAGTTCAAATAATCTTCGAATATCTAGCGCTACCTCCTTTCAGGTGGGTCAGTATCCCCCATAGAAGGGTCTACCCACGTATGACTACACATTACGAGTTTGCCCTCTCTATGCACACAGTCTCGTTAAATTGTTAGGACGTACCAAATGACTTTCTTGCCCGCTTTCTGTCTTACGTGGCTGCCCATGGCCAGTGTTTAACATACTGTATTACTGTTTTGGCAGCTCAACGTCGGATGGAAGAGCCTGTTATGATGCCTACTCCAATTCGCTTGCTTTCATACATTACAACCCTACACACGGTCCCTCTTGGCAGGAGTCGCATACGAGCGCAAAAATGAAAGAAAACGACGAGGTAGCCGAGAATGAAGAAACAGTTCAGCAAACTTAAACAGAGAGAGATTGGCATGCTATAAGGCGGTACACAAAATCTCACCAGTATCTAAAAAGACGAAAAGCTGACGGTGTCAGTGCACAAATAGAACCTGGCCCCTCGAGCGGTTTTGCAATCAGCTGGACTACCATAAGCTACAGTGAGCCACAGTGCAGTAGTATTTATGGTGTTCGACAGCTGAACCGAAGGTCAGGGGCTTGAATCCAGCCGCGGCAGTCACATTTAAATCGATGCAAAGTACAAAAGTGTACTGTGCGATGTAAGTGCACGTTAAAGAATAAATAATGGTAAAAATTTCTAAAGCTCTACACTACAGTATATCTTATAGCCATATCGTGTTTTTGTGACGTAAACCATAGATATGGTTACGTGAATGACGAGTCACTTGCCCCGTAGCCTATTTACAAAATATATTACAACAGAGGTCACACACCTGTCAGATTCAGCTCGGGGAGCGAGCTGCGAGAGGTCTTCGTCCTCATTGTATGGCACACATGCGCACGGTTCGGGAGCCAGGCATGTAGCCGGCTGCAGATGCGCTTTTTCGGCGTGACATAGACCCCAACAATATTAATAAACTCGGCGATCGCCTCTTCATTATCAAGAATGCTATGACACGCTAATAAAAAGCATGCATATATTCGCGACCTGATGATTCCGGAGGGAGTTCGATTCATGTATGTGGGGTTTAACGTCCCAAAACCACCATATGATTATGAGAGACGCCGAAGTGGAAGGATCCGGAAGTTTCGACCACCTGGGGTTCTTTAACGTGCACCCAAATCTGTGCACACGGGCCTACAACATTTTCGCCTCTCCGGAAGAATTTAGGCGATAATGCGCGGATAGACATGCGAGACGTCCCAACTATAGGTCTTTGTTTTTGAGAGGGAACATGAGCTTCTTGCCGAAGTGTTCCCGAAGGTTCCGGAAAGATAAAATCGAAGTCAAGCCACTTTGATTTCCCTCTGTCGAAGCGCTAAGTGAAAGAACACCAGATGAAATGCCTGGGCTGACGAAAACGTGGCAGATACTAAGGCGTATAAAAATCGCAAGCCGGACGCGCCAGGCAACCTCGTTGCACCCCCCCCCCCCCACTAACTACGTCCACACAGGTAATAATAATTATTGGGGTCCCGAAACACCGATTCGGTTATGCGGGACACCGTGGTATAGGTCCCGGGCAATTGCGAACCCTTACAGTTCTTTAACCTGCATCTAAATACATACACGGGCCTCAAGCATCTATGCCTTGATCACAATATGGCCACTGGGGCCGGGATTTGGTCCGGCAATCTCCGGTTTAGCAGTTGAGCACCATAAACACTAGGCCTTTAGGGTAAGCCATACACGTTTGTGGAGGTGAATTTCTGTGCAAATTGTACGACGGCACACTTAACCGATTTCATTCATGGTTTTAGCCATAGAGAATGAAATTTTTGTTGAAATGTCTTCCATTTCTTTTACCTTGTGGAAACATTTGAAATAAGATTTCGCAAACCGCGTCTCCCTTTATTGTAAAAAAAAATCTTTTCTTTTTCCGGTAGTGAAGAGGATATCGTATCACCGCTATCACCACCACCACGGGTGCCACCGTGTCGTGCGAACCATCGCACAGTGCAAGGATCTCGTAGTGTACGAAAACCCGATGGAGTCAACGGGATCGGGCGATGCGCCGGAGACGGCGAAAACGCGAACGGTGTATTCATGTGAAGCACGTTATTCAGCCTTTATTCTTCTTCTTCCTGCCATATTCGCCGCTGCTTTTCGACCGAACGCTCCAAGAGTCGGCGTGCAAAGGTCGTCGACTTAGCGATTCTGTTATAGGCCTCCCGAGAAGCCGAACGGGAGATCTCGGCGCAACCTTCTGGGTAAGGAAAAAAAATCAAAGATAGAAAAATGAAGACGCTTCCCTCGCTGCACTCAGCGCCGTGCCAGAGCAACGGCGCTTTCTTTCGTTTCTTCCTTTCTGACGCGAGGGCTGCCAGCGGCGATATGTATGCGTACTGGAAAAAAAAAAAAGAGAGACTACCTGCGCCATCTCCATCTTGCCCCGCGTGTCCCCGTTAGAAAACGAAGCCCTTTG
Source organism: Rhipicephalus annulatus (assembly GCA_013436015.1). Taxonomy (NCBI): domain Eukaryota; kingdom Metazoa; phylum Arthropoda; class Arachnida; order Ixodida; family Ixodidae; genus Rhipicephalus; species Rhipicephalus annulatus. Next base: position 131,447 of record WOVY01002588.1, on the reverse strand, counting down.
CTGCCGTTCATTCGCCGTTGCATGCTACGGTGACAGATGGATTCATCACTGTCTGGGGCTTGTTGTGCAGCGGTTGGAGTTAAGCTGGATTGGCTGTGCAAGAACAGCGATCGTGTTTCAACTATATGATCACATGGTTTCTTTCCTTTAAAAAAATGTAATTGAAATTTATGTAGGCGGACGTGGAGAGAGGGAATTCCGCAGATTTGATAGTTAGGAAGATGGGTGTATGGGAATGGAGCGTGACGAAATAAAAAAAAAACGTTGTACGGTTTCATAGTTCCCCAGCGAAGCAGCAACGTCATAGACATAAACAGCTCTGAGCGAGTGTCAGTAGTGGTCTTAGACTTTACTGATCCTACTGGTACTAGCTATTATACGGCACGCGTACGCCTGTGTAAGGGTTAAAGTGTGGTTTACACCGTGAGAGCTAGTAGGCCCTTCCCAATAATTGCAGGCTTTTTTTGCAAGGTACTAGTGTACCGCGGCAAAGTGACCACACGTGATCGCTATTGATGCAGGCGAGCATATTTTGTAACCACTGTTCCTGGTTATTTTTTTAGGGGCGAAGCTCCTTAAAAGCGGCACCCGTTTGTCCCTCGTCGTAGTCGTAGTGAATAACCAGTCTTACGCTTTGACCTGCAAGGTGGTGCCGGTGGGAGATTTCTCTTTTGCGTTGTTGAACAATAAAAAATTCGCAGCGTGCGCGTTAACTAAAAGCCGAATTCTACTGTCTCTCATTCCCCATTAGCAGTCATTGGAATGTACATTGAGCACTATCTGACAAGAAAGGGTTGCTACGTTATACTCGCTGAGCATAACCTCCTTGGTTTTAGAAAGGTTTAGCGAGTGTTGGGCCGCAGTGCCATGAATACAGTGAACTAGTATATACCATGAAGTTGAGGTGGTTAAAGGTGGGAAGTAGACACGAAGCGCAACCCGTAAGAAAGTATGCGCGTGGCACCTCTCGTTTAGTCCTTGAAATGTCCGCTGGATGGCGATGCTTCTATATGTGGAATATATGATGAAAAGATGCGAGATGGTGGTACGGGTACTTGCAGTGTTGACTAGATGGACGAATGGACACACAGACAAATGCGTGGATGGATGCAAGGATGGCTGCACGGACGGATGGTCGCATGGACGGACGCAGGGGTGGATGCATGGACGAATACAGGGATGGACGCACGGATGGACGTGCGGACGCATGAACAGACGCACGCACGGACGGGCGGATGGACGCACGGATGGTCGCACATACGGACGCATATATGATGAAAACATGCGAGATGGTGGTACTTGGAGTGTTGAGTAGATGGACGAATGGACACACAGACAGATGCATGGACGGACGCACGGATTGCTGCGCGGACGGATGGACGCATGAATGGACGCACGGGCGAGTGCATGGACAAACGCAGGGATGGACGCACGAATGGACGTGCGGACGCAGGAACAGAAGCACGCACGGACGGTCACACAGGCGGACGCAAGGACGGACGGATGCTTCGCCCCACTCTTCATCACTCACCCCGTTGATATGCTGCCATTTTTTTTTCATGCGGTAGAGTTAGGACTTTTTTTCGGGCTATTAATGATCGTGCCTGTACAATCGGGAGGATTGCTCAGAATTTGGGAGTCTACAGGGCAAAACCAGAGTTGGGAGATATGAAAAATACGCGACGCGTAAAAATATTGTAGTTGCAGATTTGAAGATTCATCCTGCGCGAAAAATAGTAGTAGATGCCTTGCGTCCTAGCACTTTACGTGAAAAGAGTGTTCTAGGCAAATGAAACGCGGTCTAAAGAGACTTTGCTCATCAAGACACACGACCCAGGGACTTACGGGACGCAGCTGCGGGGATACCCGTGCCTCTACAAGGCGCCAGTACTGTCATTATAACAAGGATAAATATACGTTCAGCAAAGTTAAAAATTTGGCTAGTGCCAGCCCAATTTTTAATTCATCAACGACCATGAAATCGGAGAAATTCCGCCAACAGCCCTGAATTTGGGGTTGGGTACATATATGGCGCCGTCATATAGGTATACTGGGTGTTAAAATTAAGTTTTATGGTTTTCCTAAAATTATCAAATCAAATAAAATCAAATGAAACTCTATTTCGTCAACAAGTTTGCGTGTTGTAGAACACGAGGGCTCGAGAAAAAGTGGAACCACCCACTTGAGAAGACTTGAGCCCCAGTTTTACAGGGCATACAGCGAGAGCGTACAATACACACAGTATTTGTGGAACATAACACTTAAACTAATGCCACAGAACAACACATTACTCACAAGTAATTATATATGATATTATATTTATACAATACTAAATCCTTACGAAGTCAGGACAACAAAATCAGCTTTCCTTTACACATTTTTTTAGGTGAAAAGAAAAACAGTAAAATTTGGAAGTGTATCGAACAGAAGCTGTACCCTTTACAAGAAAGAAATGGATTAATTTTTGGTGACGAAAAACGCTTTGATTGCATGGTTTCCAGTTGTGTTTATGTCAATACCACAATTACGAAGTTCATTCAACAGCTTCGGAAGTGTATGACGAAGCACTTGTTGTGTTAGCATGGTGCGTGAAAATGGCATTTTCCAGATATCATCATTGCGGGTATCATAAGCCCTTGTTATCGGTGTAAATTCCGATAATGTACGAAGTAGTCCTTCTGTATCAGGCTCTGGCAAACGCATGAAAGCCGCCTTTGCAGCTAACTGATATATTCAGGGGGACACAAAGTGAGGCAATAATTTTTGCTATTAGTCCCGCCTAGCTAAGGTATAACAACGAACATTTTAGCGACTGCAGCAAGCGGTCATGTTTGTATTGAAATGTCGGATACTGTCATGCTTACGCACAGTTCTAGTTCGAAGAACTCTTGCAGCATGTCCGTGCTCTAAGATATGTATATGTAGCTCGATGTGAGCTTTAAATTGCTCAATTTGGTTCGCTTTAGGATTATTCAACGCTATATTTTAATATTTTTATTTAAAAGTCGTATTATATTCATATTATAATCATAGTCATTACGTTAGTAACGCTAATGTAATGACACGTTCCAAATTTCAAAATGTAACTGTAATGACTTTCTTTTGCATTTACAGAAGTTTTAACGGGAACTAGTTCGAATAATATTGATTGGGCAGTAACGATGAACACAGTTTCGGTCATGTTGTAGGGGAAAGCGTGCAACACTGCCTTCGAGTACTACAGTTACAGGCCATTGCAACTTATCCTTTTGCAAACTGATTATATATATATATATATATATATATATATATATATATATATATATATATATATATAGACAGAGAGAGAGAGAGAGAGAAGACTCGAGACAAGACTCATCGAGCCCTGTCTTTTGTCGAGCTCTGCTATCAAGTTTTGCCTCGTCTGTTACTAGTCTTCTTGCTTATTTCGTCCAAGTTTCATTTTTTTCTTTTTAGGTTTAGCTTCTTTCTTGTTCTTATACTTCCATTTTGCTTTCCTTTGTCTCCTGGTTCTTCCTGTAAGAGTATGCAAGTGATGTGCCCCCCACTAGGTGACAGCTGTCAGCACGCTCTCTCACTATTTCTTTTGTGTCCTTATGTACCTATACGGGCAGTTGAATTTAATAATAATAATAATAATAATAATAATAATAATAATAATAATAATAATAATAATAATAATAATAATAATAATAATAATAATAATAATAATAATAAAATTGCTTCGTTGCTTGCTTGCAACGGAAATAGTTCTGACAGACTTCCTCCCAGAAAGGTAGCACGGCAGACAGATGCCAAACGAATAGAGAACAGCGTTTTCGGCTTGCGTGCCCGATAATGCCGCGAGCCGATCCGGTTCCGCGGCCGCGTACACTCTCAATTGGCTTGTCGGTGAGAGGAGAAAAGGGGGGGGGGGAGGTAGAGAGGCGCGCCGTTAATCGGCCTTCGTGGTCGGCGAGACCTCGACATCACTGCGGTAACCGGCGACGCCAAGCATCACAACACGCGAGGAGGAATCGTGGCAGGAAGAAATGTAGGCCGGCTGTTTCGTTCTGTTCGTCGTTTCCAGTATACCGCACATTCGGAGATTGGACGACGATCGGGAAGAAAAAGGGGAAGACGGGAAAGGGGGCAATATTTTATTACCCAAAAAGCAACTATGCCAGAATACTGTCTTCATTATTTTCACCATTCGATGATGAAGAAGAAGGAGAACAATGAAGCTTGGGGGTTTTATGCGCCGAAGCCACGATATGATTATGAGGGCTCCGAAAATTTCGACTAGCTGCATGTTCTTTAGCGTGCACTTAAATCTAAATTCCATCTAATTGACACGGAACAACGTTCCTCTTATACGCCTTGGCCATCGTTCACAAAATAAAAAACAAAGAGAGAGAGAGAGAGAGAGTTTAAAACACAAAATTTTCGTATGCGAATGTATCAGCCAATATGGGACAAATCATAAGTGAGGTCGGCCGACCATTAAAAGAGTGCAATTACGAATGATACTCAAGTTATTTTTAAGGCGTGCCCTGTATTTATCGCTATCACCCTTAAAGATTCCGCCATTCAACCAGTGGTGCTTTCCTCCTTAAAAACGCTCAGCACGCAGCATCCTCCGAAGATGAAGACATTAAATGTGATGTGCCATTCAGTGCCAAATTTGAAGAGAAGTCAGACGGTGTCAACGCTTCACGTCACACGGCGAAACGTACATGCGGCGAAGCCTGGGTAAACGATTTGCGAGCGCACCTGCGAAATGTAGGCAGAAATCGCGCGGGACCACACAAGCTGTATACCGGTCTCACGACAGGCTATATACCCAAAGGCCAAACAAACTCTCGCTATTCGGCGTGGTTGTCTCTGACGTACACATTTCTTCAAGCTATCACTGGAACACAACTTCACTGAGATTGCCTATATCACCGCATGTCCGAGGAGACGAAGAGTTCATGACCCCGTCAACTTTCATAGCGGTGGCTTCGTTCCTGAAGGCAGGCTTGACTCGTCCCGTCATGCGAAGAAGCCGTTTTTAAATAACGAAGTCCTTACCTTGGCACCGGTTTCCTGTGCTACCCAAAGGTAAGGTGGGAATGAAGTTCTCAGAGGCAACGTCTTGTTCATTTCTTTTAGGCGTGGAATCTCGCTAAACTGAATGCAATGCTCTGGTAAATATGCGTTGCAACACGGTGTCTCTGAGCAAAAAGGCACCAACACTGCAAAGCGGTACCTACATAAAAATAATGAATTAAGCCTCTGAATTAGTGGTACTTACTCAACCATTTCAACGTTTGTCAGAGTTCTTGTTCAGGTATGAGGTCAACCACAGCCAGCGTGTTGTAGTTAATATTGAGTGCGACTGTACGTGTCCTTCGACCTCACTCAGCTGAAACTGAACCAAGAGTAAGCGACAAGCCGCATAACCAACTTTTTCTACGAATAAATAAATGGTAGGCTTAACTACATTACTTGCAAAAACCCAGCTTTCACGTAACAGCACTTCATGATGCAATGCACGAACAAAAACATTACACAACTCATACTGGCGAGCCGAATGCCGGCTTTGTAATATATTCCTGATTTCTTGTGTACCGCATTTTACATATATTTAGGAAAATGCTAGAAAAGCGAGAGATATATAAACATTACTAACTTAAAAATAACGCAAACATAAGAAAATAATACGTCGTTGTTTCAGCGCTCGTCTTGGCCATCCTTTCCTTTTTTATACAGAAGACGAGCTTTTCTGCGAACAGTATACAACTGCTCCAAACACAATCTTAAACATATGCAGCACGGTGAAACCGTACAGGTTATCAGGACCATAAAAACATGTAAGATGACTTCACAAACAAACAATGTAAACCACACAAACAATGTAAACCATTTATTATAAGAAACAAGCAAGAAAAGCAATCACATATATGGCGCACAATTACTCACATATAACCGCACGGCCAAGAAAGTACTGATTTAGCATCCGACGTGAAGTATAGTACTTACATTAATGTTTTCCCCCTCAAGATTGTTAAGCAGTACTAGTATACGGTATACAGACTCTTTTAGGCTTTCTTCATGCTTCATCGCAAGATTAAACTCATAGTGGCAACCAAATGGGATAACATTAATAGCAGCAAATAATGTACTTGTATGGCTGTTATAAGGAGCCCACTTAACACGCCGTAATGTTTTTTTTGTAGGGTAGACAACATCGTAATGTTTTTTTGGGTAGGCTGTTCCCCATATTAAATTATAATAACTATATCACGAGAGATAAATATCGCATTATACAGCAATAGCCGTATTTTTGATGGCAGAACATCTTTGAAGCCTACACAGCCCTCCACATGCATTCGTGCGATCGGATACAGACTATAGGTAAATACAACACGCTTTACCAGTCCCATTGGTCTCTATTTTTCTTTTCTTCTTCTACTCACTGAAAGCTCAGCGGTTGAAAGTATGGAAAGATGAAAGAGAGCGGAAAAAAAATAAGATTCAGGCCCTTATGTACGTTTTTACGCGACGGCTTCACTCTGTGGCTGAGGTCTGATTTCTAGGGGAAACACAAGTAGTGCTGGTGCTGACCGTCTTAGTGGCACAGAAAGTCAAAAAGGTTGCACGACCACTAGACTAGCATCAAGGCCTTCGCTGGCGAAAGTGACTTCAGTCACGCCGTCGGTAAAGCCTTCCTTTTATATTCCTGCTTTTCGCGCCCCAGTACACTGAATAAGTCATAGCGACTGCTCGAGCATTCAATTACGGGAATACCTTCTGAGAAGGCAGCAATTGACGCACGAGTAACGCGCGTCGGTCATTCTAGACTGCCTGCTCGTGGTGCGCGATGAATTCAAGTTGGCCATCACGTCCGGCCAATCCTGGGAGTGAGGCTAATTCAGATGAGGCTGCTGCGCAACCAAGAAGTGAGTCGTGTACTATCCGTCCGGTCAGCCCCGAGGAGTAGCCGTTAAAGAGCGCTGTATACCTGACCGTAATCTAAATTAGGCATGAACGAGCGCTACGGCCAAATGCTCCTGGCGGAAGGCCGTTAGCAGAGCAACAACGGGCAAAAGGAGAGCCTGGCTGGAAGCTGCGCCGCGTTTTGGCATCGTGATTGTCTCTACGGTGACCACAGAGAAATACAACAAAAAAAGAAGACACCCGATAAAGGCAGGTACAGTTTGTATTGCAAAGCAATTTATGGCCTCAATGAGTGGAGAAAGCGGCATTTTAGCCCCAGGGTCGTCTGTTAGGTGAGTGCCAAGCTCAACAAGGAAGACGGACAAGCGGACCTACTGGAGGATTGGTGGCGGAGACGCACTGTCCCACACGAACGCATATTAGGCATATGCGCTTGCGCAATTCAAGTAGATAACGACGAAGTAAGCTTTTTTTTATCTAGAACACAAGGAGGAGAGCGAAAGATGTAAGAGAGAAGGGAGGAGGTGATGTACGTGGACCACGCTATGATGTGGAAGGATGCCAATGTCGATTTCGCCCAGCAGCCACCGCGTAACCGAGATAACGACTGTGTTTAGCAAATGAACCCCTGGCAGTGTGGCAGTGTGCGCAGGTTTTGGTGGCTACGCGACGGACATGCGTGGAGGGCGTCCTATACGACTACGCAATACTCCATAGCCTTAAAGCGCTGTAGGCTCAGACATTGTACCTTCCCTTGGCGTGCACCTTCACAGACGAGACTGGCGTGCCGCCTCCCCTCAGCTCCACGCAACTCCATTCCCGAAAGTTGAATTTATATTTAGGGCATAGCATCTGCGTGCGTAACTGTGTGTAGCAAATACGGTGCGCCCAGCAACGCCATAGTAGCACCGTGCGTTTGCGTGTGAGGGAGGGGGGACAGAATTTATTGATGTGTTGTGAAAACGTACTATAGGCTGCATTGGCGTGCGCGCGGAGGGGGTGCGGGCAGGGAGAGGCAGCCGTCTTTTGTCACATAAGAGGTAAGGGGGAGAAGTCAGCCCTATATAGTATACACTGACATAATCGGAAAGAGGGCGCTGCGTCTCGTGGGGGGGGGGGGGGGGCGGCAATTTCAACCTCCATACATTGACGTAATAGAGAAAGGGAGCACTGTGACGAACATTCAACCCCTTGATGAAGAACCCTGCTTATGTCTGCTGTTGGCTACGATGGTTCTCAACAAGAAAAGAGTTGTCAATCGCACTTCACTACCAGGAGGTGCTCTCTCATTACTTCACTCTCTCTCTCACTCTTATTCACCTAGAGTGCATGTGTCTTGTAGCGAATCAAACAAGGCTTATTAATGCAGGAACCCACTTTTTGGTCAGACAGAGTCGTATGAAACCGACAAGTAAAGAAGCCTAAGAGAGCACATGAGACGTTATTTGCAGCTTTATTTGTAGTGTAATACTTCTCGTTCAAGAAGGCAAGCAAAGTGGGGCTTTATTTGGATCTTCAAAGTGCGGTGTAGCAAAGGGGACAAAACCAGTGTGCATGCAGCCGGTTCCATACGAAGCCACAACATCAGCATTTCTAGATTGTTGAATGTTGTGGGTTCATTTCAGCAATTCGCGGAACAGTGAAAGTTGTGCTCTCTCTTTATGCCGTAATTGCAACACTTCAGTTAAAATTGCAAGTAACGCCATACACGCTTTCACTGGCTTCATATGGGGGGGGGGGGGGAGTGATTTTTAAATGAAAAGAAGAGAAAAGTGAGCCCCGTAACTGTCTCTCCGGGGAAGGACACTTTAACAGTAGCTCAAGAGGGGTGGGGGTAAAGAGGGAATAAAAGGATATATAGAGAATTAAAATGTATAGTTATAGAGAGAGGGGGAAGGAGAGAGCGTGGTGCAGGGGCAGCGAGATACAGAAGTAAGGAAAAGATAGGAAAGATGGACATGGTCGCAGGAGTCCGAGGACGGGGCACCACTCGACGAGAGCTCTTTTCGGCGTCAGGAGATGGCGTAGGGCGAGCCCAGTCGGCCTGAGCTGCGCTGTCGTCGGAGATCGTGGGGGCACAACCGGTTGGCACTAAATCCAGAGAGCGAGTCCCCTCATATGTTCATAGCGTGCAGTATAGCATACGACGAGGGCGTTATAGCACTTTCCGTCAGCATTGCAAAACGTATACCTACAATACCACTTTCTTGTGAACTAAATTTGGTTCTTAGATCGACACTAGCGAACAACAGGTTATCAATATGTAATTACACTCTGATACTTTACATTACAAAGAACCGTTACTTTGTTAGCAACAGCGCACGAAAATTTTCTTTACTTTAGGGCATACTGTGCAATGTGCAGGTTATAACAATGGGGGGCGACAACGCTGTTCACGACGTGTTTCACACGCAAGCGACAAGCAGTGACGGCGTACCTGGAACAAAAACAACGATCGAAGAAACCCACACAAAGCGCACTACTTCTGAACACTGTCGCATTGTTATCCCAGCAATTACATTCTTAGCCAACATGCCTAGTGAGTACTGCAGCGAGAATTACGTGAATATTAGCGGCCTGCCAAGCCAGCAATGGGTAAACAAAAGTTTGAGAAACGGAAACTATGCAAGAACAGCTCCAAGCATGACGGGCTTTGTTATTTCAGTATTTGCATTCTTAGCCAACTGGGCGCCTACTGGATGCTAATAAGAAATACCCGAATATCAGTGACCTGCCAAGGCAGCAATGAGTAAAAAAAAAGCTTGAGAAATGGAAACTATAGAAAGAACAGCACCGAGCATGACCAGCATTGACGCAACGAACCAGCAGTCAGTCTCGATTAAAGCCTCACAGTCGCGACCTGGAACTTTTACTCTCCGTAACCTTCGAAGGCCCAGACACGCGTCTGCATACTCTAGAAGCCTCGCCGAAAAAGAAAAACAAGCGCGTATACGTGTCTGCGCTCGTCTCGGGAGGCAGACAGACAATGGCTGACCTTCCGACCGGGTGCGAGAACTTGATCTTGAGCAGCGGCTCGACGCCGCAGCAGCAGTAGCAGCAGCGAAGCGAGCAGCAGCAACACCAAGGACACCTGATGCTACCCACGCGCCGCACGGGCTGCATTGTTCGGGGCAGTGTGCGCACGCACGTGTGTGCCTACGCTGGTGGTGCGGCCGAAACGCCTTTAAATGCTGTCCGCAGCTCACGACTGTGTCTGGTTTTTTTCTCGCTTCTTAAGCAGAACCCACCCAGTCTGTCACGAGTACTTTGAGAAGGGTCGACGAGTAAAGGAGAAAGGCAAGACCACGCCCCGACTGTGTTGAATGAAGGGTGCCCTGTTTCTTGCACAGGGTCGGTAGCGCACAAGGATTGCGTAACTCGACGATTACTCTGTGTTTGAGCCGGGAATAATAAGCGTAACAACTCACCAACCAACGGAGTGATGTCCTTGGACGTGGGAGGTAGCGGTTACTGCACCGAACGGTTCTTTCCACGCGATCGGCAACGGAAGGATTCGCAGTGGTTCCGAACCAACAGCTACCGAATACATCATTGGCAACGACTTGCCAATGCTGCAAGTCATTGCCAAAAGTCAATGCGGCAATTTGCGGCAGTGTTTACGAAGCTTTGCACGCATGTGCTGTCATTTTGTTTGAGGCTAGAAAGTGTGTGATGATAATTCTTGGGTATCGCCAGCCGGACTTGTTGGCGGGTGAAATATTCATTAATTTTAGTGTCAGGAACATGTGTTTGGAAAAAGTTGTTAACGAGTTAAAGTATCTGGTACTCTACTATGGGAGAGCAAAAAGCCATCCTTTTTTACGGAGGAAAAGTTCATGAACATAGATGAAAGAAGATGAAAGAAGACGGTCCTTGTTGTCGCGTCTGCTTTCTGTCGACAGAGCTCGTCTAGTCTTTTTTGCGCGTCCATGGTTGTGCTGTTTGCACCAGGGTTACCAACCGTAGAGTAATTACCATACCTGTATGGTATTTTTGGTACATTTAGACACGGGCAGGGTAGTAGAGTGGTAATACGATTTTTATATAAGACGTATGGTAGTTTCAACATTTTGCTCATCACTGAGCGGGAAAATATGTAGATGATGCGCACGACATATATAAATGTTACATTCCTGACGAGTTTCAATAACTAAATCCTTCTATGAACAAAATTAGCATTGTCTTGATTCACATATGACCAGCACACGCCAAAGACAAATAATGTGTCACACGTTATATACGGCGGTCAAGCCGGCAGCAGAAAATTATGACATCGTAATATGTTTCGTTGCTATACAATATTGCGTTATTAAATGAAACAACCTAAATGTACAATATCAATCAATCAATCGATCAAATAAATATTGATTGGCTGATTATTGAATAACTTATTGATTGATTGACTTAGCGTTCGTCGGAAAGAGCGTGTACCAATCGTAATCTTTCAGTCCCAAGACCTGTTTCTTTGCTCAGCTTTCAGTGCCCACGGCTTTTAATGCCCACCTCAGTTCTCCATCAAACATCCATCTACACCCGATCCTCCCTGTATGCGCGTGCGTGTAACGTATACAGCCGGGGCCATCATGACACTAACGTAACTAACTTACGTCGGGCGCAATTGCGTTTGCTAATTCAGTGGTGTGCCCTGTTCCACGTCGCTACAGACGTGTTGCCTATGACACAGCGAAGTAAGTGACACCGAAGTCCAGAGTACAAAGATTAATTGACTAAGGCCACTACATATTATTAGTAAAATAAATATGTGTGGTTCTCACTCGTGTTGGGAACCGTACTAACGAGTGCATGTAACTGTGGGGCCTATATTATTTATTCGCGTACGTCAGGTACCCATTCTTGAGTTCTTTAGAAGTGAATAACTGTGCAGTCACACCTAAGGCCTTCCTGCCTGTCACGCGCGTGTATAAGTCCTCTGGCACGGTATATCTGGGTCTCGTTTTTTACGACCCCGTTCTGACGTCTTAAAAAAAAAAAGAACTGCAGCTTGACTACGCTGTATACGTACGCTGACCGTTCCTACAGGGTGGACGTTGGTGGCTCTCGTAGAGCACGGAAGACGCTCACGCGCATGAAGTCGCACAATAAACCACCTGCCACCACTGCGCAACATATGTTTTAAACTCCGGGGATTCTTTATACTCCCCCCCCCCTTACCATTCCCCACGCGTAGGGTAGAAAACCGGGCATGTGCCTGATTAACCTCCCTGCCTTCTCTCCTGTTGTTATTGTCCTTCCTTCTTCCGGGGATTACCGCAAGAGCCCGCATATAATGCGAACTCGTTTCAGAATCCATGACACGCCATGGCGTGTAGCAACTATGCGAGAAACTTCTGGCAAGGAAAACGACGCTTTTCATAATCAAAAGGGCTCATCGACGTCAGGCGCTTCGTGAAGACCGGTAATCCCGTGGCTGCGCCCGAGCATGCTATGAAGTGACACGAAGGCTCCACGTATGCGAAAAGGCAAGCGAGCAAATGAAAAAAAAAGGACGACCAAGCACAAGTCTATATCACTCAAATCATAAAAAAGTGTAGTAAGAAATATATAGGTACACAAGACGAGGAGGAGATGAGAGTAGAATTTACTGCTGAACGCCATGTAAACGTCGTAACTTGATGACACTTGAAGGGTGCTTAGCCGTGAAGGTTCAACCAGAACGGTTTAAAAGAGAGAGAGAGAGAGAGAATGAGGGGCGACTATTTGCATATGTATACAGCACGACAACTAGATATAGAAAACTCGCAGTTTGCTGAAAAAGCGGATCCCCAGACATATCGTCTCACCTAACTTCAAGCACCAACACTGTTACGTAAGTTGCAAAGCGAACATAAAAAACTTCATTTATTGTTATTTATTAAAACAGGAAACGCTTAAATTATGATTCAGAAATGTGGCGGCTGCATACAATACGACAAATATCTAGACATTAAGCTGAAAAGCCGGCATTGCAGGGCTCGTATTATATTCGGAATTCCGTGGTACTCCTAAATTCTTGTGTAAGAGAAGGAGAAGGCAGACTGCATGACCTCAGCGCTGGAAAATAAGGAATGCAGCGTTGCTATAAGCACCGCCGGTCGTTTATAAATGGTTCCTCCTAATAGATGTGACCCGGTAACAGAGGGTATACAAAGGAGGGGGGAGGGAGGGTATTAAGAGGAGGAGAAGGCTGCGGCAGGCAGCATTTACGGAAAGCATGCGGAATCGTATAAACGACACGCCGGGCAACAATTTTCGGCCGGAGCGTCGGAATGCCCGCCATCGTGGCGCAGAAACAATGGGTCGTTTGAGGGCATGGTCGCGCTCCTTTCCAAAACCCAAAACGGCGCTCCCGCTGGACCAGCCCGGTGAGGACACAATCAGGAATGCGCATTGGATATATTTTGGTGAATGCCAGAGGAATCGGAACGAACTCGCGTTCGGAGATTCCGGTGCTGCAACCCGCAGCTAATGCATTCGAGATGATGTCACACCTTTGGGTGTAATCCGCTGCGTAGGATTTAGATATTTAGAGCTATAAAGAAAAACAGTTCCCAAATCGTCAGTTTAAAACTGTGTCCAGCGAAAAAGTTCCCCCCGTTTCATGGCATCGTAAGTACGACAGTGTGACAGTGTATTCGTTTTACTCCTATGCAACCTGCAACCTTATGTAATCTATCTACACGCCTTAATTGTTGTTTTCACCCAGCTTTAAAGCTTGAATAGTTACCTTCTTGCATCTGCCGTTTAATGTATTTTCACACCTGCCGTTTTACCGCATCGTATTCTTACTTAGCTCTTTTATTTACGTATCTCCTTTCTATAGGCTAGGTAGTCTACGGTAGCCTATAGTGGAAGTACTCCTGGTTAACTCTTGCTTTATTTCTGGTTATCTGCCTTTCTATACACTTCATATGTCTCTCCATCTGGTTCTAACTCTCTTTTACGCCAGTCTAAAGACTTCAGCACTGCGCGGCGTATTTGTATGCTTGACGCAGACTTCAGCAGCCAATAATGTACACTTTATGAAAGTACATAGTGTGCATGGTGAATTAGTTCGGAAGATCACGGTCTTCATTTCCAGAGCTTGTAGCGTTCCCAAAACTTTAAGCTGTGCATAATCCGTACGAGTCCATTTCGAGAGACTACGCGGGGACACATCAAACCTCGAAAGACAGCGTCTTAAAAAAAATTGGCAGATACCACGTATCTGGGAACCCACGTTATGCGAAGCATGCGGAGGAATGGTGAACGTGTTGCAATTTTTTATTCAGCGACACGTCTTGAAATGACGCTAAATTAATCTACAAATGTCGCACACACAGACACCTGATGAAGAGTTGCAGATGTTCATATAACCAGTTGTTTGCACTTGCGCAGCGATGCCAACTGGAACATTCGTATTAGCAACACCAGCAGCTCATATGAAGCGCTGATGCTCGCGAAGATGCTTACCATTGACACTGCTACATTAATCAACTTCAGCGCATGGCAACTAACGAAATCTGACGCTAACCCGACGTAACGCCTGTATTAATATAGTACATGTGTTATGTTTATAAAATTGGGTAGGCATCACTGAAACCACTATTAACGTTTCACGAAGATTAGCGTATATTTGAAAAGTAGTTCCGAGACCGGGCGTAGCTCTGCTGTAAAATGCTTCATTGGCACCCAGAATGCTTGGGTTTGAGTCCAGCTGGGACTCGTCGGGTTTACGCTACCGACATCGGGTATTTCTTAACACTCGCGTGTTAAAATGGCCCATGCGTGTTATCGTCGTTCCTGAGCAGATACCAAGTGTCAATCACCAGCGGCACATACCCACCCGTGGGTATGTGCCACTGTCTGGCGGGAAGTGTTTGATTACGTACACGACTGGATTGTGACATTATTCATATCTTGACAATCGCGTCGTATTCGTCAAACCATCTTATACCCTCTCATGCTAATTTTGGTTCACGACAAGTAAATGGGGTGACCACGAGGGCACCAAAAGTAAGCGGCTAGATAGATAGATAGATAGATAGATAGATAGATAGATAGATAGATAGATAGATAGATAGATAGATAGATAGATAGATAGATAGATAGATAGATAGATAGATAGACAGATAGACAGATAGATAGATAGATAGATAGATAGATAGATAGATAGATAGATAGATAGATAGATAGATAGATAGATAGATAGATAGATAGATAGATAGATAGATAGATAGATAGATAGATAGATAGATAGATAGATAGATAGATAGATAGATACGCTCAAAGTCGCTGAAGTTCACCAAGAAATGCTTCTCATTTAAAAGGTGAGAAAAGAACAAAATGTCTTACAGACTATGAGCCAGTGGCGTAGCCAGAGGGTGGCACGCCAGACTCGTGCCTCCCCCCCCCCCTCTACAGAAATTTAGTTTCGCCGTGCCATTCAGAGATAAAAATTACCATCTCATAAAAGGTGACCCCCCTCTCCCCCCCCGTAAAGAAATTCTGCCTATGCCTTGGCTATGAGACATTTTTACACGTACTGACACGCTGACGGAAAGAAAGCTACAACGGTAAACTTGAACCTGACTTCACGTCTGAGAGACTACGCTGTAGCAGGAAGGCGTTGCACTCAATCCCCCCAACCGCTTTCAAGATGTGCGCTCTTTCCTTTCTTTTTTCTCCTCTTACGATCACGGCGACGCAGGTGACATCAGAGGTTGCCGAGACCTGCACGCATTATCGACATAATCTCATCAGACACGGCGCGATAAGCCTGCGCAAGACCCCTCCTGCTGAGAGGTCACTGGTGTTCTTTGTTTCACATGTAGCACAGCCACGCTTGAATCGCGTATGGCTGCGTTGACGATTGAAAGAAAAGAAACGTCCCTCAGCCGCCAGAGCCTGCATCGACAAAAGTCGCGGCGCATGTACACAAAGGTATACAGCCAATACAGGTGTGTGTGCTGCAGTGCGGCTTGACCTCCACAGATCGATTACTTCGCGTTTATCCGCTTAGGCAGTCAAGCCAGTCAAGCCCTTGGTGCCACCAAGCGGCCTTCGGCTCGCTTGAATACACAAGCGTCAAGCAAGCGCTGGTCAAGAGGGCGTGAAGAAGGCGGCCCGAGTGTACACGTCAGACCGGTGGTGTTGACGGCACCGGTCCCGCCGAGTACAACAGGATTACACGCTAAGACAAACGCTAGCCGGAAAAAACGACAAAAAAAATTACCGAAGACTTTGCGTACATGGACTGAAGTATAAAGGTTCAAACGACCCGGACCGTGCGCACACAGAACCTAGCGTCGTTTTCGCACGTGATCAAAGCGTCGAATGACAACACCTTCGTTCTCGAGAAAGGCGGTAACGAAATGCGTAGAGTGTATACAGTGCGGAGGTTGAATCGAACGCGAGAACGGCTCTCAACCAAGTCTCGAAAGCTCGAAGATTTGTATGAGTGGGCAGCCTGGGCTTGCGCGTGTGAACGGACTACATGCGTTTTTTGTTTTTATTTTTCTTATGCATTTTGTAGCTGTCTTACGTTTATTTACGGCTTTTCTCTGCGAGCGGGCGTTGGACAATAAAGACAGTGGGGAACAGGTGCGCATAAAGCCGGACACTTGAAAACCTCCTATGTATAGGCCTTCACTTAATTTCTGCCGCCTTGCACAACGACGCGTAGCCTTAAAGAGTGGAAATGGGGAACAGTGGACTTTCAACGACAAGGTGTGAACAACGCTGCGTGGACATACCATTTGCAGTTCACTACCTGTGGTGGAGCACAAACCTTAATTCGATTACGAAGCTCCATGGTGCCCAAGGGGCGGCATTAGCAACTTCATCTTGTGAAAGCTCCCGAAGGTACCGAAGACTATATGTAGCCACGGACATCTTCCAACGTGGCCGCATCGGCAATACAACGCATCTGAGTAGATTAAGGCTTTGACGCTCAATATATTACCAGAGACTATTCAAAAGAAAATTTAATAGTCAGTTATGTCCTGCGGCACACAGCTGGATTAATGCCAGCTTGTAACAGAGGATTATTCTCGCCACCCATGCACGTACATGACGTATACAGTACGCGTGCGTACTACATTACAGTTACTTTTATTACTTGTGAACTGGCAACTGGTTACGTTGTTCTTTAACTCAACTAAGAGCGATGTATATCCACAGGACACCACGTATCGCGGTTTACCGTTGTCTAAGCCCTTGTTCTAGAACTTTAAAAGCATTATTCAATAGGTTAGACAATCCAGCCGGCCAAGGAAAGCGACACGTAAACTATGCAACGACCAACGCCTATACAAGGCACAACCGAGTATACACAGAGAACAAACAGTGTGTTGGCGCATAGCGTAACGCTTAAAACACCGCCGCAGCCATCACATGTTAGAAGACACACCCACCCAAAGAAAGGCACAAAGAAAAGGTCCCCAGACTACGGGGCGTCTCCTCCACCCGCCCTCTCTTCCCCAAGCGCTGTGCCGTGTCTCAAGGGGGCAGCAACATATGAAAAACACAGGAACGCCGCGGAGCTCAGCTTGTTCAAATTCACTGCATCCTTTGTTTCCACACAGGCCGCCCGCTGAGCGGCTGCCACAGGGGATTCGAAAGCATATGCGCATGCCGTATGGGCATTCGAAGGTACGCCGACGCTGGCTGGACGGCCCTGCATTGCTGGAGGGCAGACGGAACAAGAGCTTTAGCACACGCGTCAAAGATGGCGTATAGAGCAAAGTGGCTCACAGGAACAACCCATAGGGCCGCGCCTTTCTCCGCGTCCCCTGCTTGTATACACTGTGTGTGACTTCAAAGCGGACTATTGGAGCGTTGCCGGAACGCTCGTCGCGTGATCGGCCATGATTGGCCTTGAGCAGAGGTTCTAACGCACGCGCCAGCGCTCGTAAATGCGCTTCGCATTTCGATTGTTCTCGTCAGCAAACGGTGACCCGCATTTTCGGCCGTGGTCTTTTCTTTCTGCCATTTTCTGGCGTTCTTTTACACCGCCCTGTCCTCCAGTTGCCCACGAGTCTCTTCAGTGAATATGCGCAAAAAAGCATCAATACTCCTAAGACCATTTCAGTCGATATAGGGATCATTTTTGCCACCGCTGTACCTGTTCGTACCCAGCACATCGCGTTGACCTCCTATATATACGGCTGGACCTCTATTAGTCGTCTTGAAGCTTTCTGAAAAGGACCTCGTCGATTCTCCAGCTCCAACAATGCGTCGTTGTTTTTTTCTTCTTCTCACATAAGACGCCATCATCGCTCGTAAAGAAAAAGACAGCCCGCCGTGCGTGCCCATAGTTTATAAAGACTGGCGTGTTTAGCTGCATGTCTCTCCAAAGAAGTGAAGGGACGCCTGCACGCACGCCACGTGCTCTGATTTGAAAAGCTGTACTTCACCCCTCGTCACGCATCGCAGCGTGGAACTGCACCTTGTGGGCAACTTCTCCCAGCCCCAATACGAGGTGTGGTGGTCTAGTGGCTAAGGTACTCGGCTGCTGACCCGCAGGTCGCGGGATCTAATCCCGGCTGCAGCGGCTGCATTTCCGATGGAGGCGGAAATGTTGTAGGCCCGTGTGCTCAGATTTGGGTGCACGTTAAAGAATCCCAGGGGGTCGAAATTTCCGGAGCCCTCCACTATGGCGTCTCTCATAATCATATGGTGGTTTTGGCACGTTAAACCCCACACATCAATCAAGGTGTGGTGGCGGTGGTGATAAAGAGTCGTCCCAGCGAAGATTAACTACGCGCCGCACCGTAGAGCCGTGGCAAGTGTCACGGAACTACCAGTTGTAGCACGTGTGTTTAGAAATAGTGGGTAACGATTTAGTGTACTTGGTACACTACTTTGGGAGAGCATATATGCCGTCTCCGTCCTGTGAAACATGTGTGTGTGCGTTCAGAAAAAGTAACGATTTATAGTATTAGGTATTACACTATGGGAAAGCATGAAGCCGTCCCGCGGGCCTCACACTTGGTGAAGCTGTGGTGACAAACCAGATAATAGTGACAGACAGAGATAACACTTCAGCTTTAGTAACAACGAAAGGACGGAAAAATGACCGTTAAATTAGTTTTTTTCCCACCTGTCAACGTGGGCTGCCTTCTTATATAATTTAAAGTTACAGTGCCAAGGCCGAGAAGGCGGTAATGAGAAGAAACCGCTACTAGTTTGGGGAACACCACCGCCTTTTAGCACAGCGGAATAACCGTTAACAGCATCACCTTTGGCAGCATTCGAAAACCAGCCGGATGACGGACTATAACCGCTTTGCATAAAATGGAATGCGCGGGCGTATAGATATGGATTGCGTGCGTGCCGCGCTGAAATGAATGAAGGAATCAGTCGTCTAGTGAATGAGAGATAGCTAAATAGTTAAATAATGAGAAGGGAGAAAGAGAGGGAATGATCGAAAAGCGCTAGGAGTGACTGAAAGCGCGAATCTTTTGCTGTTTACCCTACCGCATGCCAGCAAGGAAATTCCGCGCGTGGTGGCGTGTGTAGTAAATGAAGAAGCAAGAATAAAGGTAAGTTATTAGGAAATGAATAGAATGCCGCTGAACAAAGAGAGAATGTGACACTGAAGGCAACAAGGAAATAATGCAGGGCGCGGCTTGGCCGTCAGCTGCTGGCCGTTCAGGAAAAGAGAATAGAAGAGAAATGGATCGGCGTTGGAACGGCGTTTTCTAAGGCGTATAGCACCTTGGGTTGTTCTGGATAGCACGACCTTCGGCACAGCGAACGAAAGTCGTTCCAGGCAGAAATAAATCGCGCTAATATACGCGAGATCGCTGAGGGTGATGACCGCGTTTTTCGTTCTTTTGTACGCTCCTGAAGAGAGTGACAGCGAGGGCGCCAGTACAGCAGGCAAAATGTTTGATCAACCTGGGTTGCTAAAACGATATACAGGTTGCAAAATACGAATGTAGTTAGCAATATGAATGCCATTCGAATATGCAGTCACTCTGTGAAGGCCTAGTGAAATATTTGTATTGACTTTCATGACAGTCATGTCCTGTTGGCCCATGAATGTTGCAAAAGAAAAACTATTGCACAAGCAAAAACAAAGAAAGAAACTCAGGTTGTAAGTAAGCTACAGTGATCAGAACAAATTAAGCCAGAAGCGATCGTCGAGGGGCTCACAGGTATAACGTCATAGCTGTATTCTTACTTTCTCCGCAAGTTCACGCACTCTTTAAGCTCCGTTTACTTTTTCATGTTTACGCATGTATGAGACGGGCGCACAAACACAAACACACAAACACTCACACACACGCCCACACACACCCACCCACCCACCCACCCACACACACACACACACACACACGCACACACGCACGCACGCACGCACACACACACACACACACACACACACACGCACGCACTCATTCACTCCATCAGACGCACACACGCACGCACTAACACACACGCACGCACACACATACTCACTCACTCACTCACTCACTCACTATTCGAGACAGTTACTGTGGTCTTCCTCTTTTTGATAGTCACTTCCCCCTCCTGCCTCTTCGTACGATGAAGCACATAGCTCAATGATTCCGCTCACCTTTAGTCTCCCCGCAGGAGCGGAGCCTACCACCACTGAGCCTCTCCTTATCACCGTTCTGCCACTTGCCTTGGGCTGTCGCACGGGACGGGAATAAGAACAAGAACATTAACTAGTTGGAATGTGGCCCCTTTATCTGAGCCCACTATGAGGAACTAGCAAGAAGAAGGCTTTCTTCCCTTGGCTTATCCGCCTCTTCCATCTCCAAATGAGTAAAAGGAACGTGGTCTATACGGCCTCGAATTCGAGTGTGTGTGACAGTGTAAAACGCTTTCCGTGAAGCCAAGTCGGAGCGTTTGTTTCGCCCGCGCTCGCTTTAGGAGTAATAAAGCGAGCAACGTGAGTGCCGGCCTTGGAAGTCCGCGACCGATATTCTATACGGGTCCGCTATATGGCAGCCCAAAAATTTATAGCCCTGACCTGCGACAAGCTTTCTCTGTGTTCACAAGCGCGGCGGTAAAATGGAGCTTGCACTTTCGGTACACTGATAGGCATTAGATTAGAATGTGAAGCTCAGTGTTTTAGAGAGAAATGCATGAGATAAGGGATTACGCGTTAGCCAGTCGGCAGTGTTGAACAGTTGTCACTAAAGGGGTAAGCTTGGTAGTACGCGATTGAAATATGCTGTAGCCTGTTCTCCGTTGGTTTGATTACCCTCAATACAGTTCTTTTTTACGAGTCAGGGTTGCAGCCAAATCATGGTAGCGAGATTTTTCTCTAACATGCGGAGGATGCGAATAGGCAGTGTCCTCTTTCTGTGCACGGTATAAAGGAATAAAATGGTTCATGGTCTCGTTTTCTTCGTTATACACTACCAAATGAAACTAACGTACACTTGAGCCAAGGCTGGCGTAAGGGACATAATTTGCAGCCCTTAACGTAAGTACACTAATCCTGGAATGAATAGAATGTAATTAAAAGTGGACGACAAGGTGACTTCCTGCCGGTAGCGACCTAACCGAGAACCTTGTGTGGTCACCTAAGTATTAAGAAAATCGTGCGATGCCGAAGAACCACGTTTTCAGGTTCAGTGAAGCAAGGTTTCAGAAAATATCTTGTGAAAATCGCAGACGAGAAGTAAGTTTGTCTGAATGACCTGCAGAGCAACATCGTGCCTCCATGCAAATTTTTACAGCGAAAGCGGTTATGAGATCACAACACGGCTCACACGAAGCGCCATAGTTGTCCGCCGCTACCACCGGTGTCCGTAACCGTTATTGCACGAAATAAGAACAAAAAAACTCGGTTAAGAATAAAACACCAAAGACACAGTGGGATTCCTAACCGGGTCCCCCGCGTTTCACCCCAGTTTTCTGCCACTGAGCCACGCCGGTGCTCGGCACTCGTTCGCAAACGTGCCTTAGGTAGACTTGACGCTGGGAAAATAATTGCGTTAATATGTAATAAAGCGTTTTACAACAGCAAAGGAACAACCGGGTGTCACACAATGCGAGTTGCGTAACAAGTGGGTTGTCCAATGCTCCAGCTTATTAGGAAACGTGTTCTTGATCCCCTATTACCTGTGGCGCATACCAACTTCAGGCACAATTATTCATCGTCAGCCACTGCATGAACACTTGCACAAAATTTCTAACAGGTGTGTAGCAAATGCCATGCTTCTCTGAAGAATGACGAAAGATAGCATAGCGAATGCTGGCCTACTACACAGAAAATTATGATTATTTATGATTGAGTACCCAGCAAGTGTGCTTCTAGCATTTGCCCAAAGAGTGTTTAGAAAAGGCTCTGAAAGGCTGCTCTTTCAGCTTTCACTGTGACTGTTCTGCGCGTTCGACGCAGGTCTGGCGATTCTTTTCGCCGGCGATGGTAAGTTTCTACGCAACACATGACTTAATCATTATTCATATATAACTGATTAAGCAATATCGAAATAACTCTTTCTCTTTAGAACTCCTTTCAGAACGCGGAAACAGATTTCAATTAAGTGCAACTATATCGGAAGCATCAGCAATTTCACGATGACATTACAAATCTGGGACCGGTGGAATTCATCAAGTCGTTCACGTGAAATCGTAAGCCAAGATAACCGGCCGTTGGCAGGTTATCTTCGCATATATAGTCTCATCTCGATGTGCTAAAACTTTCTTTCGCGAACAATCGTAACGTGCGATGTACCTCTGAGTAGTGGTCCGAAATTTTGTGCTCTTTAGTTTTATTAGGCTCCTGTTAACGACAAGAGTTTACTTCACTTATTTGCATTGAATTCTACGAGCATAATTGCATGCTATTGCAAAATAACAGAAAGGTGGGCGAGTTGGTTTGATTTGATTGATATGTGGGGTTTTACGTCCCAAAACCACCATTTGATTATGAGAGACGCCGTAGTGGAGGGCTCCGGAGATTTCGACCACCTGGGGTTCTTTAACGTGCACCCAAATCTGAGTACACGGGCCTACAACATTTCCGCCTCCATCGGAAATGCAGCCGCCGCAGCCGGGAATCGAACCCGCGACCTGCGGGTCAGCAGCCGAGTACCTTAGCCACTAGACCACCGCGGCGGGGTGGCGAGTTGGTTTGGGTTCTTCATGAAATGAAAGGGGGAGCAGTGCTTGAACAAACAAAAAAGACGAAATGACGACAGGACATGCGCTGTACTCACAATGGTTGTGAGTTTACAGCGCATGTTCTGTCGTCATCTCGCTTTTTGCATTAGTTCCAGCGCTGACCCTCTTTTCATGTCGTTTTGCATGATATTGTTGCTTCCACGGAAATGATATAAGTGCTGTGTTTTAATTACTTCCTTAATTTGTTTGAGTTTTATATACTGTGCTCAATTAATATGAACTGAAGCAAGTTGGTCCATGTCATTATTAATGTAACCTAAACATATCAACTTGGCGTTCCTTGATTTAGTGCTATAGACTGTATTTTACTACATTTGACCCTAGATATACTATCGCTCTATTTAGGTGCCAGTAACTTGCGCCTGAAGCGCCTGACCTGCTCTATGTATACATAACTTTCACCTAACCTCAATTAGCCCTTCATGCACGGTTTACTCCTAAACTGTACTGCGCAGTTCGTATCAAAGGTAACTGCTATCAGGCTTCGTGTTTACTATAGCGATATATATATATATATATATATATATATATATATATATATCACGACTTCCCAACGTTTGGGAGAGAAGGTCCCGATTTAACTGCACAGAGATTAAGAGATACAAAGGTGGTGATTGATAGGCAGACGAACATTAACAAGCCATACATAACGCCACAACCACAAAAAAAAAAACAGAGAGAAAGAGAGAGACAAATAGACGAGAAAGATCTTAAGGCGAACTAAAATGGAAACTTCAGTTTGCTGCTGGGAAGGGAGACACTGCAGATGTCAACCCAGACAGACGAGAATGAAATCGACACTGATCAAAGACACGTTATTAATGCCGCTCGCAAAGCATGGTCTGCTCGCAGTACTAAGCCATTCTGCGCAAGAACGTCGATCATATGCATTGTAACAGTGCCATCGTCTTCTTAGACAGGGGACGTCGCAGTTGTTCGTTCCTACAAATGTCCGTCGTGAACTCGATCTACAGCGCAGTGGCGCTGCACTACCAGTGCGAGGAATACAGCTCCACTCAGTAATTCTTAAAGCATGCGAGAAAAGCAAACACTTGCAGAAACTGAATCTCTTTATTTGTCTTGCCATTAAAGAAGTATACTGACTACTCCAAATACGTTCGATCGTTTTAACAAACCACTACCTATACAAGCGTATGCAGCCAATGGCAAGGATTTGGCAGTTGACATGGACAATAGATGATAGAAGGCGGCAAGGAAACTCCAAGAAAAACGTACGAGTTCAAATGCCAGCTATACTGCGTTGATGATGAATGTGTGTCCTTCGGACGGTTTGGCACGCTGCGTGAAATTGCATCATTCTGTAAAGTAACTATATAGGTTCGAGTTACTGCAACCTAGCACATCTGTGGGCTGTGGGCGTGCGCACAACTAGTTTCCGTAATTAGATTGTTGAGGGCGTGCAACGAACTGGTCTGTGGAGGGACTCGCTACTTGGCTACCAAGTCTACCCGTGAAGAATGTACCTCGCTTTGAGCCCGATTCTGCCCTTTATTTCATCGTTTCGACGTTCCATCACCCGCTAGTAAAGAAATTAATCAATCAATACGGGTAAACTAGGTTTACCATTTTGTCTATTAGTGTCATATTGGGCTCTTTGTGCAATTATGGGCTATTAGTTTTCAGAAAGGTAGAGAGCTAAGTGATCAGAGCAGGCCAAGCACGTTCGCTTTGAATAGTGGCTGCGGGGTTCAGCACCGACGTCTTAAGAAAGCTTTCCCGTTCAGCTGGACTACTACTACTACTACTACTACTACTACTATTACTACTACTACTACTACTACTACTCTACTACTACTACTACTACTACTACTACTACTACTACTACTAATAATAATAATAATAATAATAATAATAATTATAATTATAATAAGATTATTCTAAGGTTTTACGTTCCAAAACTACGGTGGGATCAAGAGAGACGCCGTAGTGGAGGGTTCCGGAAATTTCGACCATTTGGTGTTCTTTAACGTGCGCTAACATCGCACAGAAGACAAGGCTCTAGCAATCAATCCGCCTCCATCGAAACGCCATTGACGTGACCGGGATCGAACTCGCAACCTTGGAATCATTAGCCGACTCTTCAGCTGACCTAAAGCTGCTCGAAGGTCAAGTCTTTTCTCATAAAAATACGAGCCTGCAAGCGCATGAAGTGTCCGACAGTCCCCTCGATACCGAAGTCATCGCACTCGCAGCGACCGACTCTTTCAGTCATAAACGAATACGCATTGGTGAAAGCAGGAACATTAGCATGCATGAGGAGGGGCTAGAACATATTTTTTACGTCAAAGTGGAATGCCAAGAGCCGAGGACCTGTAAGCGCTACCGTCTTAATCAAGTCCCGGCCAAAGCATTAGCTATAGCCAGGAAACTGGACATCTTTCTTATAGTTTCCTGGTTATACTTAGAACCTCACACAGCATATGATTAGGAGTGACACACGAAGGCAACATATATGTGGTTTAATAATTACTGCAAATGATGACACGGGAGACTTCACGCTCTCGTGAACTTGTTCGAAGTTTTGAGTCTACGTATATTGTTTCAAAAAGATCACGAAAGGGAAAAATGAGGTGGAGTAATGTCACGAAACGAAGCATCTCTGCCTTTCTGGTTTTTTTTGTGCTGAATATTATTCTTCCGATAAACTGCAGCTACTGAAAGAACCTTCGCTCCCTCGACTAGTACGACCTTGTTATTCAAGCAAGTACGAGTAGCATAAAAACATAGGGATTAAAAAAAATGAAACGATCAGTTCTTTTTTGCGTGCGAGAAGAACACCTTGCTACGGAAGGTCATACTGAAAGAGATGCCAACACGAAAATGAACACCACAAAGCGAAGAAAAGTGTGACCCGCCAATGTAGCCGGCTTTTTTTTTTAATTTTATTCCTTTCTTTATGCAGGCCCACACTCAAGTACGCCGTATATACGTGTACGCCATCGTGTGCGCGGTGCATATAACCTCTCGCCACCGCCGTTCGTCGATATCGCAGGCGTCGTCGAAGTCGGGGGGCTTGATCGGCTCGGTGATATGCAAGTTCACTCACCACTCTCCCCGCTCTCTCTCGCTTCCTCTCCTTCCCTCACCTTCCAGCTTGTGGCTCTACGCCACGTTCGGAAAGCGCTCCGTCTCAGTTTTGCTAATGAAGTGTGCCAATCGCATACGAACGCACAAACACAGAGCCAGCCGGGCTCCATACAGCAGCAACAATAAAAGCCACAACGCCGCTTCCATGCGCTCGGAAGCTTGCATGCAACCGTTGCAGCCTCGACTGCGTCTACAATATACACCTCCGGGCAAAAGGTGCCGGCGTATACTAGCTTATCGGCGCTGTGTTTTCGCGCTCGCTATACACTCTTCGTACTGTTGTTCGCGTATGCGGCCACTTTTCCTTCCGTAGCATGGCTTAAAAGCAGGCAGGGCACGTCGAAACGGGTCTACGTGGTTCGAGAGGGAGGCGGCAAAGGCCCTTTGTGAAACGCGGACGAGGTCGTACTGACAACGAGCCAGCAGCCGTCGCACGAGGTATCGGTACAGAAACCGACAACGCTGCGCCCGCTTGAACTCCCCGGGTGACGCTGCGAGCTGCTCGGTTGATCGACGACCCAACCACGCCGTGGCGGATCATCGCCCCATATAGTTACACATCGAACCGTATAGGGTTGCCATGTGGTGGCCCCCGTCATTCATTCTGTCTCCTTTTTGCAACCGTATCAGCGGCGCTTATCGACTAAGAGGCTATTCATCGGAGATTAGAGGGGGTCAACGCAATTGTGCCGCCGACCGAATGTTGCGATGGGGATAGATAAGGCTCTCATTATGAAGCGAAATGAATATGACGAGATTCGGGCAAGTATAATGGCGTGCATGACCCAACAAGTGCCGCTGTTCGACCGCATGGCGTAAAACTGCGCAGACAGGTTCGTTCTGGTGACGGCCAGAATGCTGCAATGGTGGAGCAGCGCGTACGAAATGGCGATAGCTGCTGTGACTTTAACAGATGTATGAAAATCAGCAAGACGTTAGCATGCTATAAGGTCAGATATAAGAGGATCGAACAATGGTGACATTTGGTGAGGCTGTGAAGTAGTGATGCCTGCGCAATTATGTGTGAGGGAATGGTGTTGAATCTAATTAGATGCATGAGGATGTTGCTGTTTGTAGCAAGATGTTTCTTTTCTTGTTACCTCATATCTAATGAGCTTTGAAGTGATGGAAGGGAATTCTCCCACGTCGAAGTTTTGTTTCGGTGGCACAGCCGTCTATGATTCGCGCCTGCAAACTCGTGCTAGTACCTGTAAGCTGGATCTTCATTTCTTCGTTTCACGCATAAAACTAAACCCGCCCCAGTGGACATTACACGTCATGGTGAGGTAGCGCAATTTTGGCGGGAACACAGCGGACAAGAAGTGCACGACACTCGCTCACAACATGACAGTTGGGGATTAATGGTTATTCTGCTTGACTGCTAACCAGAAGGTCACTGGATCGAAGAAGGAGGAAATGCTCTTCGAAGGAGGCAGAACTGCGGGAGGTCCGCGTACATAGGTGCTGGGTAAAGAGCCCGAGGAGGTACAAATTTCTGGAGCCCACCATTACGACATCCCCCGTAATAATATCGTAGTTGTGGGACTTCAGCGATTATTATTAAAAATTGAGCCCTACTTGCAGAGCTCAACATAAGTTATTTGGTGTATTGATGTGTCGAAGCGTTTATGGTGTATCGCCATCTGAGTTGATGGTTATATAGTTCATCTCCTCCTGGTCATCTCGTATGTGTAGCCTGTTCGCAAGCTTATCGTGTAATGTGCCTGCCCGTAAAGCAGCAACACTAGCAGAAGCCCTTCGATAGGACGATGTTTCTTACAGCTTGGAAGCCTGCTGTCTTGTAAAATTCATCCGAGTCTCACTTCTAGCATGCTCTTGCATTTAAAAGTACGACCAATTTTTATCGGCACTGGTTCGCGTTACTGTGATAGTCACACAGAATAATAATTTACTGATGTCATTCGTGCTATCCGACATCATACACATAACATTCTCTATATAACATTTTATGAAATGTAAGGCTCTCTGCGCTGGTGCCCATCAAAGTGGCCACCCTAGCTATAAACCATCATCTGTACCGCATTCACGCCTCATATGAGTTAGGTTTTTACGATCAACGTCCAACTACACGTCAGTGTTAATAAGCGACATTTGAACAAGTTATTCGCGAATTAAAAGCACATATAACTCCTATGCCTCACACGTCCTCCTTAGCATCTAGGGCGACAAACACGCTGACAGGCTCTTTACGAGCTGTCGTCTTGGCTACACGCAACAAACAGTTCAGTCCTCAAAAGTCTGAAAGAGGTCAAGCGTGGTGAAAGGCCGAGGACAACATAACGCGTATCGCATTGCCCCTTTCAACGGCGCCGTCTTGCGGCAGCGCTAAGAACACGTGCGCCACGCAGGTGAAGGCAGGAGGCGTCGTGCTGAGAGGGAGAACACCGGGAGCGTAACGAACCGTCGCCGAACGCGTTGACTTCTCCTTCGCGCATCCGCCATCGTGGCTTTACGTCTGAATCGTAAAGGTTACGCTTTTCCGGAAACGGAAGTCCAATGCTCACGCACAGCCCATCACCGCCCGGAAGCGACTCGATTGTTTACCGCTGACCGGTTGTACAGGTGCGCGGCTCTCGAGTTCCGCTCGCTCCGTCCTGTCTACCCGAGTCCCACGCTCTTCAGCGTGACGAACGATATCGGTCATCGAAAGACTGCACTTCCTATTAAGATTGCTATTGTGAATGCATTCGATAGGATTCATACTTTGTGTGGTTTCACTTGCCGAATGATTACTAAACGTGTCGTAGGGGGGGGGGGGTGATTTTTTAAACAGAAAAGAAAAGAAAAGTGAGCCCCGTAAGTGTCTCTCAGTGCGAGGACACCTCAACAGTAGCTCACGAGGAATGGGGGTAGACAAGAGAATAAAAGGATAGGATTAAGAGGTAGAGAGATAGAGATAGCGAGGTGGTGAAACAGGGAGCGACGGAAGTGAGGAGAAGACAGGAAAGAATGACACAGTTGCAGAGGTCCGAGGACGAAACACCACTGGCGAGAGCTCTTGTCGGCGACAGGAGATGGCTTAGGGCTAATCCAGTCGGCCAGAGCTACGCTGTCGTCGTCGTAAGGAACCGGCGGCAGGAGGTGGCGTAGGACCAACCCTGTCGGCCGGAGCTACGCTGCCGTCGGAGATCGAGAGGGCACAACCGGTCGGCGTGGAATCCAGCGCGCGAGTTTGGCAACTTAGATTATTCGGTGTTCTTCAACGTGCACTGACATCACGCACTACACGGGCACCTAACAAGTAGAATCCATAGCGATGCGATCATCGAGGCTGGGATCAAACCCACGACTTTCGTGTGAGCAGCTCATTATCCGCTGGCGTGTGCACGGGGAAAGGAAGGGTTGCCCATTAATCGACTAAGTGGAGGAGAGGGTGCAATGCTTTCCTCATACAGTCGCTCAGTCGACCAGAATGTAGATGCGGTCACTGACATAGTCATGGTAAAAAAAGCAACAACACAACAACGCAGAAACGTTTCTGAACCCATACGGTATGCAGAAGCTGCCATACAGTTTACCGTATATTATGAGTGAACTTCGAAACACCCTGCGCCCACATGGCTTGGGGATAATAAGCGACATACACATAACATTCTAAAAAGACAACATGGATAAAAAGACAAACGCGTAAGCACTAGACGATCAGCAGTGAGAGGCTGAGCTGTCAGACCCGTATGCGAATACAGAGCAGCCGGATGTAACGGGGACGGGAGATCGCTATGACCCGCGTGGAATGAGGAGGCCGCCAAGCTAAAGGGGCGCAGAGGCGCTCGGTCAAAATAAACGTTTACTCTAACACAGTGCTCTCCCATAGTTTGAGTACGAAGTACTCGAAATCACTAAAGATTTTTTTTTCTAAACACCACTCTCTTCTTATTTTTACCAACCTATCCACCACAAGCTTTTGCCCTTAATTCTGCTTGTATTTTACTCACTGTCGATCAACATTTGAGGTCAAGCTAGTTACCTAACGACGCTGTCAAGCAAATGCTTGCCCCACAAAAGCAAACATACCTCGAATCGCTAATCAAACGCGGCCTGCGCTAGCAGTAGACATTAGGAATGCTTGGCTACAGACCTTGCTGTATCCCGTTGGGAGTTGCACAAGTTACAGCTTTACAGTGCTCGCAGGACTCCTCGGCTAGGACTACTATAAATAATGTCAGCGTAGAAAAAAAAACATGAAACTTCGCATAAAAGCAACGTGCCTAATTAAAACGCAAAGGTCATTATTGTCGTTGATCATTCAACGTGCTAGTGCTGTTCTCTGAAAACTAACGATGACGACTGAAGTATGAATATTTAATCTGGCCGTCGTTTGCTGTACATCCACCGCGCGATAGCTTAGAGACGTGTGCTGCGTTTACAACCTTGAGGTCGAGCTTTCGATTCTCTTCTATTGCTGCCGTACTTGCGGGTCTCTCTTCACGGGTGTCAATTTACGACCCTTTAACCTTACGTGTCTGACTTCTTCAGAGAAGTCAAGAGAGGGGGCTTGGTTTATAGCTTCACTAGACTCTCCCACCTGCCACATTAAGGTAATGGAAGGAAATTACAGAAGGAATTGACAAAAAAAGGGGGTGGGAGAGTAAGGGGGGGGGGGCTGTGTGTGCAAAACACATGCGGTTGTCTATTACACAATACAGTTTTTAGTATAGTAACAACACGGTCACGCAGCCTTGCTATCCTGCGACCCATAGGTCCGCAGTACAAGGAGCTGTTAGTAGGAAAATAAATGGTCTGTGGTCTATAGCTCATTTGACACGTTTTGATGACTATCGAGTTCGAAGTAGATACAATCACACACACAAAAAAAGTACAGCACATGTTCGGTCATCTGTTCAGAGTTACAGCAGTTACAGTAGTGTATTTCGTGAAAAAACATATGGGGGTGGGGAGGGGGCTTAACTGAAAAGGTCCCTAGAAGAAAAAGCAAAGGCTTCACTTGTGTGAGGCGTAGAGCCACGTTTCACGCGTTCTTACTTGGGATGATGGAGGACGGATGGGTGAATCTCCGTCAAGTATGCTGTCACCGTACAGTGAAGCTGTACGGGGACAGGGGGCATGAGTTCGCTCTATAACAACCACAAGGTCCGTTCAAGTAGGGCGAGGACAGGTCGACAACTATAGCTCTCAGTTGCCATCGAATGTCACGATCCGGGAACGTGATGCTGGGTTGTAGTGAAGGACGCTACAAAGCAAAAGCGGAGACACGTGCACCAAAATTGGAATGGAAAGAGGCATTGTGCTGTACAGCGAGACGCCGCAATAGGTTGACTTGAGAGGTTGATTTCTAGTGGTACGGATATGAAAGGGATGAGACTGTGAACAGTCATTCATCATTCTCTTCTTTATTTTCTTGTTATTTACAATGCTTATATGGTTGTATATCAAAGTGGTGACGAAAAAAGACCATGTTGGCTGCATACGTCAGAGATTTTGCTGCATCTATATATAGTCTCTGCGTTATAACTAGAGCAAGAAAAAAAAGATAAACGGTTTGATGAGAATCGCAAGGAGCAGTCAGAAATGGATTTTACTAAACAACAGCGTGTGACGACGTTGCTCTTAAAAAAAAATGACATCATATCCAGGAGGTGAATGATGATGAAGGAACACGAAGGAAATCCTCCGTACATCTATACCTGACCGACCATCACACAAAGATGTGCCCTATCAAAGACAGTGAAAGTTTTAGGACGTTAAACCCCATTATTATTATTATTATTATTATTATTATTATTATTATTATTATTATTATTATTATTATTATTATTATTATATTATTATTATTATTATTATTATTATTATTATTATTATTATTATTATTATTATTATTATTATTATTATTATTATTATTGTTGTTGTTGTTGTTGTTGTTGTTGTTGTTGTTGTTGTTGTTGTTGTTGTTGTTGTTGTTGTTGTTGTTGTTGTTGTTGTTGTTGTTGTTGTTGTTGTTGTTGTTGTTGTTGTTGTTGTTGTTGTTGTGGAGGTTTCTTGCAGCGCCAACCCGCCCCCACCTACTTTACAAAAGTTGGCGGATTAGACCGGAAGTCGCAAGCACTCAAGCATAAGGAGCGAGCTCCTAACAAGCTCGTAAGAATGTTTATTTCATATCATTGATTCTCAGTGGTTGTCCGCCACCAAAGGCTTTCAAAAAATATTGACGGCGTCTTCTCCTCCCAAAGAAGCACTGCATTTTGAGAAAGGCGCTCATAGAAGCGTCCTGTACTTGCCACGTCGTTCTTAATGTCGTTACAAAGCACAGAGGACAATGAAGCTAGAATCGACATGCAGGCCGGGAAGCACAATACACAAGGGACACTAGAGCAATCGCAACACGCTTTACAGCTTGCCTGTTTTGATGAACAAGGTTGTGGCTCAAAGTTGGGGCAGACCATGTAGAGCAACAAAGTAAATGGAGCAAGCTTCAAGCTACCATTACGGCCAGGGCAAAACAAGACAAGATACAGAAGAATGTGCGTGACATGCACGGGTGATGTCACTATTTCTCTTATATTCTGTCTGTCATACTGTTTGCGTTGCCTTGTTCCTGAGTATATGCTATATTGACAGGCTGTATAGGAGGGCTCAGGATTGACTCAGCAACATGTAAAAATTACGAGCAGACGGATTGAAGGACAGCTTGCGAATTCGAAAATGTGTTCAGCGAAAGCCAGTCACCTAGCCTGTTGCTGGAAATATGACGTCTCTGTTTTCAGATATTTTTTGTTCGCTTTCTGGTTTCTTTCTGTTTTTTCTTTCTTTTTTACACTCAGTAATCACGTTATTGGTTAAAAAATGCGAGCGGCGAGCCCAAAGCCGTCACTGTTCCACGGAACGCAGGGAGAGATGAATGGATGCGGGTTTCAGATAATAAAGAATTTCGCCCAAATGCGTAAGGGGTTTGTCGAAGTAAGCTTCGCGAAACGGGAAGCTTTGAATAGCAACGTCATCTGAATGCCGAGCACAGAGAGAGAAAAAGAAAGAGAGAATTGTAATGCGGAATGCCGGGATAGTTAACCGAAAAATAAATATCGGCTTTGCTACCTTGCTCTGGGGAAAGGGTGAGGGAGACAGTAAGGTAACAAACAAAAGAATGAGTAGATTCCCGTTCAAGTGGGCCCACCCCAAAAGGAAACAGTGTAACAGCTAGCTCAATCAATCATGTGCGCTCATCACATGGCCCACGTCGCATAAACAATAAGTTTTGGAAGTTAGTTCACAGAAATTTTTAGTGGGGGAAACTTTAGGAGCTTGAGTTCTCGTATCCTGAAGTCGCTTGGCGTAATGTATAACAATGGAAAAGAGGAGGCACAAGAATGAGAAATATGGAAAGAGGGAAAAATAAGTTCGAAGAAATATAGAAATAACTAGAAATAAAGGAAGAGGCACTAACAGCAGTAAAAAAAAAAAGGAGGAGAAAACCTCAGAGAAACAAAAAAGGCGGCTCAGCTCCGAGTACACTTCCTTCAGGATTGTCGACGCGAAGCTGCCTCTTTTTCCCTACGGTCCATTTCTCTCCCGTTTGCTGTACTTTCTTTCAGTGTCGAGTGTAACTATTTTACACTCGCGTTGTGGACGACCTGAAACCTGAGAACGTTTCTTCGCATGCTTCAGCAACCTGAGCAGGCGAACGTAGCTGTTGTCCGTGCATTTAGGTTCGCTCAGTCGAATCTCAGAACGTAAACGCAACGTTATGGTGGTATGAGGTCACTAAACAGGCTACGATGAAGTACCGGATACTCACCTCTACAGGAATACGGTGGCGGCCACCTTCGGCATCTGCAAAGACAAAGGGAAATGATGTGTGAGAACGTTGTCGACGAAATCCAGCGTGTCATTTTGGAACCATATATATATATATATATATATATATATATATATATATATATATATATATATATATATATATATATATATATATATATATATATATATAAGGGAAATTAGCGTATAGTTAAGGGCTCGTTTTTCCGTGTTTCGACGCAATAATGAGATCTAACAGACAATAAGGCCAAGGAATGTATAGGGAAGTTATTAGACCAATGGTAATGTAAATGTGAAGAAGTAAAAGGGGGTTAAAAGATAACTTGCCGTGAGCAGGAACCTAATCTGCGACCTTCGAATAAAGCGTTCGATGCTCTACCACTGAGCTACCACGGCGGCTATCCCCCACCAGCCACTTTATTGTGTTTATATATGAACTTAAACGTGGGAGTGTCTTTCAGCGCCACCTGTAGCCATGGAGGCGAGTGTGGCACACTCTATATGAGCCTGTTTGGCGACACGTAGCACGGGAACTTATTACGAGCTGGCAGCTGACCAATAGTCCCTTTTATACAACCTAACGGCATCAAGTCTATATGAAAAACGGTATACTATAGTTTGTTATATACTATATAAACTATATGAAAAACTATATGAAAGTAATATAAAGAACAGCTTTGGATAATTATCTAGGTACTTATGTTGCTGAATGTAAGGGCAGAAAATTAATTTCGCCAGAAAAAAACAACAACACTTAGGGACTTCTTTTGCATGTTTCAAATAATGTGACACATATGACGCCAAGCTTCGATTTACGGCGCCTCACTCTAGTTTCCGGTCGCTCAAAGAGGGGGTCACGTCGCTCTGTCGCGCGTTCCGCAGGGCGACCGCTTTACAAAGTTTGGCGGGAGGCTTAAGCCGGTGACTAAGAAGGTAAACACGACGACGTACAGGCGTAGCCACGCTCGGCTTTATGTCGCGTTCCTCGCACGCATCACGAAAGCCCACGACACTGATGACTCTTCGATGACGTTGATTAGGCAGGCCGGCACGGATGCGCGCTCCGTCAGTGGTGGACGTCGGCGGAGATGGTGTGACGGTTCCAGTCGGGTTGTGCAACAAGTGAGCCTTTGTGCGAAATATGCCACCCCGCGTGCCGTGTACTTACAACACTTGGATCGTGCATTGCTGCTAACGGTTCGCGGTGTCGAAACAAATTTTTTTTTTCATTTTCCTTTTTTTTTACGTTAGCGAGATACGGACACGCTTTACGCCGTTACTCTCTCTAAGGTTGAGATGCGACAAACAGCGACAAATCATCGTATCCATCATACTAATGCTCACCATCTTGCCCATAATAAATCGTACTTATAAACAAGAAGTATCTTTTTTATTTATATTTGGCTGAACATGGGAAGGTAGGCAATGTCAGAGTTGGCTATCCCAATATCACTACAGTAATGTACAATATAAACAAATAAAAACGCAAAATTAAGAATGAAATAAGAAAAAAACTAATCAAAGGCAATATGTACAATAATATATACATTATAGGGCATATAATGCACAAATGAGCACAGTATGTATGGTCATACTCCAGTTAATATATCGGCATCACAATGCGGATAGAGTCCGTACAGATAGCGGCAAGGTATAATATGAACTAAAGACAGTTCATTAGATTTGTGCCCATTAAAAATTGTGGAGGGCGCTCACTGCGCGCCTTTGATTATCAAAATGCGGCCACGGCCCAAGTATTTTTGTAATCGTGATTGGTTGTCTGTCAAGTCGGTTCAAGCAATCCCTCAGTTCAACGCACTGTTGATCGTATTGCGGACATTCTAAAAGAATATGTTCTTTGGCGCATCGGCGTAATCGCAGTGGTCGTAGGGCGGGGGCGTTCTTCTTTTTATGCGGCATAATAAAGTATCGTTAATACAGCAATAAACATGATGGTTACTATTTTATATGCAGGGGTGGAAAACGACAACAGAACTTGAGACGTTTGGAATATCCGAGTTAGGTTCATAGAATGACTTGAGAGTAATATTTTTCTAACACCTCAGCTCCTTAGGACAGAACTTTCGCGTTCCGATATACGTTCTTGGTCATCCTCGGTATACGCTTGGCTGATAGCGCACCTTAATTTCTGGTTCCATAGAAGTGTGGCCGCTTGGGCTAGTTGGTATGGCATGACGATAGTTATAGCGCGAGAAGAATACGACGACACAGAGACAAGAAGGACACGAAGCGCTCGTGTTTTTCGTGCCCTTCTCGTGTCTGTGTCGTCGTATTGTTCTCGCGCTATAACTATCGTTCTGGTTCCAGTTCTAACACTGGAACTTCCGACCGCCATCTGGACTACGTCGACGTGAAGCCTCAGCTTTTTGCCGAATTGCGTTGGAAGTTGCCTTGACGAAGATATACACAACATTAATGGAAGTGACTGACAGTGCGGCACGCGACGTCCGTCGCACCGAAGAGCATATCGACAAGTGCCAGGGACGAAGGCAGAATTTTTTATCGGGGAGTGGAGGGGGGGGTCAATTCTATTTTATGTATGTCCGCGTGTACGTTTGTATGTGTGCGGGATTATAAAAAGTAAAATTGAACAGTTGCGAAAAAAAAAGGGGGGGGGGGTTCAACCGGCTTCTTAGGTACGCTGCTGGCCGCTGCTTTCGTTTTGCCTAAGAAAGAAAACGCTTGCTATTGCATAGCGAAGATCGGAACATTGGCTGCTCTGCGTGAAAACCTTACTGAAGCACCATAGCCATCGCTTGTCGGCTTACAAGGTGATGGAAGCATTTTTGTTGTTTTAAGGACTATGGGCCTGCGTAAATACCTTTGGCTATTGTATATATTACGGCCGCCACATACGCGTAAGCACAATTAATGCTCAGTTCCTTCTTTCCTTCCCTCCCCTTCTTTATCATAGTTTGTTCCACTTTCCCGTTCCTCCAGCCAAGAAAAGGCCTTGTTGCGATCCCACCGCTGATCACCAGTTGTTGTGAACCCGGGGTGCTGTGGTAGCGTGGTGTAGCTTCGGAGAGAGGAAACGAACGCTTACGAGATGGGGATACGAAAAACAAACAGGTTTATGGCACTATTTACAAATATTTACAGCATGAGGTTAAGAGTTCGCAAACCACGAACGTGGTGGTTGAACCGCTACACAGTTCAGAGCCATCACAAACTACGAACGTGGTGGTTGAACCTTTACTTGGTCCAGAGCGACGTCCCGCACTCGGCGGCGTCCTTATAAGCCCTGTCGGGCTCCTCCTTCTTGCGGGGAACACCAATCACACACACACAATAGGTGAAAGGTACGAGCAGGCACGGCGCACGTGAATATCCAATTTCGAGTCAAGATCACTGCACTTAAAGGTGGCGCCAGAGAGGCTCTTGCTCGTCGTGTATGTCGCTGGTCGAGGGGTCCCAAGCTTCGGACAGCAGACATCAAACGGTCCGCCAAACGGTCCGCTCAATTAACCGGGCACTTTGTGGCGGCGGTCGCCGTTCCTTCAAAGGAATACGCTCTTTGTTGTCCCCTCCGGAACGGCTTACAGCTTCGTGGCGACAGGACGTCTCATCCGCCGGCTAGCAGGGACAAAAGCTGGCGAGCATAGACATTCGGCGAGTCGGCTACTTGTCTGAGGATTAAAAGAGCGCCGCTCCTCGACGCTGGTTCCAAGAAAACCTGGGTTCCAGGCGTGGGAACGCGGCCCGGCTACGCTTCTCAGCGACAGCATGGCGCCTGCTGACGCCGGTCATAACAGCTTCCCCCTCGCCAGATGAGTCACGGAGGGCAGCGGTCAACACTGCTGCTCGCAGGGACGACGAAAGGGTCCGTAGTCGAATCTCAGGAACTGGCCTTCGCTTGTGGCATGGTCTGAGTAAAGGCCGAATCTTCGACACCGTTTCTGAAACTGGACCACATGCACAAGCAAGCACTCGGCCCCCTTCGAACAAACCAAGCCAAAAGAGGGATGGCAAACCAATTTTCTTTACTAGCTTTAACAAAAGCTCACACTCAAAACTATCAGGACTCACTTGTGCTGAGAAACCAGACGGGCTACCTTACAAGTTTATATAAGATGCACGAACTAAAATATCAATTTTGATGCATCAAGAGCGCCCCAGAATGGCTTAGAAAGAGCGGCTGAGCGCGTCAGCGTTTCCATGCAATTTGCCCTTTATTTACCTAATGTCAAAAATGATATTTTTGAAGAATCAAGCTCCGCCTCACAAGGCGACTGTTCTTCGATGTCATGGTTTGCAGCCAAGAGACAATGGCCTGTATCTACTTTAAATTTAGCCCTCCCCTGAGATAACACTGCCACTGATGAATGCTCTACACAATGCAGGCGCACTCCTTTCCTGAAGCGCAGTACGTTATCTCACGAGAGCCCAAATTCTGGCGCAAGCAACGCGCAGCTTTGCTTGATACCATTGTCGTCCTGATATAAAACGGCTGTCTCCTTCTTTTCGTCGCTGACTGCTTTCATCGGTTCTGTCCCGCTGAGAGCATCGGTTCGGTTCCGGATTCAGTGAGCGCTAAGATTGTCCTAATGTCCGTTTTTTTTTACGTGTACCAATAATTGTCTACTACTGATACAGTAAGCTCACCAGCCTCCCAAAACCTTAAACTACACTGTGACCTAACGGTCTACTTCAACGTTTAGGGAAAGCTTGATGATCTGCTCATGATCACTAGATCAATCAATCTTCAAAGAAGACAACAACAAAAAGTGACAAACACTGCCTTCTAGCAGGTTAGTTTGGTTAGTTACCTGCCTTTGCTAACACCTTTGATTAAAAAACACTGAGTTCTTCTGAGCGCTTTCAATTATTCTCATTCTTACGGCGCTGCGAAATTCATGGCACTACTAACCAAAAGCTTAATCCTTAACAATTTGTCTAATTGCTCATCCTTACGTTATGTTGTAATTCTCTGTGTACAACACAAAAATAATCCTAGGTGCGATACTCATCAAAAGCACCTCACAATAATGCACAAGTTTTATGCTAAAATCGTGCCCCAATGACCTTCAATTCTTAATGCGCGCAACGACAACTCCACTGTGTCGCGCCAAACTTAATCAATTTACGAAATCATCTGGTCTATGTTAATATCTTCCTCAAATGCTCATTCACGCCACATCCCAATGGCAGTGAAGGCATACGATATTACACTAAACCTTTGAAAAAACTAGAAAAACGACACATGTTCTCTGTTTTTTTTTTACCTTACGCAAATTTTCGCACGTGATTAAACTAATTCGATTTTCAGCCTTTAATTCGGCGGTTTTCCTTTTGAAAAATTTACTCCGCATTAAGCTTACCAAATTTAAAGTGGCTCAAATCTGCATCTCCAATGCAATACTGAGTAGACACAATTAACACGCACGCGCCAAAATTACTCAAACTGACCGCCCCTTTTTCTCAATTAGACTCGCTTGAATCGCACACGATGGGGTCGCGGTCCCGGCTGTTTTCCAGCAGGCCTGAGGCTACTAAATGCACAAACTCTAAGCAGTGCACTGCCGTCACGCCTCATTTTCCTCTTTGGCCTGTTCCCCTCAGGAATTTGAAAGTGACGCCAGTAGCTCGGAGGGAGCCTGTGCCATTTTCTCTTTGTATTCACCCCTGCGCGGTATTTAGCCACTCCGCCCTTTCGACTTTGACCCTTCGGGCAAGGCCGCTTTTCCAAAGTCGTCGAGCTGAACCGTGCGCCTCGTTTGGGTGACGTCCCTCCTTTTCTCCCTCCACACCTGACTCGCTGCTTGTGCTTCCATGAACAGCCCCATTGACGTTTCCTTAAACGTATTAGTGGCCTACCCTCTCGTCTTTCTTGTGACTGAGTGGGGCCTGTCCTAGGCTTGCGCAGTGACGAATGCCTCCGCTTCTTCCTTTTTCTGCGATGTTTGTAAACCAGCGCGGTATTATCGCTGCACTGCTGAAGCGTGGCGTTCTTGCTCTCATCAGCCACTGCGCTAACCATGCCTAAATTGGACAATGTCGAAAGGTCCCCCTGAGGCACGAAGAAGGTTTCCAGCCTCTTACTGGGCCCATTAGGGCTGCTGGCACCCTCTTCATCCACGCAAGGAGCGTCTTTCGACATCGTCCCCACCTGCAGACCGGCCACGGCCTCGTTCTCTGCATGCTGTACATTGATGCATTCAGGAATTTGCGGGTCATTTTCTGGCGCGATCTCTGTTTCTAGCGCTTCATGACGCGCCTCAATTTCTGGCGCTTTGCGACGCGCCTCGCCTTCAGACTCCGGTGCGAGTCTTTCTTTCTTTTTGCTGACAGAACTTCCGAATCTTCTGATCAGCTCTGCTTTGATAATTTCATAGTTGTTCGCGTGCTGCTCACTGAGTCGCGCAACAACATCCGCTGCCTCGCAGGGCAGAACCGTGCGTAGCTTCTGAGACCAGGTGTCTCGCTCACGCTTAAGTTGACTACACTTTCGTTCAAAGAGTCTAAGATACAGGCCCATATCCCATGATACCTCATATGGCTGCATGTATCTAGACATCTCGAACTCTGCCTCATTTTCGAGAAGTACTACTCCTCGTTGAGGTCCCAGCCTCATACTCAATTCGTAGTCTTGTTTGAAAAATTTTAGCTTAAGGCTTTCTCTTTCATCTTCACTCTTTCCCTCCATCTTAGCTGCTCTGAGTTTTCTTTCGATGATGAGGTCCCATTCTTCGCTTAGTTCCTCATCATCAGCCCCCAAATCATTAATCGCTTGAATGATTATGGGTTTTCGTGCCAAACCCTTTGTATCGATCCCCAATTCCTCACACAACAGCAACAAGTCTGACTTCTGCAGCTCCCGTAAGTCCATGATCGTACTGAGTGCTCGCTACTTCCAAAAAAAAACTTTCCGAAACGGCGAAACTGAGTCTTTCGGCAAAGTTAACTACCAGTTCTAAAATTTAATCCTCTTTTAGAACCTGGTTCACTCAAAGGAAAAGCCAAGTACTCACCCATACGTGATCCATGTCTCGAGCCAGCTGCTTCTCCTGGGCCGACTGTTGTTGTCACTTGTAGCTTCGAATCCCACCGCTGCCACCAGTTGTTGGGAATCCCACCGTTGATCACCAGTTGTTGTGAACCCGGGGTGCTGTGGTAGCGTGGTGTAGCTTCGGAGAGAGGAAACGAACGCTTACGAGATGGGGATACGAAAAACAAACAGGTTTATGGCACTATTTACAAATATTTACAGCATGAGGTTAAGAGTTCGCAAACCACGATCGTGGTGGTTGAACCGCTACACAGTTCAGAGCCATCACAAACTACGAACGTGGTGGTTGAACCTTTACTTGGTCCAGAGCGACGTCCCGCACTCGGCGGCGTCCTTATAAGCCCTGTCGGGCTCCTCCTTCTTGCGGGGAACACCAATCACACACACACAATAGGTGAAAGGTACGAGCAGGCACGGCGCACGTGAATATCCAATTTCGAGTCAAGATCACTGCACTTAAAGGTGGCGCCAGAGAGGCTCTTGCTCGTCGTGTATGTCGCTGGTCGAGGGGTCCCAAGCTTCGGACAGCAGACATCAAACGGTCCGCCAAACGGTCCGCTCAATTAACCGGGCACTTTGTGGCGGCGGTCGCCGTTCCTTCAAAGGAATACGCTCTTTGTTGTCCCCTCCGGAACGGCTTACAGCTTCGTGGCGACAGGACGTCTCATCCGCCGGCTAGCAGGGACAAAAGCTGGCGAGCATAGACATTCGGCGAGTCGGCTACTTGTCTGAGGATTAAAAGAGCGCCGCTCCTCGACGCTGGTTCCAAGAAAACCTGGGTTCCAGGCGTGGGAACGCGGCCCGGCTATGCTTCTCAGCGACAGCATGGCGCCTGCTGACGCCGGTCATAACAGCCTGTAGATGTCCGGGCCCTCTCCTCCTGTTTTTTTTTTCCTATTAGTCCTTCATCTACATCACAAGACAGCTTTTCTCATGTACCACAAGTTCCGCCCCAGTGGTCTAGTGGCTAGGTACTCGGCTGCTGACCCGCAGGTCACGGGATCGAATCCCGGCTGCGGCGGCTGCATTTTCGATGGAGGCGAAAATGTTGTAGGCCCGTGTTTCAGATTTGGGTGCACGTTAAAGAACCCCAGGTGGTCGGAATTTTCTGAACCCTCCACCACGGTGTCTCTCATAATCATAGTGTAGTTTTGGGACGCTAAACCCCCATATCAATCAATCATGTGGCAGAAGCGACTAGGCACGCAGGCGCGCCCGCACACACACACACACACACACACACACACACACACACACACACACACACACACACACACACGTTTCTTAGAAAGACGGTGGCTTGGCGACACAGCGTTCTTCGCTAACTCTGTTCGTATATCCTTCGATAGCCACGCAATGACATAGCCTCCCACGGCCACGTCCCGTTGGGCCTTCGGGGCACACAGTGGTCGCATTCGAAAAGCGCGCCACACTGTGCTTGCGTACTCGGATGGCGCAAATAGGTTAACGAGTAAACAAGTGCATGCCGCAGCCGCTGTGGGAAACGAGTCTTGAACCGGCAGGGCATACGCAGTCGTCGATAGGGTACTACGGGGCCGGCCCCAATAGAGAAAGTTGATCGGACGTTGATCGGCCGCGCTTGGGAGCGTTTAAAGCTCTCACCTTCGCTTCCCTTCATCACAAGCTGCAGTAGTCAAACAGGGGCACGCGCGGACGCATACTAACTCCAACCAGTTAAAAAAAAAGAAGAAAAAAATTCCCTCGTGCAACGAGAAGCGCGTGCACTAGAGCACGATTCCTGTCAAGACGATCGGTTTTTTCTTTTTTGATACGTCCAAGCACTTTTCCTTGCAATGCCGAGGAGGCGGTCCGACTTGCCTGACGTTTGCCTCGTCTATCGGAAGTCGTGACTACATTGATTTTCTTTTGCACATGCATTGCGCAGAAGCCAGCGATTTGTTTCCACTTCC
The DNA here is from genome assembly GCA_013436015.1 of Rhipicephalus annulatus. Lineage (NCBI taxonomy): Eukaryota > Metazoa > Arthropoda > Arachnida > Ixodida > Ixodidae > Rhipicephalus > Rhipicephalus annulatus. Next base: position 88,520 of record WOVY01002588.1, on the reverse strand, counting down.
CCGCTTGCTGTGGTTATTTGTTCCCGGTTTCGTTAACTCAAGAGGCACCACGTTATATTGACACTTTTCCTAGTCACCGATCTCTCTCTTCCTGTAGGCCACGCATACACTCTATCCTGTATACTTTCTTCTCCTTAACAGCAGTGATGGTTTAATTTGTCCAGGATGCATAAACGCTTGCAGATTGATAAGCAGGAGTGTGGACAGCAAGATGGTGAGAAATATCCCAAGCTGCCACCCTTCTATGGCACAGGAGGAAAAAGTCTGTTAGGAAGCACAAGTGCTTCCTAATGGACTCAGTAGAATATAGATTTGTAATAGACTTGTAGAATAGAATATGATGCGTTGATGACTCATATTCTTGTATTTATTTCGCGCCGCCCAGTATGAAAATGCAGGAAGAAGTCGTAAGCAGGGCTCAATCCAGTCGTCTTCCTTTTTTCCTTCCCTTCTAATATATCTCTTTTCTCTGTGCTCATATTGAGTCGCACAAAATAAATTCTAGGTATGTCTTTATAGGTAGCGCATGTGCCAAGTATGTTGCTATACATTTTACGTCAGGCATAGCGATGCTTACACCGAATTCACTCGATTGTAACACCACCACGACGGTGACGTGAGGGGTCACTTATCGTGGCGTCCAGGAAGAATAAAAACTGAATTTTAGTATTGAAAATCCGAAAAAAAGCACTGACCTTGTATTTCGGTAAACACTGTACCTAATGTTCAAAACAAACAAGTAATAAAATGAAAAGGGGCAATTGACTTTATTTTCGACCTGGATTTTTGTACTTCACTGATAAGGTGGGTGGCTTTTTCAGTCGCTGCTGCCGCCCGAGCCATGTTCACCCATCATAGTTGGTTGTCAGGCTCCTAAAGCACGTCACCAGCAGACTTCCACCGGTCTCCAAAATTTTTACGTGGATCCTCTTCTGTCTCTTCGTTTTCGCTTGCGAGCAATGGTCGAGGTACGTCCGGATTGTTATTTCACTTCAAAATTATGCGGCGTATGGTTTTGTGCGTGTTCGACAAAATTTGCAGTCCCATCTGAGATGACGATAGTTATAGCGCGAGAACAAAACGACGACACAGAGACAAGAAGGACACGAAAGACCTTCTTGTCCTTCTTGTCCTTCTTGTCTCTGTGTCGTCGTTTTGTTCTCGCGCTATAACTATCGTCATGCCATACCAACTAGCCCAAGCAGCCACACTTCTAAGTCCCATCTGAGAGTCTCTAGATACAAGGCATGCACCAATGTTCCTTGCGGATAAGCTCTGGCCTGGAGTCCTCTTCAAGTAACCGCTTGCTCCTCACTGATACTGCCATGTGCCAGCAGGTATGCCACTTCCTCTGCTTCCTGTAATGTGCCAAAATGTCTGAAAAATTTTTCGGCGTGCCATCATGCTCCTCGTGACAGCCGTCAGCACGTGTTCGACACGCGTCCAACATGGCTCAGCGTGCATCATCTCGCGCCAAAGAAAGAAAAAAAGTAAACAGCACGAAATAGAGACCCGAACAAGGATATTGTGCACGTTGCCAAACAAAGCGACACAAAATTGGTTGTGCGTGTGTACACGTCAGTTTGATACACTACAGATTTCGACCCTGCTCGCTGACCGCTCCGAGAATCGACGGCGTGAGAACACACACCCACCACTGTGCTCTACCGGGATCACGTGGTATAATACGCTGGCGTTTGTTGGCTAAAGCAGGCTGTTGGCGCTAACGACAGCCTGATTCATTTATCGATATGTGGGGTTAAACGTCCCAAAACCACCATATGATTATGAGAGACGCCGTAGAGGAGGGCTCCGGAACTTTTGACCACGTGGAGTTCTTTAACGTGTGCCCAAATCTGAGCACACGGGCCTACGGCATTTTCGCCTCTACTGAAAATGCAGCCGCCACAGCCAGGATTCGATCCCGCAACATGCGGGTCAGCAGCCGAGTACCTTAGCCACTAGACCACCGCGGCGGAGCGTTTACGACAGCCCGTTATAAGACACTGTTATATCGGTAACTGCACGTTGTAACAATTGACGCAATAAGTAGGCCCTAGTATTATTGAAGGATCCTAAACGCCATCATTAAGTCTTGCGTAAGTTATGGAACCTATACACAGACACACGAACAAACACACACACATTATATATATATATATATATATATATATATATATATATATATATATATATATACCTAAAACTAAAATTTATTAATCGTGGCTAGTGTTCACGCTGGCTTTGTTTCGTAATTTGCTTACCTTCTTGTGTAATGTTCAAAAAGCAAAAGTGATCCAGAACTATTTTTGGTCGGACCACGACAAATTACACTTCCAAAGGTAATCCAGATGTGTATCAAGTAACCACTTTTTCCAGTGACTGCACAATCTTGAACACGTGGTATTCGCCTTTCAAGCGCCCAGACTGTACATTCAATTCATCAGTGCCGAACGGAATCACCACAAAGATAGTCGCTTAACATGTTCCTTTTATTGAAAAGCCAGCCGTATAACTGCGACCTCAGAGATATTCAGCAGGCGCTTAACATGTCGGAGTCTTATGCTACAAGATGAATGAGCGTGACGAAAGCTCCACTCAAGACTTACTATGCCGTATACACCATATACTCAACCTTAAGCACTGGTTTTCGCTAATTTGTCCTTTCTTTTTTCAACACGTGCTTCGCGTAGCTATGGAAGCTGGAGTTCTTATGAATTGTCTTTTTTTTTCATACGATAAGCGAGATTGCAGGCCAATACACCGACCGTGCAATAATAATGTGGGTCGCACCCGCCCTGAACGCCCCCCGACCATGTAATCGTCCTTCCGTACACGATCCGCTTTTCCCCCACGTCCATGTCGAGACCCTCGCGTCCTTATCGAAGTCAACAATCTTCACGCTTCGTCGTCGGCGGCGGAGACCCGCAGTAGCACACCCGTCGCAATCCGGAGCGGTGTCACTTGATCGATGTCTAATTAGTGTCGGTCGCCACCGATCTCCTTCGATCTTTCACGTTGGGCGGGTCGCACTAGCTGGCGGCGTTCTGTTGAGCACGCCCCGATACAAACCACGAAGCTGCTGACTCAACGTGGGTCGTCTCGACTTCGTATATAGCCCTATAGCTATACCTTAGCCACAACTGCCACACCGTGCGATCTTTATCCGTTTCAAACGTCGCGGCGGTTAGTACATGCACTTCATCGCCTTCGAGCACGGTGGTCTTGCACACAACATTGTCCTCGTTCACGTTCGCGACCATGCAGAGGGAGTCTGCCTGGCAGCTGCCCGCCGTTTCGTAGTCAATTATTCTTCCAGACCAACGAGCCTCGGCTTATGGGATTATGCGGATTGGGTTCCGACACTGATTCGTCTGCGATGGCCCCTCCGTCAAGTCGCTGTGTACGCTTCACTGGAAGAAGCTGGGGAACACCGCGGGCGGAGCACTCCGTCTCGGCATTCTGGGCACGACGAGAGACAATTGGAGATCGCGCAATGTCGCAAAGTGGCGGCGAATTGCGCGACGCGTCGGAGAGCAAGCTGCGAACGGAATATCGATGCATGCAATTACTCTAAATTTCGTTACCCTCGAAGATGTTTCGCGCGCATTTTACCTGCGGGCGAGTGCGAACTCAGTTGCGAACAGTACGCGCGAAGATGGCTGCAGATAAAGAGTGTCTCGGCGGCCATCGACTTGCCAAGTGACGCGAAGTTTTGAGCTAGCCGGCCGCACACATATTGATGCGACCGCACCTCCGACCTGTGCGCGAAGAACTTAATGATTGTTTTAGTTTGTCGATATACGAGTTGACTCTTTTTCTGTTGCCGGTTTTATTAAGCACCAGGAAGAGACTACGCAGCTACATCGGTGTAAACGTGAAGGAAGATATAGCGTTATCATTACGCATAAAACGAACGCAGTAGGCTGGTATAGGCGTGGTCGGCGAGGAATCTGTTACTGCAGACACGGCGATAAAACGTCGCTTAATGTGAGAACCCCAATCCGTTCAAAAAGAGTCGGATTTTCGGACAGGTTTCGTTGCCGAAGTGTCATCGAGCTAAATGCGACTGAAGTTCAATACTATGACGAAAGCAGGCACTTTGAATTCGAAATGAGTTTAACATGAACATTACAACCTCCTAATGTTTAGGAAAGTGTAATGGCTTATATGCGTAACTTACTAACTGCTGTAAGGAGATAATAGAAGATTCAATACATTTATTTAGCGTATTATGCTGCATTGTATGGTATCATTGATTGATATGTGGGGTTTAACGTCCCAAAACCACTATATGATTATGAGAGACGCCGTAGTGGAGGGCTCCGGAAATTTAGACCACCTGGGGTTCTTTAACGTGCACCCAAATCTGAGCACACGGGCCTACAACATTTCCGCCTCCATCGGAAATGCAGCCGCCGCAGCCGGGATTCGAACCCGCGGCCTGCGGGTCAGCAGCCGAGTACCTTAGCCACTAGACCACCGCGGCGGGGCTGTATGGTATCACCATTTTATTCCAAAAGCGACATGGCGCACTTCATGTCCAGGTAAATCACATGGTTTTAAAGAACATCTAAATTAAATAGAGTAAGACTTGTCGCCATCAGTGTTCTTATACAAGGACCTTAATCCTCAACGTCATGACTTGATTTCGCGTAAAGGGATGGGACCATGCGGCAGTGATGCATCGGGGCCATACGTAGCGTACGATACAGTGACGCTAGCGACGACTAAATATATACTTTGAGTGTACTACCCGGCAGACTCAAGGTTACAACATACACACCAATTTCAAATTGTTTATATAGCTTAATTTTGAAAGCAGCGTTCTTCCGTCATCTCTTCCTTTGTGTACGCGAAAATGAGAACACACATATTATCACTACAAAACAATAAAATAACCTCATAATAGTCAAGAGTCCGACGGAATCCCGTCTGGTCAGCGACAAACATAGTGCAAAGTAACATACATTGCACCATAACCTCATAATACGGTCAGAAGCCAAAGTGTACCCCCCCCCCCCCCTTCCCACCTCTACTGCCAGTCGAATATCTTTCTATTTTACTGGCAAGTGTCAAAAGACAGCAGGCGCCTGATGAATAATTAATTAATCGACCCCAATTCTTTGTCCTTCAACAGCGACGCACGCTCGCCGGAGAGAATGGACTGACAGATAAAAAAAGAGAAAGCCTGTATATATACAAAAATGAAACATCAACAAAAACGTAAGAATAGGTAGACACTTCATGATCGAACTACACTTAGCCACGCGGCGATGTCGGTGTGATACGGCAAATGCGGGTAGCTTGATGACTTCGACGGGCACGCTCTTCAATCACTTTCGATAGTCGCTCAACTTTATCATTATTGATTTTTTTTAATGCTTACCTTACAGCGTGTGCCTATAGCAGACCAGGCTCCTTTTCACATCCACCCTTTTTCGTAAACTATACTTGTTCTTTTTTTTTTTTCACTCCTTGCCTCACGGAGACGACGACGTGGAGGTGGAGCTCGCTTTTCGCGCGCTTTTTATTCTTTTTCACGCCGGCGCCGCCGGCACTCACGACGCAGCACCGTGTTGTGACCGGCGCCGGAGCTGAAGAGGGAGCGGCGCTCCTTTAATCTTCAAACCAAACCGAACGACCGGCTGCCTACTGTTAGGACCGGCGCCAGGTCTGACAATGGATCGGCGTTCCTTTTGATGTTCCTTTTTAGTCGCCAAACGGGTTGGCGGCCTGTGTCCGCCATGTATTGTTCCCCCCTGGCCGGAGGGTGCGGCGTCTTGCCGCCACGACACCGTGAGCAGTTCGGGAGACCACAAGTGCAGCTTCTTCTTTGGAAGATGACGGCGGCGGCGGCGGCCGGAAATCGTCCCGCTAATTGAACGAGTCGTTCGGCGACCATTTGAAGCTTGTTTACGGCGGCCCTTTCGATGGATGCAGTCATCAACTTCAGACCCCTCGCCCAGCGACACCCCTTGACGAGGAGGAGCCACGTTCGTGCCACATGGCCGTGCAGTGACCACGCTTCAATTTTGAACGTTCACGTGGACCGTGCGTGCTCGTCACCCTCGCGGGTAATGTGTGATCCGTGGTTGGACGGTGCCCTCTGTACGCGGTCCCCGATCTAGGGATCTGGGGAGGACAGACCCTTTATAATGAGCCCCCACGGCTCATTCGGTGTGCTTTTTTTCGAGAAGAGAACCAGGCAGAACAGAGCAGAACCAAGCACCATGGAGCGCTATGTTAGGAGTCATGTAGAGGCCCGCCACGTTTGAGGGCTCACCGTGTAGGGAGTTCGCAATGTATATATTGTAAATAAACCCTCTTCAAGTCTCTCTTCCTCCTGCCTCGACAACTTCATCCCGGACCTCCGGTGTCTGGAAACCCCGGTCGCAACAACTGGTTGGCAGCGGTGGGATACGAGTCTGCGACGGAGAGCGACATGTACCGGAGGCCAGCCGAAAGCCCTGGAACTCGGCGGGATCGAAGCAGCGTACCACCACCGCACGTAATGGGGTGAGTGCCTGGCTTTGTGCTTGAGATATATCGAGTCTTTTAGCCTAGATTCGTTAAAAGATAGATATAACCAACAACTGCCTGGCCACTGTGGTTGTTATCTCAGCACAAGGCAGCACTGGATGATTATCTGAGCAAGTACGCTAAAGCAGGAAAGCTTAGATGATTCAATAGGAACAAGTGGTAATGTTTCAAAATTTCTAAGGGTACGTTGCGGGTTAAATTTTAGGATGTTGTAAAAAGCAGGAGTGAAAAATTAACAAGAAAAAGTAGAGAGGGATGTTGGCCACGTAGTGCTACTTGGGTGCTTAAGCTTGTGGTCTCCGCTGTGAGATTTGCCAGGCTTCAATTTCTCTAGACCCAGAATTGAAACGCTGGTGGGTTTGTGTTTTGTCACAGCTGAGCCAAAGCAAAGTAGTCGCCATGGATCTTACGAGATTGACAAGAGAGAACCTGCTGAACCTGTGTTGGGATCTGGAGCTAGATTTTAATGATGATATGCCTGCTTCTAAACTCCGCGAAGTGATTCTCGAAAGCAATAGTGACAATGAGGAAATCGAGCACTTCGGGAATATGTACTTATTGGACCAGGAGGAGGAAGTAAAAAGGGCGCAAAGAAAGGAAAGATGGCGCCAGGAGGAATTGGAAGCTGAGCGCAGGCATGAAGAACATATGGAAGTACAAAGGGCGCAAAGAAAGGAAAGATGGCGCCAGGAGGAATTGGAAGCTGAGCGCAGGCATGAAGAACATATGAAAAGGATGCAGGAATTAGACGAAGAGATAGATAGGATTCGGCGTAGAGGGGTGGCATTGCAGCAGAGTGGTCAATCCGTAGATGTAGCGCACGAGCGGTGCAAGGTAGCGGCGGTGCCGTTTAAGGTTGAAGAGAAGGCTACAGGTCAGAAAGTTGTAGATGTAGCGCACGAACGGTGCGATGTAACGGCGGTGCCGTTTACAACTGAAGCGGAGGCTACATGTCTGATATCTGTAGATATAGCGGCGGTGCCGTTTGAGGCCGAAGAAAAGGCTAGTGCCTGTAAGGGAATGGAACAGGTTTTAACCCATTCTGAGAGAAAAGAGCTCGCGGTCGCAGCAGGGTGTGAGGGTTCCGTGGTGGTGGAAACGGAGTTAAGATTAACAGAGTGTTCCATCGAACCTTGCAGCCCTGTAGACTATGTTGATGAGCGTCAGAGGCGGACGAAAGGCTCCAGGTTTGGCACCAAGGAATGTGCCAAACGGAGAAAGCGTCCGAAAAACAGAAGCGCGGCAAGGCTCGCGATCAGCACGGCGCGTTTGACGAGGACCTTCGAACGGCGTGGCGGATTTGCGAGAAAAGGCCCGTTGTCTTCTCTGACTGGCTCGAATCGCATGCGTCTAAGCGGCCGGAGAGTGAGGAAAAGAAAAGCGCAATCTACGCGGCCGCGGTCTAGCGATGAACTGATAAGTGATCATCAGGACTGGGCGCGCGAGACGGCGGAGGAGCATATCGGTGATGAAGAACGTCAGAGTAGGACGAAAGGCTCCCAGGTCCGCGCCAAGAAGCGTGCACAGGGGAGAAAGCGTCCGAAGGGCAACAGTAAGGCAAAGCTCGCGATGAGCACAACGCGTTCGAGTAAGGTTTTCAAACGGCGGAGTGACATCGCGAGAAAAGTGCCGTTGTCTTCTCTGACGGGTCTGTATCGTATGCGTCCGAACCGCCGGAAAAGAAAAGCGCATCGTACGCGGCAGTGTTGGAAGGATGAATTGCTAGGCAATCATTCAGACAGTGCGCGCGGGAAAGCTAACAAGCAAGTGGGTGCTGACGAGCATCAGAGGTTGGCGAAAGGCTCCGTAGACGGCACGAAGAAGCGTGACAAACGGAGAAAGCGCCGTAAAGACGAGGCAAAAATCGCGACGCATTTGAGGAATGTATTCAAATGGCGGAGCGAAATTTCAAGAAAGTTGCCGTATCGCAAGCGTCCAAGCGGCCAGAGAACAAAGAAAAGAGAAGCGCATTGTGTGCGTAAGTGGTCGAAGGGCAAGAGACCCTTCCGTTGTTCTCGCGGTGCATTGGACGGGGTGCGGGGCAAAAGAGTCGGTGGTTTTCGAGGGGCAGGAAGCGACAGCAAGTCGGCTTCGAGGAACGTCGCGGGGTTCGGTAGCAGGGCGATTGACGCGTGTTGTAGACCCCGCTTCTCGAGAAAATCGTTCCGGGCGCGACCACCGCGAGTTCGACTCAGAGTTGTTGCGAACAGCTGTTAGCCTCTCGGAAAACGTCGACTCGGGACTGTTGAAAGGAACATTTTGTTTGTTTTTGTGATTTTGTAAATAACTCGTTTGTACTTTGTTTTCGTTAGCGCTCTATCATTTTGGTAGCCTATATGCGTTGTATAGATCTATTGGAAGGATAGTGACACGCATTAGAGCGTACAGAATTAGGCGTTTGTCATCGGCACCGGAGTTGGTTTGTATGCGTCCGAGCCGCCGGACAAAACGAAAAAAAAAAAAGCACGTTGGGTAGAAAGGCAGACCCTTTCGTCGCTCTATCGACGGCATGTTTGATGGACTGCGGGAGTGCGAGGTACTCAGCGAGAGTAAGAACGCAGGTTGTCAGCGCAGAGCTTTGCGGGGGTCGGAGGCGAAGCGAATGGGTTTTGCCATTGTTCCATTTCCCGTTCGCCTAGAAAGACCCACAGGACGCGACACCGCGCGTTAGTCCCAAAAAGGAGTAGACATCCGTGAGCTTTTGACGATGGTCATTAGTGGATTTATTTTGTTTTGAAATTTGCTTTTGACTGTTTAAGTTGTTTTTGATTTTAATGTGTTTTTTAAGAATCTCGTCTACCAAATAGTGTTTAGGTAACACATTTTTTGGTTTTGTTCATTTCTTGGGCGTTGTACGTTTAGCTAAGGTAAGCGTTGTGCGATTGCATAAACGACACGCATAGGAGCCTGCGTCATGGTAGATACGTGTAAATGAGCAGGAGCAACGTTATGAACTAATTATGACTGAGCGTAGAGACGCAAAGTTATTGCTTGCGAGATTTTTCAGGATTCATGCGAAACTTTTTTTGTTGTTCATTTAATGTTTTGTTCGCATGTGTCCGGTGTGTAAGAAAAGCTAGCTCGTGAGTTTATATGTATGCTTTGTGAAAGTGGCAACAGCAAGGGAACGGTTAGGTGGTATCTCCTCCAGGCAGGCGCACTGTGATGTGCGTTTGCGGATGTATAATAAAGATGTTCCTAATGCAGGTGCAGCACGGCAGTTATGCTTTCGTCTTCTCAAAAGGAATTGACGACTGGCTTTGGCGGCACTAAATTTCGGGAACTAAAAGATAGCGTGAAGTAAAATGCTTCATTTTATGAGTATGATACCTGGTGGGTTACGGCGGATTACTCACGCAAGCACTCGGGTATGCCACGGTGAGCGCATCACTTGACAATTAGTTTTCTTGAAAGCAGTTTGATGGGAAGATTATTATCGGATCGGGATTAGGAGTTTTGGTGAAACCTCAGAGAAACGTCCCGATTGCTGCTTTGTGTTTGGTAATACTGCTTAAGTAAGGTTGCTTTTGGATAATTTGTCGGACTCGACGTGTCTCAGTGCGGGCAGGGTGCTCTCCCGTGCCTGTGGTGGTGTGTATGAATGCTTTTCCCAGAGGGGAGCCACAAGGAACGAGAGGGAAAGAGTCCTTGGCTGAGCGTCATCAGCAGTGGCCTGGAAGACAGCACTACACAGCGACACTTCGAGCAACCTGTGCAGCTGGTCACCCTCAGGTCGCTTCTCCCGCCGGCGGACGAGCTGTTGTGACCGGCGCCGGAGCTGAAGAGGGAGCGGCGCTCCTTTAATCTTCAAACCAAACCGAACGACCGGCTGCCTACTGTTAGGACCGGCGCCAGGTCTGACAATGGATCGGCGTTCCTTTTGATGTTCCTTTTTAGTCGCCAAACGGGTTGGCGGCCTGTGTCCGCCATGTATTGTTCCCCCCTGGCCGGAGGGTGCGGCGTCTTGCCGCCACGACACCGTGAGCAGTTCGGGAGACCACAAGTGCAGCTTCTTCTTTGGAAGATGACGGCGGCGGCGGCGGCCGGAAATCGTCCCGCTAATTGAACGAGTCGTTCGGCGACCATTTGAAGCTTGTTTACGGCGGCCCTTTCGATGGATGCAGTCATCAACTTCAGACCCCTCGCCCAGCGACACCCCTTGACGAGGAGGAGCCACGTTCGTGCCACATGGCCGTGCAGTGACCACGCTTCAATTTTGAACGTTCACGTGGACCGTGCGTGCTCGTCACCCTCGCGGGTAATGTGTGATCCGTGGTTGGACGGTGCCCTCTGTACGCGGTCCCCGATCTAGGGATCTGGGGAGGACAGACCCTTTATAATGAGCCCCTACGGCTCATTCGGTGTGCTTTTTTTCGAGAAGAGAACCAGGCAGAACAGAGCAGAACCAAGCACCATGGAGCGCTATGTTAGGAGTCATGTAGAGGCCCGCCACGTTTGAGGGCTCACCGTGTAGGGAGTTCGCAATGTATATATTGTAAATAAACCCTCTTCAAGTCTCTCTTCCTCCTGCCTCGACAACTTCATCCCGGACCCCCGGTGTCTGGAAACCCCGGTCGCAACAACCGGCACAAGTCGAACGGTCGCCGGCGCCGATGTGGTGGTACGCGTCAGAACGCAGCCTACATTTGGAGGTGACTGCAGACTGCTACTGCTGCTGCTGCTGCTACTACGGTGGAGCTGAGTTTTTAAGGGGCCGACTCGCGGCGTGCCGATCAGATCACGGTGAAAAGATGGTGCACAGAGAGAGGGAAGGAGAAAAGAAAAGAACGAGGTCTACGCCGTGCGGGAAAGAAAAAATAGAGCAGCCGGCGGCGGTTGTTCTTCGTTGCCCTGCACACGTGGAGAGTTTTGCCAGGTCGTAACCCTAAAATGTGCTCAAAGGTGTCGCTGTGTGATGTGTTGCGAGGCATGTGGGCTTATATACAGCCAACCACTTTTGTCATCGTGAGTGATCTTGAATCTGGGTGATCAAACACAACGCTGAAACGATGATGGTCGCCGTTGGTCACTACGTCTCGCCAAATTGGCTACTTCTCGGCCTGTTCGGTGACGAAAATTTCCAGTTGGCGCCATGGCTACTCAGAAGGATTTTATTTATTTATCAATATAGTAAGCACTCTGTTTATAGTACCACTCATGTTCTATTTGGCTGCAAATATGGCGATAATATCGTATGACATTAATATTATATGGCTAATTTGGCTACTTCTGGCTTAAGTTCTGGCATCTTTCAAGTACAACCAACGGTTACCCCGGAGAAGACAAAAGTGAAAAAAAAAATCGCAGCGTATCCACGAGGTGATTGATGACGAGTTGGGCGAAGCACGGACGGATGCATAGACGCACGGATGGACGGATGGACGCATGGACGGAAGCGTCGTTCCACTCATCATTATTCACTCCGTGGATAGGCTGTGACACCGTTTTTATTGACATGCAATGCAATGCAACTGGCTACTACGACGACACGGGACATACGACCCACGGCCTAAGGAGCTTCACACCTAAAAATGTATAGGGAGGTTAGCGAAAGCATAAATACGGCTAGCAACATGGGAATGCTAGAAGGCGGGGAATGTGTATTGCAAGATTGGGATTGAAATTATTAGATGATCAGAGGTAAGGCTAGAAACAGACGCGTACACATCGTCATTGCTGTTCACGAAACAGGATGACACTTCTCGGTACTAAAGCCGTTAGTGCGGCTTGTTCTTCGTCAGTGACTATAACACATTCTCAGTCTTCTGCGCTGATGGTTAATGGGTTCGTAATCTTCAAATACGGGGCAGTGTATAAGTGGCTGTGGATCACTAAACTTATCACGGCGCATCGCCGTCGCAGAAACGTGTGTGACTATATGTCACATAAAGGTATCTCTTATGTCTCACTAATTAACTCGGTCCTGTGCTTGCTGCCGCCACGCCATGTCCGCTATCTTCTTATCTCATTTGCTTAATTAACTTTCTTCCTTCCTGTCACGCACTTGCCTTCTCTTGGAAACCAGTCTGTATACTGCTGAAGGCAAGATAACCTGCGGCTATCTAGCTTTCATGTTAGATACCATACTCATGCCCATTTTTTTTTTCGTTTTCGACTGATATATCCTTGACACCCATTCGTTCTATGAACGATTCTGTTATCTCTCTCTCTCTCTCTCTCTTTTTGTCCCTTAAGATTATAATGTGAAATGTCAAAGTAAGATAATATAGATTGATTTATAAGAACTCTTCTCCAGCACTCAATGGCCGTCAATAAGCAAATAAATAACAATATAAATAAATAAATAAATAAATAACTAAATAAATAAATAAAAGACGTCTCGTTGTCGAAAAATTGAGCGTAGGCGTTGCATGTCGGCGTAAATTGCAAGAATCGGAGCACCGACGCAGAAAACGATAGAAGCCTGAACGCTTTCAGCATCGTTTCACCTCCGATGACATGGATTGTGGCATGAACTAACTAACTAACTAACTAACTAACTAACTAACTAACTAACTAACTAACTAACTAACTAACTAACTAACTAACTAACTAACTAACTAACTAACTAACTAACTAACTAACTAAATAGTCAGGTAATATCTAATTAACTAGCTGACAACTTATTGACTGATGGCTAACTAACTAACCAATACAGTATCTGAATAAATGCTGGATTTCCACGTATTCCCTGGACACATCTGGCATGCGGCACCAACATGCCCAATCTCGAACCCTAGCCGATAAACGAGAGAAAATAAACGGCAGGAGCACGTTTTGAGGGCTTTGACTCTTTTTAGCACAGGGCTTTGGGTACGGAACACACTAACGCAAGAAAAAGCGGGTTAAGGAATCAACAAAATGTAAGATGTATATTCTCAAAATGCTACAGGTAGATTTGCGGAACGATCATGCAAAACTCGATCCTAGAGTTTTGAACTGTATTATTCATGGTAGATTTGAGTAGCGCGGAACGGTGAGTGGCTCCCGAGTTAAGGCGCGTTTACCAATACACCCCGCAGCGACAAGATACCTTAGGCACATTTCGACGCGCTCATTTCACCTTTACGTGTGTTTTTTTTTCTATCTTCTAACAGGTGCATGTCTCCAATTCACGCATTCAGTGCCAACGTGAGGAACTTTCAACGTTGCCTCTAGCTTGACCATTCCGATTACGCAATTCGGAAAGTGTCGTAACTTATGAAATTCCCTACTTCAAAGGAGACAAAAAAAGGAGAAAGTGAAACACTACTTCCACGATATGTAAAGAAGCACGGCAGGTAGCGTCTCTTCTATTTTTTTTTCTACACCGCAGTAGCCCAGCATGTCATTTCTTCCGGCCCAATGCGTGGAGAACGAAAACACATGTATCCGCATAATGTTTACACATGTCAGGAAACTCTTGACAGGCGCTTTTAGTGAAATGCGAATACCTTCGGCGTACGCCAGATCGTCCTCCTTCGCAGAAACCGCTCGAACTTTATGCAGGCACGCGTAGCGAATGAACGTCGTTGCTGGAAACGGGGCTTTCTTCTTCGTGTCCGCATGTTCGTGACGGTGCCTGTATACGCGGCAGTACGAAACGGCGAATGTCACATCGCAAGGTGACCTCAGCCGGCCTTAGCGTACGGCGTTGTCTTCGACTGTGGCCTGACAGGTAATTGCTGGGGCCGATCGATTGATTGGAAAACTTCATTAATGTTGAGGAAAAATGAGAGCAAGGCAACGGCTGGTCACTGTTCGAGGACTCCCTCGGCCGTTGCGGTATACGCTCGGCTGATCCAAGAGTCGAAATGCTGAGCAAGATCAAATAAAAGAAAGAATACTAACCAAAGAATTTACGGGCAATGGTATGTGTGCTAAATATGTAATTGTTTTTTTTTATTTACTCAATATTGACCTTTAATCTATATTATATTTATAACGTGGACATATTCCCTATTGTGGTGTGTCTTGTGCCAAATTTGCATTCGATATGTGTGCATATATCTTCAGTACCCTTTATTTCACGGTAGTATGCACGCTATCGGGGTGAGAAAATAAAAGGTCAACTGGATTTAATGAGACACTTCTCTATATCTCTGTCACTCCGACTGTGTCACCGTTCAGTGCAGTGACATTTTCCTCGCTACTTTTTTGCCGTGTGTATCAATTTGTAACCTGCTTCGTCACTCGGGTGACTGATAAGTAGCCTTTGTAATCGACTACCAGCGGCTATACATTATTCACGGTAAACCACTGCAGCATCGAGGTCACTGTATGGTCTTTTCGAATGTCGTTTTCACACACACCACACCCGGAGTAGCCAGAGCATATATAGGCGAACTTATAGGCGTGGTCTGTTCATTGACACACGCCACAGGGGACGGCCTACTAAAGACTGGCGTTGTAATTGGTTCAAGGGAAAAAGAAATCGGAATCGTTTTTATGCTCCGAAAAACTGCGCCAGCGCTTTGGTCACGAGTCGGGCGTGTGCTGCGCACCGCGAGCGTGGAAGCGATGGATGCGGTCATGCGAGAAAATATAGAACCGTGAGCGAAGCACGCACGGGAAAATATCGACAAACATGTAAGCAAAATGAAGATCAGTGCGCAATCAATACACGCCACGGCTTCTAGTTGGGTTACAATATTATGACGCCCGAGGCACCTTATATCGCGACAGTGGCTCGTTCGTGGTTTTTGTTTTGGTTTCTGCTGTGTACTGTCTTCAGGCGCTGTCCTTGAGTGTCTCTCATGTCGCTACACGGGCTAACGTAAGAGACATTCGAGAGGTGGGTTTCTTGATCAGTTGTGCATAGACGTGGGGATAGTAATTGGATAATTGGAGCGAATCGTGACCGTTACTTTTACCCGGCGTCGTATCTGCGGCTTACAATGCATTGCTTTTTTTTTTCTCGATAATTATTTCGATGGAAAGGCGTACTGTACTCGATAAGCATTTTGTATGGTTGCCTTAGACGTCCCAAAGCAGCTCGAGCTATGAGGGCCACCTCAATGAAGGACTCTGGATAATTTCAACAACCTGTGGTTTTTTAGCGTGCACAGACACCTTACAGTATGTCGTCTTCAATCACTGTATGCGACTACCACGGACGGAATCGAACTTGCGTCCTTCAGGCCAGTAGCCCAGCACGCACAACCTATATATACCATACCACGGTTGCTATCTGATACGAATTTTAAGCGTTTCAGAAAATTGGTAGACATTGCAGTTTTGATTGCAGCAGCGACCGTCGTGAACGAGGCCAGAATGTCTCCTTGAAGCCCCCCGCTAACAAGTTCGCTCGAGAATCACCCTTAGCATTGTGCGCATATGCATTGATTATCGTAACAGAGATTACATTGTAGGGCTGCCAGAGATTCACCTGACGCCTTTACAGGAAACAAACTATACCACCAGCTACCTTATTTATCCTGCTAAACAGTTTGCAACTGTTGCATAATAAAACCAGGGGCACAACTCGTATACTTTTTTCCAGACAAAAAAAAAAGCAAGCTGTCTCGAATTTTGCTCCAAAAATAAAGTTGTATTCGAGGTGACTGTCCTCATTTTGATTTCCTTTCGGCCTTCTCTAAGGATGGCAAGTGTTGTAATAAAACCGAAAACAGGAACAGTGTATGGACGTTGTCAGTCGTGTGGCGAACGTAATGCACGGAAGATACAGGACACACTCTGTTGTGTCACTTTCGACTTATTGGGCAGATTTAGTTCCGCCAACGCAACAGCATTTCGGATGCAGCTTGCGATAGAAAACGGCTGACGGGCTACGTTCGCAGAGCTGCTGCAGACGCCCAACTAAATCCATGTATTGTCTGCCACTGTAGCTCGCACTTTCAAATCAATTTTTAACCTCTCATAAATAAACTAGCGTTCAAAACCGATTCTCAACATCTCATATACACTGGCGTTGCCTTCATGAAGACTGCTGATCAGCCAGATCAATCGTTCTGGTTTGTGAGACACGCTTGTTACATGTTAACGATTGTTTCTCAGACTTCAGAATGCCAAGAAATTCACGCGCGCGCACACAGACACACACTGAACTTGTACGCTCGTAACAACGCCTACATGGCCTCATCATATAGACGTTAAGCGCACAGTTGTATTGACCAGTCGTTACTCAAGGTAACTCAATCGCGACAAGCTCGAGAAGAAACCCATTGCAGTGCACCGCTGATAGCAAAGGCAAATACCCTTGTTCAGAACACAGAAGCAATTCATTGACACGTGATGTTTAA
This sequence comes from Rhipicephalus annulatus, assembly GCA_013436015.1. Lineage (NCBI taxonomy): Eukaryota > Metazoa > Arthropoda > Arachnida > Ixodida > Ixodidae > Rhipicephalus > Rhipicephalus annulatus. The sequence goes on along the minus strand of WOVY01002588.1, from coordinate 71,736 downwards.
CGTCCCAAACCACCATACGGTTATGAGAGACGCTGTAGGGGAGGGCTCCGGAAATTTCGACCACCTGGGGTTCTTTAATGTGCACCCAAATCCGAGCTCGCGGGCCTATACAGCGTTTCCGCCTCCATCGGAAAGGCAACTGTCGCAGCCGGGATTCGATCCCGCGACCTGCGGGTCAGCAGCCGAGTACCTTAGCCACTAGACCACCATGGCGGGGCCATAGAGGCAATTCAGTTCGCGTGTTTCGTTCTCGTGTTTCCCTGTCGGGGATCGGATCACTTCCTGAGGGCGGGGATCGTGCGCGATGCCTATACGTTCGAGTGACACGGCGAAGAAGTTGCGGCCACGCATGAGCCTTGGTTTTTATATAGTTCAAGGCAGCTCTTTTCTCTTTGTGCGTTGTACTATGACTTCCAAGACCGAGACGAATAGCCTATATAGCTTCAAATGTGTAGTGTACCGCAAGGTGAGGGAGAGTGTTCAACCAAAGGCGGTGACCTGGTTCGGTTCGGGTTCCTAATGAACGCTCCGTCAGGCGTGCCGCAAGCTCTGTTCGAAACCCATCGACAGTTGCTAATATCGATACGGCGTTGGTTGTTATTACTTTACGTCCTTGAATGGCACACAAAGGCAAGGGCACGCCTTGACCAGGCTCCACTGAAAGAGATCAATTAGAGATTAAGTTTAATCATCTTCACTTTTTGCCCATTATTATTTTTAATGTCTTCGAGAACTGAAGAAGGCACACACTGATGGACTTAAATCAGCTCGTGTACTTCATTCAATGTGTGCACGTTGTTGCTGGCGTGAAGTACCGCATAAAGTGCCAGAACAGTGGCGGCGCGAATTGTTGAGAATGTCAGTGATTCATTGCGCGTGCACGTATACCGAAGTAGCGCAGTGGCTTTCGGAAACGTCGATCTTGTAGTGTTTACAAGGTTAACGCCAACTCTGAATTTCGGCCACGACCGTTTATCCCTGCATTCATGAAGCTTTTGTGTACTGCTGTCGCAGCAAGGTTGATACGGTTAAGACATGAAGCCGCAGCCTCGTGCTGAACTAAATATTGTAGAAGCCGTAGCGATTCAGCCAATGCGCACAGTGGTTCTCAAACGCAGAATGTTTCGTGTTTAGTCATTAATCAATTGTAAAGTGAAGGGTGACTTTTCTTGCGTCCCGGAAGAATAGATGAACGAATGAATGAATGCTACCTTTAGTAAAGGCAAGTACGGCTCCTGGCCGCTGTTGGGGATGAATTTATTCCTTTTACCCACTTCTCGGAAGGAAAATATAGTTCTTTCGGTATTCGATTGTAATCCGAGGGTAAATTTAGGTAGCGAAATTCTGGGGTGAAAGCGACTTAAATTGGAACATTGGTATTACTGTTAGCTGGTTAATAATATGACCTATGTAGTGCATTTCTTTGAACTCTTTTGGGGCGTTTTGACTTGATGCTGCATCTGTGCACATAATCACGTAGGTATGTGTGCAACTGGTACAAGGAAATGAGTAGGCTCAGAGTGCAGCGATTTACACAACATTTTTGTTCAATTTTTGTTATGATCTAGTTAAAAAGAACTGTGGACCATCTCCCCGAAGAGAAACCTATAGATTGCGAAGCAGCAGTGGTGCTCACGGCGTTGACCCGGTTGAAACGGGCGTCGACGCGGGTGCTGGAACAACGGTTTTAAGCGAAACTCGCTGTAGCGTTTACTCGAGTCAACGTTCGTTTGAAATGCAAATACACGGTAGGCGGTGTGGGTTTCCTGTAAGTTTCATCGCAGATAAACGAGCCGAAAGAGTGTTTTTACTCGAGCTGTTCAATGCAAAACTCGGGAATTTTACACTACGATAGAGTGCACGTGTAATAGCATGCAACGGGTGCCTGTAATAATAATAATAATAATAATAATAATAATAATAATAATAATAATAATAATAATAATAATAATAATAATAATAATAATAATAATAATAGCAGCCAGAATGACCATATAAAGCGCAGTGCGTGAAATATTCTGGCGAGAAAGCTTAAAAATTTATCAATTCTGTTATTTTGCAACTGCCATGCAGAAAATGCTTGGTGGTGTTCATATAAAATATAAAGCGATGCACGCTTATATAACTTATATACAATGTCTTTAAAAATGTACTCTCAAACTTTCTCATGATATTTGATACAGGATATTGTGACGTAATACAGGTTAACTATGAAAGTAAATTATGCTGTGTGGCAGTTCATCCCTCGCAACCTGCAGAATTATTACGAATATATATTCTTATTAGATGTGTTGACTGTCATATATTTGTTTCAAATACATCCTTGCAGTCTTTCGCCAGCTACTTTTTCTTTCAACTTTTTTTGAGCCCTGAAAATAATCGCATTCATGCAGCCTACTGCTCTGGCCGCGCTTTTCACAGAAACCTTGGTGACCTTGGCGGAGCCACATGGCTCCACGGGGCAGCTCACCAGCAACGTGACAGCGTTCGCAAAGAAGGGAAACCGCGAAAGAAAAGAAATATAAACCAAAAAAATAACGCCACAGGTGAAAGGCGACAAAATGGGAGGTTGGTGTAAAGGAGTGCATATACTTGGCGGGCTCAGGAGAGAGCACTTTTTGTTTTGTTCAAACCGGGATTCAGGCAATCGACGTCGAACACGGAGGGCTCACAATGCCATCCGCAATGAAATGGGGGAGAGGAGAGCGCTGACCCTCGCAGACCCGGCCCTATCACTCCCTTGAAACCCCACAGAACCGCCACTGGGTATAGCACGGCGCTTTTGGGTGAGTGTAGAGATGGCGTAAAAGGGAAATGTGGAAAAAGGAACAAGAAAGAAGTTGAGGGCGGGAGGTCCTTCCGTCGATCTGCTCGCTTCACGTGGACGCTAAAAATTTCCCCTAAATGTTCACAAATTTCTTTTTTCGGCTACGTACAACCAAAACCCTCAAGATCTAGAGAAATTTCTATAGAGTTGGCAGCACTGTCAGACAGCCACATCGGGGCAACTTTTGTCGACACGGCCTCATATATTGCGAGTCCTACAGCACGACTTTTTACTCTCCCATAGTAGAGTTGAGTACTCTAAAATCGTTAATAACAATTTCTAAAGAACTTTAAGCTAACCATTTTTTGTCAGAAACTGTGACAGCTTATTGCACTCCCATAGCAGAGTACACCATACTCTCAACCGTTGAGCACTTGTTCTAAGCACACATGCCCGCCTGGTTTCGGCTAGCTGATGTCCAGTTGGTGTCAGCAGAAATGCCATGTAAGTACGCATAATTAAGATATTCAGAATTTATTTGTGTTTTTTCTTTACCATGTAATATATGTAACTATATTTTCCTACATATCTTTGTGAGTCTGTGTGCAGCATCGATTGTACCTGTTGCTTCAGCGTCATTTCTTATTTTATGTCCATGTCAATGATTGCTGTTTGTCATCCTTGTTAACCTATGTCTAGCAAGAAAATGTTCTGTTGTAATACTACTGATGTTAACCGTACTACTGATGTTAACCACCTGCCAACGGTCCCCTACGACGACGACAGCGCAGCTCTGGCCGACTGGGCTCACCCTACGCCATCTCCTGACGCCGACAAGAGCTCTCGCCAAGTGGTGCCCCGTCCTCGGACTCCTGCGACTGTGTCCATCTTTCCCATCTTCACTCTACTCCCATCGTTTTCTGTCGTTCGCTGTCCCTGCGTCTCGCTCTCTCCTTCCTCTACCTATTTACGCTTTAATCCTATCCTTTTAATCCTTCCTCAACCCCACCCCTTGTGAGCTACTGTTGAGGTGTCACACTCTGATGCAGACAGTTACGGGGCTCACTTTTCTCTTTTTTTTTCTCTTTAGGAATCACATAAAAATTTTCTAAACTCAGAAAAGGGTAGCTCATACCGATGGTACTTGCAAACGAAGTCATTCGTTGAAAAGCATTGGTTCTAGTAGCCACGTTGTCCTTCCGAGGCGTTAAACATCACTGCTGATGTATTTAGTGCCGCGGCCGTCAAGCCATTTATAATGCTTTTTATTTTAAAAGTAATGTGCTAGCAACTATTTTCTGACAATTATCAAGTTAGACTGTTTATTAGCGAAGTGCTTATCAGAAAACGCCTGCGCGCACTGAAGAAAAAATAAATAAAAAGAAAGATAAAAAGAGAAAAAGGCGTGGGAATTTCCTCGAACACTTCACCGTAGGCACCTTGCGTGTGTGACGAGCAGCTCTTCTTGGCAAGAACCTTTCTTCGGGTTCTTTTTCTACGGAAGCCAACATCACCGGCACCCGTTATCACGTTATTATCAGCCAGCAAGCTTCAGTAAATGTTCAAGGTTGCACACCATCAGCCACTGTTTTCTTTTTTTGTTCTTCGAAGTGAGGCCTAATTACGAGCCTCGTCTTGTAATTGCGTTTAGAGAGTCAGATAGAGAGATAACATTATAAGGAAATAAAAAAACGCATGACTCCCCCTCAGTCTTCTCTCTCCTGTCGTATTTAGGAGAGCTACGCCATCATGACGTGGGAGTCGAAACGTTCGAGCATCCACCCACACTATGTAAAACAAACGAGAACTATGCTATCGGCGATAGTGCGGGTTCTACTACCGGTCACAAAACAAGTGGAGCATGGAAACTCGCAGAAATGCAAACAAGCATAAAAAAGAAAAGTTGGTACAAGGTTAATTCCATAGCTGAAGTGAACGAAAGTTCCGACAGAAAAGAAAAAAAAAAATGCCGGTGGGCACGTCAATCGGTCCACTATGTGCGACACCGGGTCAGTAACCGCAAACCAATTACGCCACCCACACGCTCCTATGTTTCTTCGAATATCTTGATTCCAGAAACCCACTTAAGTGTCGAAGGAGTGTAATTATTCTTTTTGTTACTACCGATATCCAATTGCCTACCAATAGAGCGTTCGATTTGTTGCGACGGTCACACAAGCAATCTCAGGTAAGATCGTCATATCACTTGGGTGATACGCTCCATGGTCGTTGCGCGAGTACGGCGGAATATACAGCAGTCAAGCTACCTGTGGCTTGATTGCTGCATCTCTGCTGAGTCGTAATGTCGCCGCTTCGATTTCAGGCTGCACTTCGGCGTTGAAAAATATAGTGGAGTCGAGAGCATTTAGGTTAGTCTTTCCGCTTCCAAGTGTAAAAGGTAGGCCGCATGTGTGCGTTATATATAAGTGTGACATCCGCATCACACAATGTGAGCACGTCTATTCCATTATATGTCATGCTATGCAAATACCACTCGAAAGAGAGAATGGGCACAAAATTAATCATTTTCTGGAATAAGAGTCAACAATACCTCGTAGTGTATACTGAGAAAGAAATGCGAACTTATAAAAATTTTAATTACCCTTTCGTATCACGCAGAGCCGGCCTGGGAAACATTATTGTGTTCTCCGAGGCAATACAACCACGAATAGTGCAATGGTCGAGCATCTTGAAACACCGGGTCATGCCGCAGCGTGCTTCCGACCATCAAAGCTTTTTTATGTCGACTAACACATGCTGCTTCACACTAAAGTGGTTTGTTCTTATGTTCTCATAGGCCGTAGGTTTTCTGACAAGGACGTCAGCAGCTAAAGCAGCATGGCACCCGGCAGCGAATAGGGCCGTGAAAAAATGACAAAGAAAGATCACCAGGGCAAGCAATATCCTCGATGAAAACATACTCTAAAGCGATTCGGTTGTGCTTTAGGAACAGTCTCTTAGAGCTTACGGAAGAAAGTACAGGGCTGGTCAAAAATCTCAGGCTGGTATATCATGTATTCCTATGGAAGTGTAACCTGCAAACTCCGCCTCTCTACCCGCCATGTACGCCATTAGTTTCTTCGTCAGGTTTTTTTTTGTTTACTGTTTAGCAGGTGACCCTCACGAGTATCTAGGAGTACAGCAATAGGGGCTGAATTCTCAAAACATATACCTTGGGTAAGTGGGTCGTCCCACTGCCTTCTCTATCGGTTTCCCATTTTTCTATTGGCTTCGTTAATGGTACGTGTGCTACACCTTTCCAGCTTCCCATAAAAAATAGAAACATCACGTTTCGCTAAAATATGTTCTCATGATAATTTTCATCCTAAAATACTTTTGTCAATACTGCCCGAGGAACTCCTTTTTGCAGTCATGTACGAACACGTTTACCTTGTACAGACTTTGTTTCCGACGGCATATTGCGCATCGTGCACCTGTCACGATTACGCCGTAATTTTCTGATATTTTTTTAATCAGTCTGCAGTGCGCATGCGAATAAGAATGTTTACAACATACCACGATTTAAAACTTAAGAATAGGTTTATTGCGCTACAGACGTGAAATCCTGGAAAGGGCAATCAGATCCCACATTCTTCCATGCACTTAAAACAGCGGCTTGAGGAACTATGTTTAAATTACAGCGTGAAACTGACGCGACTACCAGAGCTATATACTCGTGCGGTACAAAGCAAACTTTTCAGGGTGTACGCTTTCTCAGCCCTTAAACCCGCGTTACGTGCTCTCATCTGAAAGCTTGCCTAGCATTTCTGGGACAATAAAACGCCCAAACATTCCACGCAATTATGTATACGGCGCAGCGTCAACACGTAGTAGTTCATGTAGCGGTGCTCTTAGTTCCGGTAGCCGCGAGCGTATATATTTGCTTTCCTGACCCGGCTTAAGAACGATGCAGTGCAATGAACATAAGAGGCGGGTGACCCGTATTTCCACGCAACACAGTGGCCAAGCAATTTGTGAATGTGCGGGCAAGACAATGCCTCCATCAACCGATGCACGTGCAGATGGCTCCAACTTGCGAAGAAGTCCATCACTGCGAAGCAGGTTATGTATAAATGTATGTACGTGGGAGGCGGCTTGCTATATGTAAAACCTCTTTATTTTATATTATCGTTATTATTATTATTATTATTATTATTATTATTATTATTATTATTATTATTATTATTATTATTATTATTATTATTATTATTATTATGAATATGGGTTTACGTGCCGAATCCCCGATATCATGATTATGAGAGACGCCATAGTCGTGGAGGGCTAAAAAAATTCTGCCCATCCGGTGTCATTTAACGGGCACTGGCGTTGCACGGTACCCAGGCTTCTGGAATATCTCTTCCATTGAAATGTGACCACCACGGCTGGGATCGAATTCACGACCTTTGGGTCAGTAGCCAAGCAACGTAACCACTGCTCCACAGAGACAGGTAAAAAAAAAGGCTTATTGAAAGAAAGAAAGAAAAAAATACAGCTTCATTCGACGTACCCCGTGCGTGGTCGGAGTTCTCTACCCACGTAGGATCCCTACGGTCAGCAGCGATCAAGCGGTTATGTAGTTTCGACCCTATATAGACCCCATGAGCGGCGGCCGCCCCCTCGCGACCAGATCGAGCTGGTCCACCGTGGCTAGATAGTACAGCGAGAGTTCCCCGTCTGTGTGGATGTGAGATTAGGGCGTTGGGGATCATGGCGAATTGTGTAAGCTAACTCAGCCTCCTGGAAGGCAACATGCTGTATTCCAGAGAAAGCAAACGCGCGTGAAGGGGAGACAAAAGGTTAGGTGAAGAGGTGATATTAAGAAATTTTGGGGGTGTAAAATGGTAATGGCAAACACAGGACTGGGCCGATATTGACGAACCGTGGGAGGGAAAGACGTTTGCTTTGCCCTGCCGTGGTGGTCCAGCGGCCAAGGCACTCGATTGCTGAAACGCAGGTCATGGTATCAAATCCCAGCTTCGGTGGCTGCAGTTTTGATAGAGGCGAAAGTGCTGTAAGCCCGCGTGCTTAGATTTGGATGCGCGTTAAAGAACCCCAGGCGGTCGTAATTTCCAGAGCCCTGCACTAAGACGGCTCTCATAATCATATAGTGGTTTTAGGACGTTAAACCCAAATATTTATGATTATTGAAGGCCTTTGCCCTGCAGTGGGAGCCACGATTATGATGAATATGACGACAAGGAATTATCTCGGATAATTTGGTCTCCTGCCCGGTGAATAGCGGCACTTACAGCCCCCGTATACAGACACAAGTGACAGTTCAATACTCGCAGAAAACCATCCGCGTCACGGAGGGACGTGCTTCGCGGATGCGAATCTTAAATGTGCCACGGAGAGAGGGTTAGGGAGGGTCCACTTGCTCCACTCCTTGTTGGAGAAGGTATAGACAGTCGTTCGACGTCGCATATGCATCAATGTCTTCCGCAGTGTTTTGCGGCTTCGAAACGCACGGGTATTCAGCGGTATTGCCATAAGCCGCGGTTTCGCCACGATCCTCGCGGGTTTGCTTGTTTTTGGCGAGCCGTTAGTCGTTGCGCGGGCTACAGTGCGAGTTGTGCACGTTCGGAAAATACGTAAATGATACAAGAGCCCCGGCGCTGTTGTGTCGAGCCTACACGCAGTGTCCCGGTTCACTTTCTTTGTTTTGTTTGCGTGACTGTTTGTCAGTTTCTCTAACGTACACACGCAGCATGTATAACTATACCCCAGCCTGCAGCGCTATTACGCTCCAGTACTCAACAGCAGAGCGTATTTATTATTTTTTTCCTTTTCCAGTTTTCGTTTGTTAAACGGGAAAAGAATCTTTGTATTGGTCAGCGTTATACAGGCTGTCCTTCCAAATCGAATCGTAACAAAGCTACCACTTCTCTATTTGGGTATCACGAAAGCGTGTCGCTCACGCTTTCGTGATACCCAAATAACAATCTTTCTTCTTTTTTTCTCTCGTTGCAGTGCTATAGCGTGCCGGGTTTGCACTTCTCGATATGTTTTCACAACAACTGCGTTTCGATCGAGTTTTCCCGAACACATTGTTGTTCAAGTGGCACGAATTCTGACGCCATCGAACCGGACGTGCTTGAAGTACATCGCCGCATGCAAAGCCTGGCTCTTTGAATTTGAGGTGCGTTTCAATCAAGCGATTTCAAAGCAAACCTGCGCCTCGGTCTCTGTTTTTTTTTAACACTAGTGACACCGTTTCGACACAAACAACGCACTCATGTGAATGCTGCTGTGTGACTTGAGAGCTGTACATTGCAACCTTCCGCAACGCCTTCCACATACAGCGCAATATAGACGTTATAGTGGTCGATTATAATGCGTATGCAGTCCGCTCTGCAAGCGTAACACATACATTTGAATTAATAGAGCAATCAGCATTAGACTATACAAACCAATCTGCATTATATGTTGCTTCTATTTTTATCTCTTTCAGGATTGGAAATGCAAGAGTTCTTCAAATAGACGCGAGGTGAAAGTGGGCCTAATCAGTGTCGTTCACACATAAGTAGCATTTCTCTCAAATAGGTTAAAATTTACATTTTAATATGGTCAATATGAATGTGATGCAGTTTGAATTTCAAAGAAGTGCGTACGCCACCTCCCCTTTCCCCTCTTCCGACCTCAATATGATGATGGAGCGAGGTTTTGGTCTCGATCACCAGAAGCACGAGTGGGGTTTTGAAACGTCAATCATTCGGACTGATTGCTGTTTATTTGAAATAGCCGGATGTTTCTTCTCGTCACGTGCACGTGTATGTGCGGCGCCAGAGATGGCAAAATTACGCCTAAATATCAATTGCATTACGTTACTGATTACTTTGCGAAAACTTTGTCGCGGGTGACTAACCGACATCAGAAGTTACACTAGGCCTTCCTCATTACATCTCTTTTTCACACACATGTAGCTGGGCAGGAGTGATTGATATGTGGGGTTTAACGCCCCAAAACCACCATATGATTATGAGAGACGCCGCTGGGCGGAACATTATATTTACTGTTGAAAAGTTAATGGGTATACTTGGAATTACTCTAAAACATTCACCATTCATGCACAACTAATGTTCATTTTGTTCACAGCATATGTAAGAGTCAGAGATCTCTGTTCAACTTTACACGCTTTAGGTATGGCACTCGTATGAGCTGCTCATTATCACTTTTATTTCCTACTTCGGTTAAATTTGGACGTCATAAGTGAATTGGGCATGCCATATATGAGTCAAAGGTTATTTGGCAATGTGACGAGCAATCTTCTAGAAGTTCCCCACTTGAAGTGTAGATAAAGAGAGAGAAGAGCAAGGATTGATTGATTGATCGATATATGGGGTTTAACGTCCCAAACCACCATATGATTATGAGAGACACCGTAGTGGAGGGCTCCAGAAATTTCGACCACCTGGGGTTCTTTAACGTGCACCCAAATATAAGCACACGGGCCTACAAGATTTCCGCCTCCATCGGAAATGCAGCCGCCGCAGCCAGGATTCGAACCCGCGACCTGCGGGTCAGCAGCCATGTACCTTAGCCAGCAGACCACCTCGGCGGGGCAGAGAAGAGTAAGGCAGAATGTTACCAAAAAATAAAAAAAAGCGGAACGCTTCACGTTTTTGCGTATCTTCCTGGCGCGAGGGTTGGCCTAATCTATGTATTGTTGCAATGATCCACTAAATGAAGAAGTTTAATTGCTCTAACTCCAGTTAAGCAAAAATGGAGTTAGATCATTACCAAGCCTGATAAAGAGGTCAGCAAACTTGTCTTAAACACTAGAACAGTGCGCTCTGGACTGCATCGACTACGTTTGCCTACGCCTGCCTTTCATTTGCATGAGCCCAAATTATGACATACTTAACCCACCTCTATTAGGAATAAACCCATATGAAAGGCAGTGGGAGATCTGGCTTGCGAGCAAGCGTCGGAAGAACCAAGTCACTCTGCTCGATCCGGCCCAACGTGCCGCACAGGCCTGTGAGGCTCTGGACTAGTGGACGCGCTCACCATCGCTCCTTTTCGCTCCAGTAAACTAAGCTTTCTGCAAGTACTTCTTGGTCCCCAAGTATGAATGATTATGTGTGGATCATATCGAAACTACTTGCTATCGGTATACGCCGTGCTGGAGCGTGCCATCCCGGCGTTCTAGACGAGTGTGTTGGCCTCGACACGTCCTCTCCGATAGTCCTCAACGCTTACACAAAGGTCCATCCATTACAGCAAGACGAAACCGCGCCTTGTCAGTGCAGCATTGCGCGGGTTCTAAAATAGCGGCTTCCACGGAAAAGCACAGCTAGATTCTGGACGCGCGTGTCCACATGCAGAACGGTTGCTCGCAGTGACAGCCTTAATTATAAGCCAAACGCTGCTCGCTGTCACTGGCGATGTGCTGGTAACATCTATCTATACTGGAGCGTGGAAACGAGTCTCCGTATACAACGAGAAGGCGACCGTGCTTCCCAGAGTCCACAAAAAATACTCTCAGCTCCATGGCCACTGTCCCCTCAGGGAACTGGGCAGCGCTTGATTGATGCCAGGCTAGCCGCACACCGTGTGAATTTTTTTTCTCGTCCCGGCGGTCAGTAGGGCGTAGCCCTCGGCCCTTCTGGCCACACTTGTTGTTCTTGACTTTCTTTTCTTTCTGAGTCCGAGCCACCCGTGGCACGCAACGCAAACACGACGACGGACCACGCTCACGCCTGGCTTTACGGGAAGGTGGCCACCGCAATAATAAGACCACGAACGGTAAACAGTAAAGTGCAACAAAGCCCGCACAAAGCAGTTCAGTTCGCAAAGGCCGATAGCGGGACAATGTTGTGCAAGCGCGGGTAGCCTGCGTCGAATTGCGGGAAGTGTCGTGAATGAGAAGAATAAAGGAAGGGGATAGGGGTAGAGCGAGCGCTGAAGGCGAAGGCGGTCTGCAGACTATACAGAAGTGTTGGCATGCAGCATATATAATTGCTGCGTGTGCCGCGGAAAGAGAGAACAGCGGCGGATGAAATAAAGGCTTGAGGAAGGGTACTACGAAGTGTTGCTTAGGGCTAGCGCAGCAGAGTTCAGTACATGTAGCGGGTGCTTAAGTGTTGTGAAAGCTGCTGCGAGAGAGAGAGAAAAAAAGAAATAGATCGACTGGAACATGCCGAGGCAAAAGGCGGCGGCCTTGCTAATCAACACGTACCCGCGAGTATCCAGTTTGAAGCCGCGAAAGAAGGGTAAACGAGACCGCTCAGCTAGACAGCGTGGTGTGAAGGAACGGCAAAGTCATGCCAAGTATTTGGCAAGCGGAATTGTGGGCGAAGCGAGAGGGAGAAGATAGATGGCGTATAGACCATCCTAATTGCCGCGATCGCATGCATGCATGAACGCAGCAGTAGCTGTATACGTCGCTGCTCGGCGCCGCATACCTCTTAGCGGGATTTCAATGGGTTGCCGTTTAAGAGCAGTAGCACGGATCCTTTGTGCGGTGGCGGTGCAGGGGCGGCTCGTTGATTGCTGCCGGCGGGAGGAAGGAGGTGAATACCGGTGGTGGCTCGAAGGAGCTGGCGGCCGCTGATTTTCACTGCACGCGATTACTCAGTGTAATGTGAAGTCGGAAACGCTAATCAATCTAACGTGATGACAGATAAATGGGTGCAGGCGCCAGTGTACGCAATCATTCAGTAAGGTGATTATCAAGTGCCACTACTGTATACTTTGGGTCCAACTTCACGGAGTGGACCAAAGTAGTATTTCACCTGAACTGCTTATGATCTCCATTGTGTACGGCACCGATAATCTTTAGGTAAGTAAGGCGCGTTGGAGGAAAAGATATGCGAACTCCACTACGGACGTGTGTAGTCGAAGACAGTCTCTTCAATTAAACATGAAGTGCACCAATGAAGACAAACATTTGTTCTCTCCGACCTGTAAGTTTCCATAGCCCGGTCTACTGCGGGAACGTTTACACTCAACTCACGTGGAACATTCCTATACATGAATGGTAGTATGTCTCCTCGAGTGACTGCACAGCACTCACATTTGGTAAGTTACGATAACAATTGTCAAGCTGACTATTTTCTTTCATGTCCCATATTGCAACGAGTACCGAGATAGGCAAAGCAACAAGTGCATCACGCAAGATAGAGAGAGACAGCATGTGAGTGAGGGAGTGAGTGAGTGACTAAGGGAGGGAAAGAGGCTCTTCAATATATACACTGGAGAGGTTTATCTAGCGGAAAGCCCCGCAGGCCATAAGTGAAGCATGCTTCACAGGGGTACAATAGTAAACGCTTTTGCTGAAGTACGGCTTATGCTGGCAGCCACATGGCTTGACAACAGTCCAGATGAACGTAATGCAATGCCCGGCGTACTGTCATTTGGAAAATCTGTAGAGCACGCAGTGAGCCTCAAATGAGGCACTTCCGCTCCAGACAGCGTTCTCACTGCCGCTCACACTATCGTGATTTTTTTTACATAGCGTCTTGAGCGCCAGTTCTGCAAGCGACTACGATTCCCTTGTGCACGAACAAGTAACACGAAGTTTCGTTACGTGACACGTGCACGATTGTGTAGAGCTAATAAGCGTTTGGAGCAGCCAGCGGCTGCAGAACGCAAACGCTGTTCACCCCGCAACTGTAAGTGCACGGTCCGTTCATGCATCCGGCTTCCACGGACTAGTGTGCAAGCATCTATACTCGACGTTTCTTAGAAGTCGATCACTCAGCCAACCGCCCCTCGCGCCCTTCTTCCCATACCTATATACAAGACAAAACTAACGCCCCTCGCCGATCTCGCTTGAAGAACAGACCTGGACGTATGACGTTCGAGAGAGTGGTCGTGATACACTGGACGGCTCGTTTCGATACTCGAGTCACGAGGGTACAATTGATTTTCTTTGTTCCTCTTGATTTCTGCCGACGATAGTGAATGTACCGCCACAGTATGTGACCCGAAGGGTCCCTTTTTAATGACTCGAGATATGGTATGGCCTCCGTGTATGCATAGGTGTGCGTGTGGTGTACAAGCAACCCTGAAACGTGACGTCCGGCACGCGGGACCGCGTGTTTTCAGGAAGTGCGAATGTATAGGTTCCCCGAGAAAATTCCCGCTGTGAAGAATGTTGATGTGCATTCCCCGTCGCAGGGCCTCTCAAACTATTAGAGCGTTGTAGACGTGATCGATTTCGGCCCTTTCATAGGCTGACAACCTCGGCTATGCAGCGCGTGCCTTAGTTCATGTGCGCTATAGGCGCGATTGCTCGAAGTTCTTCAGGGCGCGGTCGCATGGTCTCTGTACAAACGAGGTCACTGGGCTTGGCAAAGAACTCGCACGGTTCGAGTAAACCAGTCTGGCAATGAAACACGGCGAAAATTTGAATGCGATTGACAAGAAGTATAAGCAGATTACAGCAGAACGAGCTCTCCATCAGAGGCTGTAATTAAAAAAAATGGCAGCAATAGTATTTAAGCTCAGAAGATCAAATTGAATCACGTTAAAACTAAGCACGGGATTTATTGTATCGCTGCATTTAGTACGCTGAATTACTATATTACGACCACATAACAAGGTCACATCTTCTATATGATTTCGCAACAAACACCGCGTATTGCGATTATTTTTCTCTACAGCATCCTTGGTCGTTTTATTTCTTCCTTTTTTTGTCAATCTTATCAATGTTTCGGTTGATATAGCTCGGTTTGGTGCATGAAGGGGTCTGTTGAAGCGCAAATAAACTATGTCCTAAGTCAGCGCTCATCTGTTCTACGTGTGTTCTGTCTTCATCTATAAGTAGTGCTGCAATCATCTGTGTAAGAAGCAACTCACCCATGTCAAAATATTATTGCACAACACCCTTAGTCATTACTCGATGCTGCATACCCTCTCCCCCTCAAACATCTGCTAACAATAGCCCCATTATCATTCGCGGAATGGTTCCCAACACAGGCTTATTCTGGAACAAGCTTCCTAATATTGGCCATGTTCATGCAGTTGTGAGATTGCAACGGCTTCTATGTAGGCGCTATTAGCTGTGCGCGCTCCGCACTTGCGACACTTTTTCTCTTCTCTGCCTTTTGTTTCCAATAATTCCTTGATCTCTTCAACCCAGCGTAGTTTGATTACCCGGGCACGACTCTGGACAGCCTGCCTGGATTTCCTCTCTTTGCTCCTCCTCGCCTCTTTCCAATTCTCTATTGCACTCTATACAGTCGGGTAGAACTTTAGGAGTCCGCCACACTTACTCCTCAAAAGCGGATGAGTACGAGCCAGAACCAATGAGAGCGCTCTCCAGGCTGACGTCATGAGCCGCACTGCCGGTGACCAACGTCTTCGCAAAACATTGCAGAGTGCATGAGCGCCACTTAATTCTTTTTTTCTTAGTCGGGGTGGCGATCGGCTGTCGTGCTTCGCTCATGTGGGCGAGACCTCCCCGAACTTCTTAAGCTGTATACCTATATGGTTGTGCCCCAAGTCACGCAACCCTCCTTATACTGTGACAAAACTTTCTAAAGTGACCGCAACAAGTGCGACACCAACCATGTCACGAAATGATCGTGGACTGCCAGCGGATTCCAGTATATAGCTGCCTAGATAACCTAACGCATAACCTAACCTAAACGCTCTCGCTCCATGCAGCAGGTTGAGATAGTATACATATCTCGACAGTCGCGACATACCATAAACGCAGCACACACACACACACACAAGACGATGAATGACGACACGACGTACACTTGACTATACGCTTCAATTAAGCATGACGCATACGTATATAACTCACGTGCCCCCCTTTTCCGTGTCGAGTCATAACAGCCAATAGGTACGACAACAACTACACGGACAACGATGGTAACAACAGTAACAACAACGAAAAAAAAAACAGCTGCAGTGCGAAGCGGAAATGACCCAGCCTTCTTCGTCTCTGTTCACGCATTTTCGCAACGTGTTGTACCTGACCTCTGCGTTTCCGCCGCACGGAACATTACAACACACGGCGGTGGTCGCGCGCCGTACGCTTCTTCACGCTCCATCCCACGTGACGCAAACAAATCTACCCGCGTGCGGACCGAAGCAAAAGACCGCTGTGGACAGCGCCTATAACGAGAGGCGGCGCTGAACACACTGGCACAACGCGTCAACGAAGAGCACCCTGTCAGTCAGAGCCCTTGAAGGTGATGAGTCCATCGTGCGCCGGCGCAATGAACGGCGTTCCTCTTTTTCGCACAGAAAGGCAGCTGTATCGGACGGGTGCATGGCACCTGTCTAGGAAAAAGACAGTGAAAGAAAGAAAGACAGAAAGAAAGAAAGAAAGAAAGAAAGAAAGAAAGAAAGAAAGAAAGAAAGAAAGAAAGAAAGAAAGAAAGAAAGAAAGAAAGAAAGAAAGAAAGAATTATGCAAACGAGAATTGTCAAGGCAGCGCAAAAATAAAACTACTCTGACGTCAGAGTCTCTTTTGAAGAAAAACCAGCCGCTGGTAGGTTAATTTTGTTGGAAGCGCACATGCCGCATAGCGGGGTCAAACGTACTTCTCGCACAGAGCGAGTGAGCTTTCGAAAGGCTTCTCTCTACTCCTCCTTCTCTTCCTGAGTGTGTTTTCTGAAACACCATCTCGAAGGAATAAAAGGGGTTGGGAAGGGGGTGTGATGAAGGTGCCGTTACTCTTGCTTACTGAATTACCAGTGCTGCCATGCGACTGCTGTAATGCAGAGACGTGTCGAAGCCAAATTACACGTTTTATGTTCGTATGCCCGTTACACGAACCCGCTGTCTATTGTGAAAGACCAAGGGGGCAGTGGCCTATCAAAGCATGACACAACGCTGGGGGCGAACTGAAGGAAAATTTGTCAGAGTAAGTACTCGCGCGAATGTTGTGAAAGCGTGCGCACCTTCAGTGTGCTGTAGAAGATTGAAAGGCCAAGCGTCGCTCTAGGTTGTATCCCTCACCCTTTCATTAATATTATTTTTGTGCTGATATATATTGTGATGTTGGCCCACATGTAAGTAGCTACTAGTCATTAGGTGGATATTGAGCGTGCAATTAGAAAGGAAATATAAAGGGCAACACATAGAAAATAATATAGATGGGCACACAGATGTAAAAACTCACTCAAACACACACGTCAAGCTATACCGTCCAAACCTAAAAGAAGACATCTATAGGCAATAAATATTATCTGTGATAATTTCTCTGGTCATCATTGAATAGAACAGGTATTACATAGCAGTTCAACTCGTCAGGTCATTATGAGGATGAATATGATCATGTGATTATGAAAGTTCACACGTCATACACTTCAGCACAAGCATACATACGTGGACATTTAGGGCTGAGAGTGGCTTTAACTAAGCCATTCTCTTTTCCAACCCTTTTTGTGACAACTCTAGTAGCGACGAGACACGACAACACATACTGCGCGGCTGTCCTCGCTACAATGCGCATAGGAAATCGGTAGCAGTAGCTTTAGCTCACATAATCAGAGATTAATGATTATACTTGAATGTCGTCTCAGACGTCATCGCAGGTGAAGGCGATGAAAGTGGTGGTTAACGCCTTGAAGGCAACAGACTTGATTGATTGATATGTGGGGTTTAACGTCCCGAAACCACCATACGATCATAAGAGAAGCCGTAGTGGAGGGCTCCAGAAATTTTGACCACCTGGATTTTTTAACGTGCACCCTAATCTGAGGCCACGGCCCTGCAGCATTTCCGCCTCCATCGGCAATGCAGCCACCAAAGCCGGGATTCGATCTTGCGACATACGGGTCAGCAGCCGAGTATACCTTAGTCACTAGACCACCGCGGCGGGGCAAGACAACAGACTTGCACCGCCGGTGATAGACATATGGTGTTATGATGACTGTGAACTATGATTTAGTGTGTGTGCACGTGTGTATGTGTGTGTCTTCAAAATCTTGAAAACTTCTTCATCAAAACTCCATCTTTTAGACTCACTCATCCCGTAATCTAGAGTACGGCAGCACACTGGTTCTTCTACACCGGTTATCATCCCTGTCTTTCCGTTCTCTCCAGTTCCTTTCCTCTTCTATGCACGTCATATAATTGTGCGTATAACAAGTTCTTTGTTCTTTGTGCAACACGACTGGAGAACTTTGGGTTTGGCACTGAATAGACACACACACACACACACACACACACACACACACACACACACACACACACACACACACACACACACACACACGCACGCATGCACGTACGCACACTCAATCACTCACTCACACACACACACACACACACACACACACACACGCACGCACGCACACACGCATGCACGTACGCACACTCAATCACTCACTCACGCACTCACACATGACACAAATGCAAGTGCGAAAGCATGCTTGCCGGTGATTTCTACAATGACTAAAGATTTCACTGAAACTCCTAGCCTTAAGTTTTTCTTTAGTTGGAAGACTATTTCACTTTAGGCTCCATCGTTGTCTATTTAAGAGCATTATCTCTGCCAAAATCCAGAATAGGGAAGTAAATATTCCTGTGCAATAGCGGAAGCATTGCGTGATGCTATCGTCACTGTGAAAGTTTCGCGGACAAAACCGACAGCTAGATCACTCCAAACTATTTTTTCCGCCTCAGACTATCTTACTTCCTTTCACGCAAGCACGGAGCAGTAGTTGACTTTGGCGCCCGATTCGCTGCAGATGCAATAAACGTAACAACGGGGAGGAAACTTTTCGCTCATTCCTGCAAGCGAGAACAGTGTGGCGGATATATTCTTTTTAGCACAACAAAACGACCAAGGAGTGAAAGAAAAAGTAATAAGAAACGGCATCGCCTAACGGTCGAGCCCACCCACACGGGGCGAAAGGTCTGTACACACGCGCCCTTCGAGCCGTAACGTCAGAGGGATCCATTTTTAGTCGAGAGACAGCATTCACAGAGGGGACAAACGATTGTCGAGAGTCAACCCCCTCCCACCCCCCCCTCTCGTCTTCTGGCGCATGGCAAGCGAGCTATCTAGGAAAAGGAAGCAAGTGGACGCGCATATCGCCTCCGGCAACGCCGACGACTGACAGTTGGACTGAGAGCCTCCTGGTCCGCCGCTCTTGAAGGCAGGCAGCACGCTTCGCTTCCTTTATGGTTGGGAGCCACCTTCGGCGGCACCGAGCTCGTTGGCCTATGGTTGACGTGACACTTCGACGAATGGAGTCTGGCTTGCGTACGCAAGAGGCTAAAAACGCGCGCGCTCCAGAAGTGACGCGTGGCGAAAGTGGAAGTGCACGCCGCTTC
This sequence comes from Rhipicephalus annulatus, assembly GCA_013436015.1. Taxonomy (NCBI): domain Eukaryota; kingdom Metazoa; phylum Arthropoda; class Arachnida; order Ixodida; family Ixodidae; genus Rhipicephalus; species Rhipicephalus annulatus. The sequence continues at coordinate 52,721 of WOVY01002588.1, read as the reverse complement.
TTGAACCGGTTCATGACCCCAGAAAGGAGCGGCGTGACAAGTGAGCGTCAACTGAGGTCACGACAGCGCCGTCGGCGTTTAGAAGAGGCCGGCACGCTAGTTTGTCGGCTTACTGAAGAACACGCCTGACCCGCGTCGTTGTGTGTGCGTGTCTGTCTCCTCTCTGCAGGGAGTATAGAGACGGCCATATGCCTTCAGAACGAGTAGCGACTAATGTTGTGTAAACCTATGGTACAGTTCATGCCTGTGGATGAGGCTCAGAGTTTGCCCTGCGTGGTGTGACTGCCTGTCTTCAAGTGCTGCAGGTGAAGAACTAGAAAAACAAACAAACTAAGATACATTGGCCCCGTATCCGCATGTTACACTGCAAATGTCGTCGAAAGATCTCGCGTCTGGAGACAGTGAACAAAACGTTCATTTGATGTTCTGCGCAAAAAAAAATGGCGAATGGTACTCTGGAGGCGCTGCGTTAGAGTGCATCGAGTGTGGAGCGGAGGCGAACGAGCGCATCAAGTCACGTCACACGTGAGACATGAGTGATATCTGGCAGTTATCTTGGAAAACGAAGCGCGCGGCGTGCGCTTCCGTCTCGAAGGTGCTAAGGTGCAGAACGCAATGCGACGGGTATACGTGCCACCACCATGTCATCTTAGCAAAGCGCTGGGAAACACTTGCCTTTTCATGCAAGCTTTGCATGGTCAGCGGAGCGTGATAAACGCTACGGTCCTTAGAATTGTATATGTATCCCTGTTCTTGTAAAAGACATGCATACAGAATATTGACGTGTTGTTATGGTGCCTCAGATATGCGTAATAATTGTTTTTTAATTGACAATCACACAAGTATGAAAACTGAATGTTGAGCAATATTGGTGGGCGCTGCGTATGGGGTCGGCCGTTCGGGGTATCTTCGGGTGCTTTTTGAGGTACCATTAATGCCGGACAGACAGACAGACCAAAAGTTTTGTGTCGAAGGTCCCCAAGCAACACTATCGTCTTTAATATTAAGATTCGTTTGCCCGAGCTCGATCGTCCCGTTGTACCTAAGCTCGGGCAGAGGATGATTTGTTTGCTCATGTAAGCGCTAGCTGAGTGACATGAGCAAGTCCCGAGAAGAACTCTGGCTCCTCACCTACAAGGAGCGCGTTGAATCGCCCAACGACCTTGGTGAGATACGTGAGATACTTAACGTCAGGATCGGCGAGCTAGGCTTCCTATACGACCGGTTCGCACTTAACAGGTCAATCTACAGGTGCGCGTTGAAAATAGGAAAATGAAAGTGTATACCAGTGTCGACTGTACGAAAACAAGCCTCATCAGAATGAATCGGGCTTGTTGACTTGGTTTGTAAAGATTACTCTTCAAAGTTAAAACACCACCCCACCGTGTTGGTCTAGTGGCTATCACTCGGCTGCTGACCCGCCGGTCGCGGGATCGAATTTCAGCAGCTGCGGGTGCATTTTAGAATGCATAGAAATTGCTGTAGGACCGTGTGCTCAGATTTAGGTGCACGTTAAAGAACACCAGGTGGTCAAAATTTCCGGATCCCTCCACTACGGTGTCTCTCATAATCATATGGTGGTTTAGTTATGTTAACCCCCCCCCCCCATACCAATAAAACCATCAAAGTGAAAACATCGACAAGAATACTGCGCGAGACAGTAGCTGTGTTGGGGTCACCACGGCAATTATTAGGCAGAATCGCCCGATCAACGCTTCAATGCTGAAGACGTTTACCGTGACGATGATTGTATGCAGATGGAGAAGATGAAGGTCAAATGCTGGGAATATTGCGGTTGCTATATATTTACCCTGCAGGCTGCAGCCCAAAATCGCACAACTTCGTTTCAATTATCGAGCTGCATAGGCTCGGATCATGAGAACGCATTGGTGCACATGGGAAAGGCACCTCTGACACTCAAAATGACTGTCATGGTCACGTGATTGACGGCATCCAGATTCCCGAGTACGTATATATGTACAGCCTAAACGCCATGACTTGGACAATGCACGCCCCTCTCCCCTCCCTTCGACTGAAAAGCTCGCACCTTGGCACTTAATCGCGCAACTCTTGGTACTCGTCCGCTTGACCCGCAAGACGCGCGAGACCGTCCCTTCGAGTGGTTGACCCCACGGGTCACTCCCGTTGATGTGCAAATATGTCAGTCTGTCGTGGATATTGCGGTCAGGTCAAGCGATGGCTCACGCGTGCGACCGCGGTTAGCACTCGTGCGTTCTCAATGAACCAACTGAAAGCTGAGGCTCAGCAGGTCCGTTCGCCTGCACACTGTGCCAATACCACGTGTCACGGATTAGAATGGCTCCCATCTAAACACGACGCTTTGATTCGTGTTCTTCAGAAGCATAGAGTTTCCTAATATACACTAGAGGGAGCTCTGGCGCTAGTGTGTATGGCAGCTGCAACGCACGGCGCTTCAGCGAGCATGCCATGGGAATGATGGGTAGTACACACATTTGTCTAATCTTCGTATTTTTGTACTGTTTTTGGCTCCGTGTGTGTTCATGTGGCTTGAAGCTGTTTTATTACGAAACAAAAATGAGCAAACGTTCAGCGCTTGTGCTTCACCACCTTATTTTTTTTTTACTTAACTTTCCAAAATCCGGTCACGAAGTTTGAAAGCGTTAAATCTTCCTTTCAAAACAAAACCGAAACGAAGCAATAAACGAAGCCGGAAGTATGATTCGCAGCCCGCAAGTACGAAGACTAGGCAAATGTGTGTACTACCCATCATTCCTATGGTCGCTGAACGATCGCAGCGCCACAGTCCCCTCTAGTTAACTTCAGGAAACTCTATGTTCAGAAAGATATGTGCATTGGCGTGAGCAAAAGGGCAGAGGGGGGAGGACATGCGCACTGCATTCTCTTCTAATCACCAAAGGGTATTTTTAATCACTAATCGGTGTGTCTGTCCCACACATTAAATCAGTCCGACTTGTACTGTGACTCATTAAAAGTTCGTGATGGCGGTGATGCCGGTCTTTGAAGATATCGGTGTCCGAGCATACGTAGCATTGCATTCTTAGAATGAATGAATGAATAAACTTCCTTCCTATGAAGCGGGAGGGAAGAGGGTAGAAAAGCTAAATTTTATAGAGAAACTGTCTACCTCCTCCCTTGACCCTTGCCCCGCCGCGGTGGTCTAGTGGCTAAGGTACTCGGCTGCTAACCCGTAGGTCGCGGGTTCGATTCCCGGCTGCGGCGGCTGCATTTCCGATGTAGGCGGAAATGCTGTAGGCCCGTGTACTCAGATTTGGGTGCACGTTAAAGAACCCCAGGTGGTCAAAATTTCCGGAGTCCTCCACTACGGCGTCTCTCATAATCAAATGGTGGTTTTGGGACGTTAAACCCCACAAATCAATCAATCCCTTGACCCTTGGAAAGCCGGGGAGCGTACTCAGGGTGTTGTTAAAAGCGCGCCATCGCATTATTTTTATTGTTGTCGTATATTGAGTTTATTCTCTTGCGGACTCTACATCAAAAAGAGTGGTGATGGGGTAGGGACCACAGCAGTGAAACTTTGACCCCGCTAACGGAGAACTCCGCGCACGCGTATGAATATATGGAAACACCTACCGGCACAACGCGCGCGTTATGTGTGATATCATAGCAGGGAAGCCGTTCTTGTTCGACCCTTTTCTCACCGAAATGCTTGGTAACGCTTGTGGGCATCATAGACGGGTGTGTGCCACCGAAATTGGTTAAATCGCACCACTAACCAGGAAGAAGGCGACAGTGAGCCCAACAAATGGCGTGCGCGTTACCATAGATACAGCATTGTTACGTGATACTTTGTGGTTATAAAAGGAGGTGGCTATACTACCACCTGAAAGCTTATCAAAGAGTGTTTAATAAATAGCAATGACACAACATATCGAAACATATTAAGCGAAGGCTTCCTTGTAAACCTGTATATATGAGTGGTGCGGCCACGATGCAATAAAGCTATAGCAACACATCAAAGGTTAAGAAAAAGTGCGTAACAAATAGCAGTGAGACTTCACATTTGAAAGACTGTCAAACGGAACGCCCCTAACTTTGTTTTCTTTTTTCGGAGTTCGCCATACAGAGCTGGTTGACTTCTTCTATGAAGTTAATGACATCAAATATAAACGATAGATACTCCCACTGTATTCGCTTCTTCTTTTTTTCAGAGGTGTTACGCGTGACGTTTTAGTGCATTACAGCGGGACTTAATTAAGATTGCTTTCTGACGATAAATCCCAATAAGTTTCTTTGTAACGAAACAAGAGAAAGAAGCCAACCGCACAATTATAATAACTTTTGAAGGCCAACGTGCGAAAACGACAATATGGTTGTGAGGAAGCCATTGAGAAGGATGCTGGGAATTTTGACTATCTGGCTTTTTCAACCATCTTCTGTTCTGCGCGAGAAATTCACCACTAACCGACACTGACACCACAAACGATGATCGGGCTTACGGGGTAAAGCTGCTGGTCGTTCGATTTGGAAACTGCGTGCGTCCTCCAAAACATGGCCATTACTCGGAAATACACGCTTCGTTTGAGCAAGAGTGCCGAAAGCTTGCAACGTGAGCCGAAAGACAGGATAAAAAAAACAACTTGGTTGCCGCAACTCCACCGCTTCAACCGCAATAGAGACATCCGTCTACGAAACCACGAAAGGTCACGCATATGTTCGGAAAAGGGCTCTGCGAAGGTGAAAGCTTTTGAATACGCGACGGGTGATTAAGACAGCGAACACACTACTAGAGGCGCAGGCGGGTCTTCCAACGGACGCCGCTCGGCCATCGTCCGCCACTATACACCGTACACGGCACAGTGCCGCTAAGCGACAATGAGCTGGCAATTATGACTTCGCGCCAAGCGAGGAACTCGGATCGCTCATCGCGGAACGTCCACAGCCACGCGCCACGCCGTATGCTGCGTTTCGCTTGCGTATACACACGTCTTGTTTGCTTCCCTGCACGCGTCTCGCTTCATGCAAATGACGTCGTGCGAATGACGACGGTGCCCATTGATGCGCGCGTCACCGCGGAAACGTCGGAGGTGGAACACTAGGCGCCAAAAAAAAAAAAGCTTTAGATACAGCGTATTACCAGATGGCAGCCCAAAGGTAATATCGCGATGAGAAGAAACGTGGACGGTATAAAGCGTGGCTCTCAGGGATCAAGGTCTGCTGGCTGCCTGGCGAACAGTGGCATTTAACACGCTGAACATAAGCTCCATGTATATGGTGCCCAATAAGTGTTTCTCCTTCTCTTCCTTGCCACAGTCAGCGCGCCTAGCATTGGTCGGCTAGTCCGTCGATAAGTCTCCAAACTCCGATATGTTTTGGCTATCGCAAGGAGACTGTTGTTTCAGTGGACAACACCATAGAATTTTCTACAATATTTACTAGAGGGAACTCTGGCGCCGTGATTGTTAAAGGGGCCCTGAAACACTTTCCTACAATATTTACGAGAGGGAACTCGGGCGCTGTGATTGTTAAAAGGGCCCTTAAACACGTTTTCATTGATTGATTGATATGTGGGGTTTAACGTCCCAAAACCACCATATGATTATGAGAGACGCCGTAGTGGAGGGCTCCGGAAATTTTGACCACCTGGGGTTCTTTAACGTGCACCCAAATCTGAGCACACGGGCCTACAACATTTCCGCCTCCATCGGAAATGCAGCCGCCGCAGCCGGGATTTGAACCCTAAACACCTTTTCAAGTAACCATAGAATTAACTCACTGAAAAGACTTATTGCCTGACGAATTCAACGCCGCAAAAAAAAAAGAAGAATCTGTCCAGTGCAAATGGAGTTACAGAGATTTGTCACGTGGTGCGATTGCATTCTCTTTTCTCTCGTCCCGAAGAAAGCGCTGGAAGCTAAGCAGGGAGGGCTGGCAGGGGCAAAGAAAAACGTCACGCGCACCTCGTGACCTTAAGCCCTTTTTTCCTTTTTTCTTCGAATGTACCGTTTTTTCACAGTGATCGCGCGCGCACACGTGGACAAGTCCCTCCCTCGGTGATCTCTGTAACGACCGAGCGCACCATGTTCAAATCAGCCAATGGTTGATAGATATGCTTTTTAGCGTGATCTTTGAGCATCTTCACTGATATGTAGATAGAAGCAAAAGCAATTCAAAGCTGACTTTGATCATTTATTGTGGAGTCCAGGCCGCGTGCTTCGTTATATTATTTGACTCGCGTGTTGTCGGGAGCCTCTACTGCCGATCGGCAGCGTTTTCTGGCCATGTTCAAAAAAGTGTTGCAGGAAGCCTCGGTCAGAATGCTGCGCGACAGTACATGAATTTGCCAAATTTTCGTGCTTGCGGCTTCGAATGCACTTGTGCCTTTATTTATTGTTGTGTTTTGGTGTTCGAATAGAAGAATGCTTCATTGTGAACTTCGTGAGCCGGTGTTAATTGGTGACCCTGAAACGGTTAAGATGGTGATGTTGAACTGGCGAACATGTGCTGAACTTATTCTTGCGACGAAGAGGCTCCAGGGAACGAAAATAAACGGAGCCGAAATAAAAGTTATACAAATTCGTATACCCTAATTGCAATTGGGGCTTAAACGCTGTGTGTTGCAGCTCCCATTGATACTATACAATCAGTTTTCTCTAGTGTATTGTCAGGAAACTCTTTGGTCATCACCTCCACGCAAGCATCTTGTTCCGGTGTTCCAGCTCTCTTAATATCTCTGTCACGTCCAGCATCAACCGGAACAATACCTATTCTAATGCTATTCTAACGCGTTCGCCAGTTTTACTTCTGTAAGCTGCCAACAACGGCCCCCGAAGAATCACGACCACGAGAGCACATGCAAGTTTAACACTAAGTCTTGGAGGCGAATGAACAACAAATGGCTTATATGCACATACTGGGGCTTACAGCTCGTGCTCCTAGGTATAGCTGTATTATTCTAGCTGGTATTTACCAGCCAATTACATGCTCCCACTTTGGGGATTGAAAATAGTTCAAGACTGCCTTTGGGTGTGGCGTTTCTACAAGAGGAATGTATATAAGAAGAGGAAGGGAAGGGGGGGGGGGGGTCTTTATCTTATTTTCGTCAAGCCCCTCTAACTTCGGGTGAGAGGCTTTACATTACGGTTGCCCAGACTAAAACAATTTTTTTTGTGCAGTCATTGCTCACATTGGTTTGCCTCGTAACTCCTCAAACATGGGAAGTAGGCAAATTCTATATGCACAAAGAATTAAAATATGAGTGAAAAGTCACCGACCATACATGGTGACCCCTCGTCGCACGCTTCCGTCGATCTTTCTAGAAAAGAGGACGTTCTTCTCGAGTCGAAGACTATTGTTATCGGAGCGCCACGAGCCGATCCCTTCTGGCACGCAATAAGCTTCCCGAAACAAAGGGAAACGCTTACGTCGGGAGAAGCACCTCCGTGAAGCGCCCGTAATCAAGGACTCGCATTTCAGCCCACGGCCACTGGATCGGAACGTGATGGCTTCATGAAGAGAGCTGTTTACTGAGGGGCGTGGTGAAGCCGCGAATCCTCTGGGCCTCACAAAACCTTTAATGGCACGGACGTCCGACAAGGCACCGCTTTACGTGACAGACACCGTGATCGTCGACGAACGCTATCTGGCTTTCGGGACACGCCTCGCTCGAAGGTAAAGAAAGACGTTTTACGCACCGAGAAGGAAACAAGGAAGGGGCTTTCGCGCCCTTTTGTGCGCTAAAACAACGCCTCGCGTGCAAACAAAAGAGAAGCCTGTTTTGACGGGCGCCGGTGATCAGCGCTTTCTCGTCCAGATGTGTGCGTTATTCCCGGTGATTACACGCGCCTGCATGCGCACGTCAATCAACGAATCCGGTAATGCGCATCACGTCCGTCCTCCGAGTCCTCCTCATTGTCTGGTAATAACGGCGTCGAAGACCGCATGCTTAGCGCTAACGCCAACGCGTCGATAAAAAAATTTTTTGGCGTTACTTCACCAAAGCCAGCAATCAAATCTCACTGTTCTAGTGTATACAAATTGTTGATATGGCCGTTAGGTACCAGCCTAGTGTTGTTACTACATGCTGTGCATATACTGTATAGCACAATATCTAGACACACATTTTATGAAGCACTTGCTTGAATAATGAATATTTTAAGTTCGTTCCTGCAAATTCCGCGTCACAAACTGAAAAAAATGTAAATAGAAATACTTGTTTTAACCCCCAATTCAAACCTTTCTGACAAGTCAAGAAACAAAAAAAAAAACAAACGGCAATTGCGAACTTCTGCGAACCTTCTGTAAGCCTACTTCTCAATATATACTTATAAAAACCTACCATGCATGCCCATTGAAACAAAAAACAAACATGCTTGCTTGCAGTTCATTGAACTGAAAAGAACAAGGCATTCCCTGCAGAAGTGACGTTTCACTGCTACGTTAGGTTCCGTATTACAAAAAGATTAAGGTCGGCTTTTCGGTGTGCTATATAGCACCTGAATATGTCTTTCTTCATTCTCCTCCTGCAATGTGACACGAGGTGCTTAAAAGCCTGTTTCAATCACCTTGGTATAATTAATGGCCTAATTAAATATACGTATATATGCTACATATGCCATGGTCAAATATAGAGATATAATAGCATGGCGAGTATAAGAAAGTTTGGCCAGATGGGTATATACTCAGCAGTAACTACATACCAGAAAACTTCATTAGCGCCAGTGCGATCTGGCAATCTGGTGTGATGGTGGCGCGGCAGGATTGTTCAACGGCGTTAACTTGGCGTGTGCATCTCATGTACGAAAAATTCGGCAAGTTCCACACGCCCCCAGCCCTTTCTTTGCTCCTCTATCAATACATCTGGCCCCTTTATTCATGTTTACTCTAACGCCATTGCGCAAGCTTCAACCATACAGATTAAAAGAAAACCTGTAAATCAGCGACACACCTTGCACAGGCGTGACTGAAGTTCGAGACAATGCCGTGGCGTTTTCGAGGACGCCTGACGCGTATGCGCAGCAGGGTCATTACAGTCGTGATTACGAATCTAATTGCGGCTTTCCCGGAGACAAGCGCTTGTGTGCGTATACATACCACCGGGAAACCGTCGCGCGCGCGTTTACTCCAATGATAACCCCGACGGACGGTGGTGCGGTGGAACACCTCTTCCTATACGCAGCCATTGTGTTGTCGTCATGATGCCCCAACTCGTCCGTCCCCTTCTTCGCTTGTGCAGTGCAAGCACGCACGCGTTTACTACGAAAAAACAGCGAGGTCGAATGGTCAAACAGAGCTATCCCAGTTGATGCGATCGAACAATGCCACCTTGGGGTAGAGACTGAGGATAAATACTAGCGGTCGCTGAAAGTTCACGAAAACAAAAGCAGAAGGGCCCGCCCACAGGCCTCGATGATCGCCTCAAGGTTCGGCGAGCTGTCAAGTTTCCTTCTCTAGCTGAAGTCTCGTGTTCGTTCATATGTAGTGCCACACACATGTGTAAAAGCAGGTGGCGTGGCATGCACACCCGGGCGAACTATGTCATTCTCTCTCCCTCTGTCTCTGTCTCTCTCTCTCTTTATATATATATATATATATATATATATATATATATATATATATATATATATATATATATATATATATATATATATATATATATATATATATATATATAACGCTATGATGGATGGGCGACGTGGCCTGGCTCATACGCCATGTTTATTCCATAAGCTCTTCTTCCTCTGCCTCTACTACCCATCGCTTGATACGTCACACGATTCCCCCTCCCCCCGAAAGATGGCACTGGTTACAAACTATAACAAATTAAAGAAGTGAATGAACAAAACAATGCCCAAATTCACAGTTTCATGTCCAGACGGAGTTCCACAATCTCACGAAATCTTCAAGGCCGATTGAGCAGTCCGATGAATTTTATGACAACTCTGGTGGGCGAGGTTGACTGTTGCGTTCTGGCCAACTGAAGCACGCCTTGAACGTAGAAATTACTGATGACACAGCGATTCTCATCATGAATGAACAAGGGTCGAAGTACTTGTAGCATTTGAGAGTCGGATGTCGTAGGCACGAAGTTCTCTGTCGTAGACGCTGCTTTCTGTGTCGTGGCTGAGACAGAACGAGTGCTTGCAGCCTGCATGTGCGAGAACCGAAGCTGATGGTATGATGCCTTTGTTCCTTCATTGTACATGTGGTAGCTGCACGTCTCTTTCGTAGCTTTCTGTGGTCTTCTCTCAGTTTGTTGAATCGTAGACACGGCGTTGAGAACTGGTGCAGAAAACTTTGTCGACGTTGCTTTCTGCGAAGATGGCTTAGGCATCGACTTCATCTTTGCTTCTTTAATTGATGTTGTCTCTGATGATCTTTCAGCCACAAGTGTACTCGTGAGGAGGTTTCACTTGATCGTTGTTCTTGTTCGAGTAGCCGTTGCAGTTCTTTGAGTTCGTGGAGTTGCCTTTGTTGCTCGTCTTCTTGCGAAAGTTGGTCAGATGGGCATCTCTCAGGAACATGAGTCTGCTTTTCTTTAGATGGTGATGTGATCAGTAGATTGTCGGTAGTCGATACTGTACTGCTGGGCTTGTCTTGCGATGAAAGCATCGTGACAGACTGATGAGAAAGCTCCCAAGATGGTTGTGAGTCATCATTGATTGTAAATGCTTCTGTCAGTTGACAATGTGCCGGCGTTGGTGGATTTGAAATTCCTGCAGTGCTTTGACTCACATGCGTGTTGTCACTTGACGATGAGAGCACAACAGACATGGCTTCAGGTGGTTCTGATGGCGTATGTTTTTCTTTTTGCAGCGTAGTTAGGCTAACAGTGTCTGTCGAACGACCCTGGTCGGGAACGTCAGGGTGGGGGCTGGTATTGCGAGGATTCACCAGCTCGTTACAGGTAAATTCCGTCACACGCTCGTAACCGTTTGTGCCTTGTGTGTGACACGATGCATGAAGGCATTTGGGTGGTTCTGTAAAATCTGAAGTGTTGTGCTGCAGTGAACACGTTGAAAATGCCGATTTCATTGCTCTTGAGAAAGGCGGGTTTAGGTTCAGTTTTTTGGCGAAATTTTCTAGATTCCTTTCGGTATACGGACGCTTTACCTTGTCTGTTGCGACGTGCACGTTAGCAGTCGGTGTTCGAATGCGTGACGTTTTTTCGGAAGAGTCATATGATGGTACAATGGTGGTATATTTTCTTTGAGATCTCGTTTGGAAAATAGACTTACTGCGGGAAGACTTCGCGTAACTGTGATGGGTCAGTTGAAAAGCCTTCCGCTGATGAGGTATGAACAGGTCTTCATCGTATTCTTTGAAACGGGTAATCATCTCCTCTTTGATTTTTTGCCATGACTCGCCATTCTCGAATATGTGAATTAGGTAAAATTTGAATGCCTCACCGGTGACGTAGTCGCTGAAGTTCGTAACCATCTCCCGTTCCGACCATGATGCAGCGGTTGCGTGGTGCTCAAACAGGTCGAACCAGTCCTGTACAGGTCCATCGTCCGCTGATCCGGTGTACTAGGGGATGGGAAGGTCGTCTGATGGTGCTGTCATAATGCTGGTCTTGGTGTAGTGTTGAGATGTACTTTCGTGGTCCACGTTCGGTCACTGCGTCTTGCTGAGACGTCCGGAGATGGTGGCTGGTTGATGAAGTGGCCGCCAGGTCTTCATCCCGCCGACTTGTGTGACGCTATGATGGATGGGCGACGTGGCCTTGCTCATACGCCATGTTTATTCCATAAGCTCTTCTTCTTCCTCTGCCTCTACTACCCATCGCTTGATACGTCACATATATATATATATATATATATATATATATATATATATATATATATATATATATATATATATATATATATATATATAAGGGGGAAGAGGAAGGAGGAAGAAATATGATCGGAAAAGTTCAGGAAAACAAACTAACAAACAAGCAAAAGCTAAATGGGAACATTGTAGCCTGCCCAGAAGGCCCTTGCAACACAAGAAATTCAATAGGAACTTTCCAGTACGACGACTGTTCGGGAAGGCACGCACTGGTTTTATAAAAACAAGAGCCTATAGTCAAAGCGGACCAAGCACATCCGCTAGCAGCAAGATCTCTGTGCGCGCTGTGTCGGTCTATGTGTAGGTGTTGGTGTACGTACGGGTATAGGTATAGGGGTAGGTGGAAATTTATATACAGGTGTACATACATGAAGTTCAATGAAATACAGGCGGGAGCAAACAGTCTCATGTAAGCAGCAACTTTCACGTTTCTTAAAGTGTAATACCGAGAACCTTTTTACATACGAGCCAAAATCGAGAATATCTTTCTTTGCACACTGTACAAACCCATGTGGTGTCTTTATTAGCGTTTGCTATCAACGAAATGATATAGAAATAAACATGAGATTTCGGACATCTAACTGCCAAACTTGCACAGCTCGGAGTTCACGAATCAATATGTTGTTGTTGTTGTCGTCGATGATGTCGTCGTCGTCATTGTAGTTGTTGTTGTTGTTGTTGTTGTCAATAAAAAAATCGACGTCACAAACACTACGCACAATTGTATATAAAGCTTTTGTGACATTTATATGACCAAGGAAGACTTATTATCATTTTCTTGATTAATATAACAAATGAATGCTGCAAAACCTGGGAAAATGATATCAGCACTCCACAAAAGCAAAGTAATCTCCAATAACTAAAAAAATGGGAGAGAATAGAAGAGATCTTCAAAGCAGCTTTCACAGATGAGAAGTAAGAAAAGCGAGCGCAGAATAAGAGCACACAAATGACACGTAAACGAATACATGACCATGTGCTTATACTTTGAAAAAAAAAAAGATAGATTCAGTGTTTGTTGGGAGTTCACGCATGTACATTACTTTAGTTGCAGGGTAGGTTGCCGCATTAGCGGTCTACGAGCCGTCAAGCCATGGTGGTTGTCACAGTAGTGGTTCATACACGCGCTGTCAAACCCCCTTCAGTCTGGGTTTTGTAAACTGGCATACTGTCGACCACATGACTCAACAACAAGCAGTAATCTAGAACGTGTTCTTAACCATTGTATTTACCATTCTTTTCTACTTAAAACAGCGCAATGAAGAAAGCAGAAAACTGAGGACGTGGCACGGGTGAAATGTTACATCCTCCCATATATTTGAGCATGCCGAGAAGCTGCTGCGTTTCGCGGTGTCCTTAAACGACAATGAAAGATGCCAACATCGTGTACCTTGATTTTTCTTTTATGTGTTCCTGGCGGTAAATATTCGTTTTAAAAAGTAAGCCATTCTTGTTTCTCTAGATAATATTCCATCGAGGTGAGTGTTGATGATGTGGCCGCAAGTATTATTTGCCAAGATTTAGAGGCTTTTCATGAACACTCGCAACACGGGGACTGCTGTGAGTTGTTGACTTCGCCTTATGTACGAATTTGGTGTGACTCGTTTTGTGGCGCCACAACGCCAATACAGATTAAACAACAAGCGCATCATTTTTTAGCTTTTTATAATAGTTGATGAAAAATTCTACCATGAGAGAGCTCTGTGAAGGGTCCATAATACACTAACAAATATTGTGCGTTAGAACAAGTGTTCGACGAGTATACGATTGACTCTACTCTGACAGAGCAGTAAGCTGTCCCAGATATGAACGAAGGAATTGTGTGTTTAAAAAACGTGTTAAACAATTTAGAATACTTTGTACTCTACTACGGGAGAGCAGAAAGTCGTCCCAGTCCTTATCATAGGACTATTGTGAGATTTGAAAAAAAGGAGGGGGGTAACGGTTCAGAGTACTTCATACTCAACCACGGAAGCGCAAGACAATGTCCAACGAGAAAAGACGGCTCAGGTTGTGACTGCGATCCGCAAATCTATTTAACTTATCAAAAATAACACTTCAGCAAGAACAAGGTGCTGTTAAGGTTGCGTCAACGCCGAACACAAACTTCAGCAAACAAGCCTTGGTAATCCCTTTGCACGGACCGTCAAAGGAGTGTCATTGAGCATTTCTCAATCGTTCGCAATGAATGTAAGTGCTGCGAGAATCTTGAACATGAAATAACTGCTTTTAGGTGTATCTGTAGAGCAAACTTTCTTCTTTATTGAATAGCGCATTAAATCCGATCATTATGTGCTCGATGTTGCTTTTTGGTAATCCATTATTTTCGATAAAGAGATATCGCTGCCCAAGCACTCCGTACAAACGGTCAACAAGCGAAAGGTGAAAGGTGTGGCCCCGGTGTTTAGCAGTGTGTTATACCTGACGCTGCACTGAAGCCTTTCACATTCATTGGTTACATGTTCGTGCTTCTTAAACTTGGGTTATTCGCCGTGTTTATTTCACATGCCGCACATTGTGCTTCGCGTGATCGTGGTCACGGAGGAGCGTAATGAGCGGTTGAGTGCGTTTCGCGATGCGTTATTAGAGAGTTTTAGTACTGCGTACGCTGCGTACATGGCGGCGTTGCGTACGTAAGGACGTCACGTTCTGTGTAGTACGCATGCGCAGACCGCAACGCCCATGTATCGCGTTACGTACGCAGCCGCTACGTACGCACGCATGATATGCGTGCGTGCGTACGTATGAGCTGATCGCGCCGCTCTCGAACAAGTTCGCGACAGCGCGAGACTTCGTTTTGCAAAATGGCGGCGTCGAAGGCAAGCACCGACCGGCTCTGTGGCTTAAAATATGGACATAATCTGGCTATAACACTTGGATTGGCTGTCAACAACACGTGCTTCTATTTTGATCTACCAGATGACGCAACACGCTTCACGCTCGTTACGTACGCGGGTACAACGGCGTACTAAAAGCCGATTAGTGGCAAACGACGCCACGTAACGCAAGGCGCTTGCGTGATGCGTACGTAGCACCATTACGCAGTACTAAAATTCTCTATTAACTGTGGTTATCCAGGAACCACACGCAGTCACAGACGTCGCAGCCGAAGCCCAAGTGCCGCTAGAAAAACTCCCACCGAAAGCGGGCGTTCGCGCCGGCGAACACACTCCCGCAATAATCCCGTTTACGCTGTTGTGCCCGCAACGCCACTTGTTCGGCCCGGCGTTGTTGCAAGTGTTTCACAACGCGAGCTAAGTCGGCGGCGGGGTTTGCGAGATCCGCCCGCCACTGGCGCTTGCATTCCCGTTCGCGATTCAGCACGGCTTTGAAGTCTGCCGGACGGACCACCGGTACACAGCTGCTGCCTGTGCTCGGCCTATTGGGCCTGTTTTTGTGCTCAGACTGTACCATCGTCCAGCTGGATGCGAACTCTCTCACGTTTCCACTGTCGGTGCTTTTCAGAGTCGCCCATGGCATACCCATGTGGAAGGTTTCAGGAGAAACTGATGTGCGTGTGCTCGGTGACACCACTGCGACGGGATGGACGGCGTCACTCACAACACAGCCAACGGCACGCGTGCTTGGGTATGATGCTGTGAACGATGTAACCGATAGCACAGCTAATGAAGACAGCTCGTGACACCTATGTTGAACGGTTTCTCGTTTCTCTTAGCCATATACAGCCTTCACTTATAAAGAGAGATCAGGAGAAAGGAAAAGCGCTAAAGGAAAGATATAACAATAATTCCAACAATAACCACATAAGCTACCACGTAATGAAAAAAAAAACGGCATCCACCTCACGTATACCAGCGTGCTGGCTTCAAAAATAATGCAGCCATGCTTTCGAATCCTGCTTTATATACATGTGTTGAGGTGGGGAAGCCTACAAAATTACATCCAGAAGTACTAACATTGCTAAGAATATACATATTAGTTCACTACTTACGAAGCACAATGTTTCCGTTAATGTTAAACAACTAAAATCCTGGTATCATTCGAAATAACCCTTGTCATTCAGTAAACATCTCCACACCTCAAAAGTATACTTGAGTTTAAAACGTGCTTGAATTGATTCAGCCTTTCACCTAACAGACGCAAGCCATGTCACCTCAAAAACTTGACAAATGACGGTCATCAGCACAGGAAAAAACAGGGCCCCACGCAATCTCATTACATATTGGCCTCGAGGACAAGCCGCGGTGCCACCTACATGATGACGTCACTCGTAGCATGCCGGGTTGTGTTGTCTGCTGGGACACCACATTTTCTGCGCTTTTGCTGTGGACACCACGCGTGTTTCCCTTTGTTTTTAAGCTCACTGCTTAAAGGAGCGGTGGGACCTGACAACACGGGCAAGCAAACTACGAATTGGTGCCCCCGGTGGCGCTATCGTGTCTGATTTGTATCGCAAAATTGTGACTAAGAACCGGTGCAGCCATGGGGGACGATGCTAGTGGTGTCGCGAAAGCAAAGCTTACGTTTTCCACCACTATTACCCTGCCATTGACGTCAAAGTGAGCGCAGCGCGGCATGAGTCGTGCTCTTTCGTCAAGGTTGAACACGAAAGGATGCAACTCATTTTTCGACCAACTTGGTGCTAGGCAGTACCCGTTGAGTTGTTATATATGATTTCATTTGTTACAAATTGTGTTTCATTGCATCCATTGCATCGTTATACCATGCATTGTATCATGATATCACATTGCCCCGCCGCGGTGGTCTAGTGGCTAAGGTACTCGGCTGCTGACCCGCAGGTCGCGGGTTCGATTCCCGGCTGCGGCGGCTGCATTTCCGATGGAGGCGGAAATGTTGTAGGCCCGTGTACTCAGATTTGGGTGCACGTTAAACAACCCCAGGTGGTCAAAATTCCCGGAGCCCTCCACTACGGCGTCTCTCATAATCAAATGGTGGTTTCGGGACGTTAAACCCCACAAATTAATCAATCAATCATGATATCACATTGAGTTCTTGTGTACATGTATGCCAACATTGTCATGTATATTAGAGAAAATGTTTTCACTGCAACGTAGTGATGTTGGTCGTGATACATGGATGTGCCGAAGTGTATGTGCCCTGTTACTGGAATGTTACGAAGCCTTTGTGTTTTGTAAATACTGTAAATAATTTTTTTCTAAAAGGCGCTGGCCTCTTTAGCGGAGTCCCTCGCGGCCAATATATAAAACGTAACGCGACACATTGCGCAGAGAGGGATTTCTGTTGGCGTGTCATAAGAAATTACATCTGAGTAAACCTCGAACGTTCGGTATCCGAGAACACGTTAGCTCCTCGATAATTTGACGAACAAGAAAAAGGCGAGAGTAATTTCGCGTTGTCTAGAAATAAAAAAAAAGAATCTGGGACGCCTCCAGAACTTCATACAGGTGGTTCGATAGAGCACACGCGAAGATAAATGCCCTATCGCTTTCTCGATTGGCAGTGCGAAGAAATGCCCCCTGTTAATTTCCGAGACCCATTAGACGTCTCGGATATCTGACCCGATCTCGGCAGTCATTCGAGTCGCTCCATAGAAGCCGGTATGGCCAATATCCGATACGTCCGTTCTCTAAGGTCCGCACTATAGCCGAAGGCTACATGGATTAATAGGGATAACACTGGACATTATACCATCATGCTTGTGACCGCACGACCACGGTGGCTCTCTATGCCCAGAGAACGTGCGTGCTGCCAAGGACATCTGTCCATTTGGCACACAGCTCGTAACACGAACGCAGGTATACCGTTATCGAACTAGAAGCGGTGCTCCCTCGGAAGGCGTGAAGAAAAACGAAAAACACTCGGACAAAAAAAAAATACTCGCTCCTTCCTTTTATACGGTAGCACCGCACCAAATTACCCGCCGATTGTTTCCGAGCTGAGCGAAAGTGAAGAAAATGTGGCCACTTCGAAAGCGTTCATTGATGGAGTCGCTTACACGCGGAAAGAGATAATGCAGCGTGGTGGTTTGCGCCAGAAACTCTAACCCTCCACTGGCGCGTACCTTCCGTGTAGTGGTACGTCGAGCTTTGTGAAACCATCTAGCCGGATAAATTGATGTAACCCGCCATAAAAATCTGTATAAACGACACTCGAAGCTTACCTATGGACGGCAAAACCCCGTTTTGGCCAGGTTTTACTGCGAAGAAGCCCGCTCCGACCTTGCGAATGACCACAGACCCTTGATGTCGTAGTGGAGATAAGCGTGGAGACTGCCCATCAGGAATGCTGTGAGGCTAGGCACGTATAAATATGCAAAAGGCGACGAATGAAAACAACCTCATCAAAGAAGTTCACGTGGCGGGTCAAGCTGGTCGAAAACAAAAAAAAAATGAACGTATACATCACATACGCGATGCTACATTGGAGGCTGTGCAGGCGCCCAGGAGATGACCGGCAGAAGTAGCGGAGAGATTATATCGGTGTTCCTGCGACACGTCGGCAAGTGTGCTGGTGCAATAAGTAGGCCTGGCGGCGGTTTTGTGGAATACAATTTGCATATCTTGAGCGGTGCCCCTTATATAGGTGGTGCACAGCCGCTCTTACGGGACGCTGCAATCATCCTAGGACTACATTTAGCTGCTAATAGAGAAAGCTAGTGCACGCGCAATCTGTCGCTCTGCTCTTCTGACAATCGTCAGGCCTTCCGAGGCTGTAAATGTTGCTTTGAAATTGAAAGCGTATTTGTCTTCTAGAGTAGCCGACGAAGAACGTATATTGAGCAGTTACAATCATTTAAAGCATTTTAATTCAAAGCGACACAACCCTGGAAGTCACTTCTGTTTTTCCTGCACGTTTATTGCAAAAAAAAAGAAAACTGTACAGAAGGAGCTTGCAATGATTCAATTTATGTCTCTTTACAATAGAAACCTTACGAATTAAGCACACACTGTACTAAAGAAAAACTTAGGTTATGGCAGCTAGCTCTTCTGCCAGACAGTAAGTAGTACGACATGTATTGCCAACTACTTAATAATACTTGTTTTATGTACGCGTTTCGTTCAATGGCATGCTCGACGTAAACCTCGACGTAAACATCTCATTTTGCTAAAGAGATTTTCATGCTTAAATCAAGAACAAGTGAATAACTTATGAATTCTCAATTACGAATTCAATTAAAGCTCCGACATTAAAAACGGAATCAATATGAATCGTGGTCAATTTGGCGGGCAGCTCCACATTGCTAATATATATATATATATATATATATATATATATATATATATATATATATATATATATATATATATATATATATATATATATATATATATGTGTGTGTGTGTGTGTGTGTGTGTGTGTGTGTGTGTGTGTGTGTGTGTGTGTGTGTGTGTGTGTGTGTGTACTATAGCAACGACTTGCAACCTGTTCTTGGAGCGGAACACGCCACCTTTGCACGATGTGCTTTACGAAACATGATTACGCATGAACCTGTGTCTCAATTCAACTTGCTTTTACAGCAAAATCTGTTATTTGATCACAAGGGTCTCGTGCGCCGTAATTGTCTGCCGCCGCCGGTGTCCGTAACCACTATCGCGCGATATTAGATAAAAACTATATGCATAAAAAAGCACGGACACAATAGGATTAGAAGCCGAGCTTCCTGCGTGCCAGCCCATTATTCTACCGCAGAGCCATGATGGTACTTGAAGCTTCATTGCAAACTTGGTTTAGGCAGAATGTCACGAAAAGTATCACGTTAGTATGAGTAATAAAGCATTTTGGAACAGCAAAGGAACAATCAAGCGTCACACAATTCGAATTGCGTTAATGAGCGGGTCGCCTAATGCTCCAACCCATTGCAAAAGCTTGTTTTTTGGTCACATATTAACAGTTGCGATACCCACTTCAAGCTTAATTCTTCGTTGTTGGCGGCCACATACATAAAAATTTGCGCATAAATCTTTACAAGTGTGTAGCGGATACCACGTTTCACCGAAAAATGACGAAGGATAGCATATTGAATACCAGCCTAGTCCATAAAATTATTATTCTTTATGGCGTAGTGGGTACCCAGCAAGTGTGTTTGTAGTAGTTACCCAAAGAGCGTTTAGAAAAGTCTCTGAAAGGCCGTTCTTCCAGCTTTTTGCTGTGACTGTGCGCTGCGCATTCCACGCAGACCGGGCAGTTTTTTTTTTCTTTGAAAACAGTAAATAGAGAGTTTTAGTACTGCGCATCACGCATCACGTACGTACGCATCACGCAAGCGTCTTGCGTTACGTGGCGTCGTTTCCCACTAATCGGCTTTTAGTACGCCGTAGTACCCGCGTACTTAACGAGCGTGAAGCGTGTTGCGTCATCTGGTAGATCAAAACAGAAGCACGTGTTGTTGACAGCCAATGTGAGCCAATCCAAGTGTTATAGCCAGATTATGGCCACATTTTGAGCCACAGAGTCGGTCGGTGCTTGCCTTCGAGGCCGCCATTTTGCAAAACGAAGTCTCGCGCTGTCGCGAACTTGTTGGATAGTGGCGCGATACCTCATACGTACGCACGCATGCATCTCATGCGTGCGTACGTAGCGGCTGCGTACGTAATGCGATCCGTGCGCGTTGCGGTCTGCGCATGCGCACTACGCAGAACGTGGCGTCCTTACGTACGCAACGCCGCCACGTACGCAGCGTACGCAGTACTAAAGCTCTCTATTGACAGCTGGATTGCTAAATATGTATTCTCTTAGCACCCGCCTCTGTGGAGTTCTTCCTTTGAGTATACATTTCTTATTGATAACTAATGCTGCAATGAATTTGCCACCCGGTATCGCTCTTACATATGGGCCTGGGAATGCATTCGGAATGAAAGTGATCGGGCGTATATACGAGCGCTCAGTCGCCCCACGCACCGTACGGTAAAGATTCGACGCGGAAGTGCCGGCCATCGCTGCAGACTCAAGGCTTTGCAGGACGACGTTTATACGTTCCGTTAGATTGCGCAACGAATAGACATTTTCAGCGTGCATGGCGGGCTTCTCAAAGAGCATTGACAAACAAACTGAAGGCATATGCTGCTGGCTGGCTGCATTCGAAACGCGAGATAAAGGTTTACCACGCACGCTCAGCACAGTGCTCAGTGACTGATTTATTAGGTAAGATGAAAGAATGGTGCCGGATGACTGCGACCAAACACCGCCAACGACGAAAATAATATCCACGCGATTGCTCAGTGCTTTCATCGTGCTTGCTCATGCTTAGCCTTTCATCGAGCGCATGCTTAGCCTTGGGGCAAGCGAAATTCATATTAATTACTTAGCACTAAGTGTCGATTGCGTATATTAATACAAACCAAGAATGAGATCACATGGAGGCTGCCGTTCACTGCGAGTGCTTGCGATCGATGAGATGAACGTGAATCGCTGTGTATCGCGAAAGTTGTCAAACCCCGCATCTTATTTTCACAGCGTGGTAACTCGGCCTGCACGTGACGAAACGGGGACGTGGTGACTACTTTATTAAAAGCTCCGGCAAATTCGTGGCCTTGGCCTGGGCCGCCCCCTAGGAGGACCGGAGAGCTTATCTCCTCGCCACCTGGCGGGCTTGCTCGATGGCCCACAGTTGATCCTGGAGGTTGGAGCTGCACAGCGCGGCCATCCAGCGCGCCGCAGCTTCAACTAGGGAGACTGCATTTTCTTCTGCTGAAATTGCACATTCCCAGAGAATGTGCCTAAGTGATTCGTGAGCCCAGCCGCACAATTTCAAGTGTCATCTGGATATAGACATCTGGATATATCCTCTTGAAATGAATGGGGTCGGGGAAGGTGCCGAAATGCACCGAACTTGTCTTCCCTACCATTTATTAAAGAAAAAGGAAAGGTCATTCATGCAGTTGAAAACGGCACTCAGATGCACGAGCTTTATTTGAATCAGTAAGCTTGGTGAACTGTACTGAATACTCTTATTCTGAGAACATATCTCTCTCAGAGAAAATGAATGAGCTCATTAGGGCGCAGGACCTGACCTCTCGAATTGCAGCCGTCTATAGTCCGCATAAGGGCGGTCAGCTTTAACCTGACCGTCCCAGAGTGCGCCTAGCCAGGTAACGTTAAGTTTACTCGCGTCTATTGGGGACCAAACTAAGTTGTTTCCCTAACTCACTCAGAGTTATAAAAGATCACTTACAAATTGTACGCTCTCTGCTTTGGCCATCTCAGGTACGCAGCGCACGAAAACCAAAAGTTTAATGGCCCAGCAAATTAAATATAACTCGTAAATTTTAGAAGCAGTGCTCGAGACGTGCTTAAATACATGCCTTTAATAATACACCATAAAAACAAAAGCTAACGTATTGAAAGATTACCAGATAACACAGAAATGAAGTTCATCGCACAGCCTCTAAATATTATTCGACTGCACAACTTTCACTGCATTAGGCAACTGACGCAAGTAACGTCCGGAAGGGGCTCACTAAAAGGCTACAGGCGTGGTCTTCGCTGCCAAGATCGTATCGGCACGTGCTACGCTACAAAACGGCGAGTGTGCTTACGGAAACGTTAATCGGAGCAAATGGTGCAGTTCTGTGGCTTCGCGAGAGATAACGTAGAAACCAGTTTATCCGTTTAAACCAAGCGAAACGAATACAAAACGAGTGCTACGGGATGTTGAGGTAGACATGTAGTCTTAAACTGTTTTTAGTTGTTTCAGTCCCAGGAACTAAACTAGCACGTACTTGGAGGTTAGCAGCAGATATACGGAAACCTTTTTTTTTTTGTGATAACACGCACACTTGACGTATAATATTTTGCATGTACGCGCGCATTTAATGTGTGCTGTAAAGACTATGGTCAAGCTGCATTAGTACTATGTCATAATGTTGAAATGGCTTTATTCTATCGAAGCTTTCTTCGCTGTGATAGTCTCAAGACTTCATCACGCTGATGCATTTATTTACGTCGTTCACAACATCCTTCAGAATTTCGTTTGTCTTTAAGATATTGACTTCAATCAATTCTTTAAGGAGTCGCGTGCGAAAACTGAATACAATTATGAGCCACGCCAGTCACTCGGAGACGGCCGAATTACTTTAATCATCAGGGATTCTTCAATTTGTGCTTCTATATACACCGGTGCACCTCTGCCCAATCCAAACTTCATTCCCAGCTGAAGAAAAGAAAGCCAAAATTAAAGGTGTGGGAAAGACCTCTTCCTGCATAAGCATACCAGGTTTAAAGCCAATTTAAAATAAATGAAGGGGGTTTTCAATCACTACTCAAAACGCAAAATTTTCTAGAAAAAGCCAATTGGTAAAATAAAGTTGTGGGTGGACGGTAACGCATTTTGTGTCCCAAGGGCTCATCGAGCACGGAGAATTCGCGATTTAATGTAATAATAATGGGCCAGAGATGTCTGGGCCGTGCCCGGAATAAAAAGCTTCCGCCCCATCGAAACGCGATTTGTCTTTGCCGGGATTCCTAACCGCGTACCTCAACGTTTAGAAGCACACTGCTTTAGCTGTTCAGCTACGACAATTGATAGGCTACCTAGAAAATAACAGCATAACAAAAGCTTTTATAAATTATTTTTTCGAAATCAATCAATCAAGCAATCAAAGCACAAACAATAACGTACAGTCGAAACCCATGTTATCTCCTCTACAAGCACGCCCTCGACAGAAAGAAAGAAGGATATGTCTTGGAACAAACATGACATGTAGAGCGCCGTTCGAGGCGAAAGTAAACAAAGACAGTCGAAAGACAGCTCCGTCGCGGGAGGTCTTCGGGAAAACAAAAACGAGGAAAACAATACAGGCACGCACGCTCCAATTACGTCAGTCGGAAAGAACAATCCGTGCTCTCGGCGGAGAGCATCCGCGGACGAGGCGGTCGTAACATCAGACGTCTTGCGTCCGGCCGGCAATGGCCGCTGGAAGGCCGCGAGCGAACGACGACCCGACCTTAAGTGCGCTACGCTTGCTTCCACCCGCGACCAATTAACAAAACGCGGCGATTAAAAAGCGCGGAAGCCGAGCCACGTCCAGCTCTCCAGCGCGGACCCGACGCCGGCTTTGCAACGGTGGCCATGCAAGCGCTATTGCGCATAAGGGCACCGCGGCTATCCTTCTTCCAGCGTCTGGGTGTTTCACTTCCGGTCGAGCGGTAGCACACGCTACACGTCGCTCGTACTTTTCCGGTCAGCTGGCGAGGTTAAACCGAGACACACGACCGAGACCCGTCGGTCGAGACCCCCTGATATCGGGTCATGCAGAGAAGGCAGATTCTAGTATGTATGCGTTCAGTCGGCAGACTAGTCCGTAACTACGAAGAAATCGGAATGATAACGACGCTGAGACCTGAGAAATAAGCGTATTGAAGGAAACGAGACGCGTGGTAAAGGCGACAGTGGGGTTCAAGAAACCGGATAGTAGGCGAGACAGATATAGCGTGAGAGCGGAGGTGCACAGAGGTTAACGAGAACGATAAATCTGGTTTGCTATAGCGTATCGGGCGTATAGCGCACCGGGCAACGGTAGAGGTAGAAAGGTGCGAGTATTGTAAGAATAACTACAAAGAAACGTACGGAGCAGCGACAAGGGAAATTAGATGAGATCAGATAGATAGATAGATAGATAGATAGATAGATAGATAGATAGATAGATAGATAGATAGATAGATAGATAGATAGATAGATAGATAGATAGATAGATAGATAGATAGATAGATAGATAGATAGATAGATAGATAGATAGATAGACACAAACGTAGACCCATAAAAGAAACAGGGAGCACGGGTAAAGCTATCGCAGTCCATGACCACGGCACCTTATTAAAGAACATGATTACGTATGGTATGGCACGATACAAATCAAGCGTTCTTCGAAGAATCATTAGTTGACAACTGGAGCACGAAAATCCAAGTGACCTGTGCAAACAACCACGGTACACGTCGTTTGTGAGGGGGCCGTACGTCAACACAAAGGGTCGCTAATGAGGGAAAGGAGGCTGAGAATTCTGGTCTAGCAACAACTTCGAAGATGGAAAACATGACTTTCGTCCTCGCCGTTGACCCCCATGGGAGTAACGCGCTACGCACTTTAGTTTTCGCGCTGAAGTGTTTCTTCAACGCACCGCTGTGTGGTCATCACTATATATTGGCGAACTTCGAGACTATATAACTCCACGACGGCCCCCATATGTTAATACTTGCTGTGTTTATCCGGGACCTATAGCGGTGCGGGCAGCGGTCACGTTTTCATACAGAGACTGCTCATACGCACGTTCCAGCATCGATATGAGTATTTCTGGGTAGACAGTATAATGTGTCACGACGTTATTGGTCGATGATCATTTGTACATATGTAGTGGCTTATGCCGCCGTAGGAACAACGCAAAGGTAATATGTTCATCGCCGTTTCGTGTTGTCTCAACACCACTCTTCGAACTATTTTTGTGTAGCTTGCGGTGCCGAGTCAACCTTCATGACAATCAAAAAGGGGTAACTAACTAAACATACATATTCAGCTACAAACGAAGCATAAGTGCAGATGTTGATGGAGCCTTGAAGACATCACTAGCGGGAAACCCGGGGGATGAGTGAAGCGTGCAGTGTTTTCGGAGAGATTTCATTGATGATGCACCCAAGCCTGAAACTGGGAACGGAGAGAAGGGTGTTCCAGCAGCACTAACGTCTTCAGGAAACTGCGTTACAATGCAGCTTACCCTACCGTACTTATACTAAGGTTTTTCTTCTTCTTTTTTCCTACTTGCCTGGTTTTAGTTCAATGACGCATGTATTTGTATTCGGAAGAGTGCCTCAGCTCCACTGACGTCGTCAGCTATTTGTTGAGCTAACTGTTCTTCACTCTTAGTGTATTGGTAGCGAGTATATAGTGACATCTACCCAATCATTGTAGCGGTTACCCATTTTATGATACACCACGACTGCATGACACAACATGACGCGGCAACTAGCCGAGCCCCTGAGGTGCTTGGCCCTCGAAATTCTTGAATGGTTTGTGTGTCTAGAGCAATAATTTCGACACGTGACTTTATCTTGAAGTGGCTTTAAAGACAAGACCCCGGCGTTGAGACGTTGGCTCCTGCGGCATCCCATTTTCGAGGAACTTCTGATTAACACAGCTCTATTGCAACATCGCCGAAATTTATAGACAAAAAACTTTATATATATATATATATATATATATATATATATAGAGAGAGAGAGAGAGAGAGAGAGAGAGAGAAAGGGAAGTAGGGAGGCAAAAGTTATCGTCGGACCAAATATGCGGGTTAAGTAAACTAGGTAGAATGGACAGTAGCTGTGAAACTAGAAGCAATGAAATCAAACGACATCAAACGTTGACGCTGGGTCTGCCGTGTGGCGCTGCTCCACATTTCCTGGCAAAAGATGTGCGCGCACGCAAACGCGCTTACCGGAATCGTTGAAGCGAGCAGCGTATTGTAGCGACGGCAGTGTGCGAGATCTCGCGAGCAATCTAGAACGTCCGCCATTGCTGGGATATCTCATTCAGCGCAACGTGACCGAGGCATCATCCGGCGCATAAGCTTGCAGTTTCGTCCTCGGCTTCCCTCGCAAGCTGCCAATACGTGTGAAAATGCTGCGTGGTACATGTATCAGGAGATAGTACCCAGTGGCATGCAGGTGCATCAAAAGGCACACAAAAAAAAACTACATTGTTCTTCGAGCATGAAAGGGAGCGGTCGCCCAAAAGCTCTTCCAAGATTAAGATCGAAAGAATGCAAGTGTGCTTCCCTGTTGTTCCACGGGGAAGACTATCCAAGTATACAAGCACGTTCTTTGTGCTGTACTCACAAAACGTGAACTCACGCGGTAACCGAACATGAAAGCCCATTCAGACATGTGCGTTATACACGCGTCCTTGATGATGCATGCACGCCCAATGTAAGCACTCAAAAGACTGACGCAGCCTTCTTCCTGTGTACTTTAGTGTCGGTGTGACTAGCGCTGCATGCTTCTACACTTCAAAATATTTTTTGCCTATAAAATCTATAGAAATTTGGAAACAAACAGTCATTACTGAATTATAAACTAATTTGTCTTACATCCCATTCATGCGAAATTCTAAAACACCAATGTGCAAACACATCATTGAATTTCTGGAGTCAACTAACATTTTATGCGATGCCCAAGGTGGTTTTCGACGTGGCAATAGGACTTGAAAGTGTGGCAGTTTGGGCTAGTTGGTATTACATGACGATAGTTATAGCGCGAGAACTCTTTCTTGTCCTGTTGTCGTCGTTATGTTCTCGCGCTCTAACTATCGTCAGGTCACAGCACCCTAACCCAACTCAATGAATTCACTCATAATATTATCGCAGCTGTCGATGTATGTGACAAAATCGACGTCATGTACATCGATTTTTTCAAAAGCATTCTATACTGTATCGCACTGTAAACTATTAAAAAAAGCCCTCTGTCATCCCTAACAATCAAGCATTAGTTATTTAAATTTCTCCTCTTTCGAATTGGTTTCAGTATGTACAATTTGAGTCGTTTCAATCATCTGTTTCCAGTGTAACGTCTGGTGTGTCCCGAAGCTCCATAGTACACTTTCTACTTTTCATAATTATCATAAATGATCTAATACATAACAATCCCGTTAAAAATCGCATGTATGCTGACAACTGCGTCTTGTGCTCTATGTACTCTACGTTCAACGTACTCTACGTTTGGCCCCGACTAACACAAGGCTCCTGACCTATCAAACCCTAGTTCACCCAATACTCGAGTACGCCTCTGTCTTATGGAATCCTCACAAAATAATCGATATAATAATTGAATCTGCCTAGCCTATATGAAAAGCACCTGACCACTATTTCACAATTGTTCAAGTTTCTGCCGGGAAAGACGTGGGGGATGTCAGTAGACGCAATGATGGAGCTCTACAAAGCCCCATTTCTCAATTTCTTGAGATATAGCTTGCCCGTGCTTAGCAATACCTGCAAGACCAATGTTCGTGTTCTACAGGCAGTACAAGCCCAAGCACTGAGAACGTGCCTTGGTCTGCCCAGATGCACGTCAACAGAGGCAACAGTTGCAATTGCTGGTGACTATCCGATACAAACTCACATTGTTGTTGAAGTCCTGAGAACGCACATCAGACACTTCGCACGTGCTCCCTGTCATCACCTTGCACTGTTGCCTCCAGAGAGGCGCCAAGCATCGTTCGCCAAAATCATTGTGAAATACAACGATAAACTTCCCTCGGGCTTCACTCCTGCATCTAAACCATCGATACCCCTTTGGTGTCTTATTCAACCCACAGTGCATCTTAGTGTACTAGGAATCCGAAGGAAATCTGAGCTTTCATCGCCCGTGCTGAAACAACTGTCTCTTCTTCTTTCAAGTTGCACGAGAAATATTCAGACAGTGTACATATATATACCGATGGCTCCAAGAACCACCTGTGTTCGTCAGGTGCAGTAGTTGTCCTAGCAAGAGGTGTTACCATCAGCTTTAAGACTGACCACTCCACGGCATCTACAGCAGCGGAACTATCTGCTTTGCCCGCGGCACTTTGTGTGGTCAATCAGAAACCACCGCAACAATGGTCGATTTTTGGCAACTCAAGGGCTGCCCTACATTCTATGCTCTCAGCACTGCGTCGCGGGCCGTACGAAAAGCTTATTTCTGAAATTCTATGCTTTCTTCACACTTCACACGAGAAAGGGCATCATGTGACGTTTCAGTGGCTACCAAGTCACTGCGGCGTCATAGGGAACGGACAGGCCGATACTGCCGAGTGGGCAGCTCTTGAAGGAACACGAGAAGAAGCCATACCACTTTCGCGGACCGATGCAGCCAGTAATCTTCGAGGACTTGCACGTGAAAGTCACGTTTTAACTATGGTTCCTTCCAAGCAACGACACGAATCGTCAACACCACCTGTTCTCTTTGATGGCTCTCCGCATGCCCGCTGGGCTCGACCGAAGAGAAGCCACCCTTATTCATCGCTTATGGCTAGGAGTGGCATTTACAAAATCTTATTCCTTTGTCATAGGAAAGGCGGACAATGCTCTCTGCGATGCCTGTCATTGCGAAGAGACGCTACACTACATCCTGTGCGACTGTCCGTTGTATGACATCCAGAGGCAGTCACTGGCATCCGTTCTTGCGCGCATCGACAACAGCAAAAAGTCTGTGGACACTATTCTGTCAGATGCCCGAGAGAAGACAGTGCAACAGAAGGCGACAAAAGCTCTGTTGAAATTCCTACGCAATACGGACTTCAACAAGCGGCTGTAACAGCAATGTCACACACCGCGAAAGACAAGACTGGACAATGACTCAGTGTGCGCGCGTGTGCTGCCGAATGTGTTGTCTTTATCTCTCTTCCCTCTCTGCTCTGCATCTTTCATCGCCTTTATCCACCTCCCATGCGCAGGGTAGTAAACAGGCTGCCTATAGGCTGGTTAACCTCCCTGCCGTTCTTTTCCTCCTACTTTCCTTCCTTCCTTGAATCTGCCTGAAATAAAGCAGTAAGCTTCATATGTCGTCGCTACGACTGGTATTTTTCACCTAGTTCTCATCTTCATAGCCTTCAACCTACTACTCTCACTTGTCGTGGTCACGTCGAATGATTAAAGTTCGTTTACACTGTCATTCATAGTCCACGATTTGCTTCACTTAGGGACTGCATCACACCTGCCAAAGCAACTTCCACCAGACATCCTCACGAGTTGTACATGTCTTCTTTTAATAACTGAACAAACTCATATAAATACTGTTTTCTTGTCCGCACCATTGAATAACGGAATGCACTGCCCGCGACCATGTCAACGGTCTTTATCACGTGCTGAAGTCATTTTGTACATCTGTAACCACTGATCTTCAGGCTCTGTACTTCTTGCGTTGAATTGCAAATTCTCTCGTATTCTGTATCCACTCCTGCGATAGCCTATTAAGGCTGCAGTGTGTTAAACTAAATAAATGAATAAACAAATAAAAAATACATAAGATATTTGTAACACCGCAACAACCATGCGACCCACTGGAAAGAACTTTTTTTAAAATGTTTAGCCAAAGTTGCAATATTTGTTTGCTTGTAGTCAGAAAGTTTTAAGTTTGCCTTGCGACAGGCAGCCTTTACTTGCAATTGCAGACAAGACACATAGAGCACACAAGCCCATGGCCAGGAACTTTTTTGGCGTGGACGGGGAAGAACTTTTTGGAGGCTTTAAAGAACACCCATTTTCACTGTTTGTCCTCGGTAAAAACCTCCTTCCATCCGAATTTCGGAGGGTGGGTGACTATGGCACGATTGGACTTAGGACAGTGGTGATGTATTATGCCTGGCCTTTCCATAACAGAGTGCCGTATCAGTCGTTTGCTGAGCGCAGTGCGCATGGTATGCGTGCGTTTATATATACATCTTTTCTGCTAGTATACTATCATCAATATATATTGAAAACTTAAAAATTCCAGCTGTAGGCGGGCGAAAGACGGAGTTTAAATT
>WOVY01002588.1:0-20000 GCA_013436015.1 Rhipicephalus annulatus | reverse complement strand
ATCAAGATTTCGGCCAGAGATTGCGTCGCCGCTATGGGCTCTTACTTCGAATTAATGACTTCCATCCCGCAGGGAACGAATACAAAAAAAAACTGCTCGAGTCGTGTCGCCCTAAGGCGGCATGCGGCGGGCGCTCCGCGGCGAACACTGCACACAGCAAACGTTCTATCGGAACGAGCTCCCCTTGGCGTTAAAACAAAACACGCGAGCCGCGCTGTTCTGAGGCGAAGCTGTTGTTTTCGCCGGAGCTTTCTCTTATCGCGTAAGTTATAAAGAAGGTCACTCGAAGGCAGCGCGTATATACGCGCGTGCATGCAGCCTCCGAGATCGGTGATAGATACTGGCGCGCAGCCATAATGAACGCACGATATGGGTGCATGCCTGAAGGTTTACCTCGTGCAATTCTCGCGGATTCTCGCAGTAAAGCGCGCCGGGCGTATTCTCGCGATCGTGCGTGTGTTGTGGGGCCAAGGCCGTAGTGATTCGTTGTTTTTTCAAGTATCTCCACGCTCGTTGCGAATATGAACACGGGTTTTGGAAACTCGAGTCCATTTTTTGAAAACTCAATCGAATTTTCGACAACTAAACTGGGCTGTTAAACTCAGCCGTCAGTTGAAATGCGAAAAATATTCAGAACCGGTTACGAAGGTCTATAATTATGGTGCTCGTCTGGTAAACTGAAAGTCGCGGGATGGAATTGCGGCCGTGGTGGCCACATTTTCTATGGAGGCGAAAAATGCATGGAGCAAATGCTATGTGCATGTATAAAGAACTCCAAGGGGTTGAAAATTCTGGAGCACTCCACGGCGTCTCTCTTAATCATATTGATGTTTTAGGACGTGAAACGCCACCAAATATTATTATTAGCACGTTTGCGTCAAAGAGCCCGTTTCGCCGAAATTCTGGCGTCGGTGTCGGCGTTGGTGGTTGCGAGCAAGAAATCAACATCTTCGCTTGACCATAAAATAGGGAAAGATGCAAATTTTATTTGCATCTTTCCCTGTTTGCAATCTTTCCCAAAATGCAATTTTATTTGCATCTTTCTCGAGATGAATAGTAAATATTCCGAATCTCAGTGGGAATCGAACCCGGGTCGTTTGTGTGGCAAGAGGGTTTTCTGCCGCACAGCCACACATCTGCTTGAGAATACAGTGAAAATGATTTGCTCTGCTTGGAAATGCAGCGAAAGTGACTTTCATGCTTTACAAACATACGCGTCTTGTGTACATATTTCACAATACAATATAAAACACTGCAGTAATAATGCGTGGGACAAGCGAACAGCGCCATCGGGCGTCAAAACATGCAATTATCATGACTTACGAAGCTAGTCACCCAGTTCATAAGCCGTAATCCACAAATCCACTCGCTTTATGATTCAGAAGCAACCCGCGCAATACTGTCTAATAGCGGGGAAACCACGAAATGTTTGCCTATGGCAGACTTGCATTGCGGTTAAACCTGCCGGTGACAGGGGCATAGGCAGAAATTTTTGGGGGGTTGAGGGGGCCGTATTTTTTGTCTGATGTGTACTGGCCGGGCAGGCAAATCTGGTCGAACGTGATTTTGTGCGTAAATGTCATGGGAAAAAATTGGGAGGGGTGTGGGTGGCGGCACGACCTTGGTGCGCCACACTGGCTCCGCCGCTGGCCGGCGAATAAAAGGAAGAAATTGTGCCGGAACCACTTTCTAGCACCCACACTGCACATTTTCTTACTCGTATAATTAAATAGTGGAAATTTTATTGGAGCGTTGTAACAGCATTGACACACATTCACTTGCATGGTTTTTACTGTTCTGCAATTTCGTTTGACATCTTAGCCTTGAGCTGACCATAAAGCCTTAGTTTCATAGCTGATCGTCAAGCTGATCCACAGAGTTGCGAAAATAGCTCGTGTACTGCATAGCGACATCGAGGGCATAGCACATCGATAGTCCGAACATTTTAGTTTGTAAATAATGGACGCATAGAACGTGTCACTGAAAAAGAGGAAAAGCCCTGGGCGAAACCAGTATAGCAAACCGAATCAAAGGGCAGTGAATGAGTCACGCAGTAGTGTAACACCGCGGCTCCACTTCTCCGCATAGCCTACCGTGACCGCCGGCCAACGAGGCCGTTTCCTTCGTTCCCGAGATGGGCGTAACAATTACGCGGCCTTGCCCATGGCTGCCAAATCAGTACAGCCTTCCGCACACAAGTGGCCGACCGTCTATACGAACGCGTTGAGCTTTCTTCCGGCAAGGACGGGGGCGAAAGTTCTCACCGCAAGACGCCTGCGCTAGCGAACGCCCAAAAACCACCGCGCCGACGTTTGTCTCGCACTCGATTCCTAAAGACCATGCGTTGGCTCCACAGCAAGGTGTTTTTGCAGCTTGCGAAACCGAAAGCAAAATGCCAAGCACATACAACGTTGGCGTATATGCTCGCGTAGCCATACAGCCATGTGTCCTAATAAGCTTTTCTTCGGTATCGAAGCGCTATGTTATTTGAAGCTGCCACGAAACTACCTGGTCAGAGCAAACGCCCACCTGTTTCAATGTGCCTATAGCGTGACGCCGTGCCATACCGTGAAAAACACAATCAACGGCGAAGCGAGCCAGAGATTTAGAAGGGTGGGTGTGTGGCTTATGGAACAAATAATGGCCGGATGTATACGACTCCCTGGAACTTTTCGATAGGGAAGAATTAGAGAAGGGGTCTATATTTGTGCGTGGTCGTTTGGACGAACGTTGACGTAGAGGTCCCTCTTGCCAGATTGCGGCACCGTATGTCACCTGCCTACACATTTGCATTGGTTTCAACATACGCAATTACATGGAGCTAACTCTGTATATAGTGACCACCCTGCATGTAGAAGCCGAATACGCGACGTGAGACCATACCAAAGTACACTTGTTTGCTCATTGAAGCGTGTAGACGTATGCAAGCCGTGTCGCCATTCGGACAGATTTGAAGGACGAGCAGTAAAAATCACCGGTACAGTGGTGATCATAGACGTCACAGAGTGCTCCTAACATCTGCATGCACCATGACTGTCTTCCTTATTGGTTTGCATAATCCTATATGCAAGGCATAAATGCATTATCTTGCATCAACTTTCGTACGGCCAAAATAACGGCGTTGAAAAGCTGACCCAGTGAGTCACTTGCAGTATACCGCGTGCCACAAGAAGCAAAGTGACCAACACTGTTGCAAGATCTTTTGTGAGCACCCATTCTGACAAGACGAGTTAAATCACGCCAGGTATCAAATGTGAACAGCGTAGACCTTTAGGGGACCGGCATCCCGTTGCAGAAGTAAATAACAGTCTTGGACGACTGTGCCAATGGTAAAAACCAATGCGGAATGAACTAATTAGGTCTAAACTTCTGTACACCACAGAAACAAACAAGAAATAATTGCAAAACTTTATTTAAAACGCGATAAAAAACGTGCTCGTAACATCTACATGCACCATGACTGTCTGCCATATGGTTTTTCTCCTTTTTTTTAATGGCAGACGCTGCCCGCGTCGGCCTTGCGAGGTGAGAGAGGGGAAGAGGAGCGACAGTTTGTGGTTGTTTTCCTGGATCACGGCCCGGCGTCATCAGCTTAGCAGAGCCTCGTCCCGTGCCTGCGCTGCGTGCGGAGCACACGAAACCATCGAGCACCGATTGTGTGTTTGCCCAGTGTTTCGCACACAACGAGACGGCTTGTTCGCCGCACTCCGTCGCCATGGTCTACCCGCAGCTACACCTCTTCCCTGCACGGCACCACACCCATGTCTTCAAGGCAATTTTTTGCTTATTTGAGCCCAATGAACTGGACAACCGGCTATAGAAGCTGCCCGCCACGTCCTCGGTCATGCACGCCATTTTCATTCTTCTCTCTTCTCCCCATCTTTAGTGCTCTCATCCCACCCCTACAGGTGCT
Source organism: Rhipicephalus annulatus (assembly GCA_013436015.1). NCBI lineage: Eukaryota > Metazoa > Arthropoda > Arachnida > Ixodida > Ixodidae > Rhipicephalus > Rhipicephalus annulatus. The sequence goes on along the minus strand of WOVY01002588.1, from coordinate 16,087 downwards.
GAGCCATGCTCCCAATTATTGCTGCAGAAGTTGCGTCTTCTCATTTTCTGAACCTCTCTCTCTCTTCCTAGGCCAGCACAAGATGCGAGCATGCGCGTTTCGCCACGAAACCCCAACGTGCTGCATGAGACGCGAGACGCGAGCATGCGCGGTGGGGGTGTACGGAGGGACAGCGTTACACAGGCTAGTCAAAGAGCTGCTTCGCATCTAAGAAATTCTGAAACATTCGGCTGGGAACCGCGCCGCGAGAGAGGGGGTGCTGCCACCCGGGCGAATGTCACGGGCATCACCGAATCGCGCGTCATCATCACGTTTCACGGAGGTGTGGAGCTTCATGTAGCCCTGCGTTTGGAACTGGACCAAGACGAACAGAAGAACAACATTGACGCACTATTTAACACGGGATTTCAAACTACACCAAGATCCACACAAGAACTACTTCAGTGCTGCGTTGATCTCAGAATCAGCGCTGGATTAAGAGCGTGATTTAGAGAGAGAGAGCGAGAGAGAGAGGAAGTGTGTGTGTGTGTGTGTGTGCGTGTGCGTGTGTGTGTGTGTGTGTCAAAGTGGAACAAAGCTTCAAACATTTCGACCCGACTAGCATTCACCGGATAACTTGTATTTTTGATACCTTCGAGCACACAACCAAATAAATAAAGGTGAGTCGTAGAGGGGACAAAAAATAAATGTAGCACCAACATTGCGAAAAGTTGCACATAGCAGCCAAAGTCCCTGTCCCAGGGAGAGCATTCGATTCTCGTTCAGTGTTCTCTTACGTGTACATTTAAGGTAAACTGTGATCGACAACACCACAGCATGCTCGTCATCTCACCGCGACAGATCTCAATACAAAAGGAAACCTGGTGAGGCCATATAGATATATGTATCTCGCCCCAGCGTAGCCTTCCCTTCGGGCAAAGAAGAAGCTTGTTCTTAGTTGTTTCCATTTTCCATCCCTAGGCTGCCCTTTACATTATATGGAGACACTGGAAGGAAAAACAAAAACAGAGGTGCAATAAAACGAAGGAAGCGCACACGTCACGTATAGCGATAACGAAGAGAAAATAAAGCGTGGCACTCCGTTACATTAAACTGGCTATGTGTGCTTCGCAGACTTTATCCTCCCCTCCTCCACTTCATTCTTGGATCGCGTTTAAGGAGCAAGGCTGCCAAGGCGATCCCCGAAGGCCGCGCCGACCAACTTAACGGCGCTTCGGGATCGTATACCGGCCGAGAGCGGGCACGTATGACGCTCGCGCGACAAAACCGCGTAGCACCCATGGAGCTCCCTACTCCGCGCACTGAACCATTCGTCTTGGGTTTTCGCAGCTCCCCTCGCGATTCAGTCAACGCACGGTCAGTAAAGTCACGTGACTCCCCAAAAATCTGTCAGTTTTTCCCGGGAAAGATAGCAGATTCGAAAGTGATGGGGCGAAAGTTTCGAAATAGTGGTATCGCCTCGAACATGGGTGGCCGTGTATAGATGCAATGCGCTGTTCGTTTCGAGCGTTCGAATTCAAAGATGTCTGTGCTGTTCTCTCTCTCTCTCTCTCTCTTCATAATTCTGCCCTTACTTTTGTTCTTTAGTGCAGACTGGTTAATGTTTGCAGCCAGAGCACGCTTGCTCAGCAGGTTTATATAAGCAGTAGTGTACACTTCCCTTATTTCAGTGACAAGTACACGGTGAGAAAGATGATAGAAATGTGCTTACCTTTGAACAAAAATCACAACTTTTACAGAGTTTTCACATACGCGGTATATTGCACACTGCCTCAACGAAGAGTGCATGTTCTCGCAGAACAACTTATGGTACTGTTTCTTTACTGTGGTGAATGACCCTACTCTGTAAACTATGTTTGCTAGTAGTGTAGCTGTTAATCTCTCAAAGACGTCTTGATGTCCCCGTAAGTGACACGAGGAATCGCCACTTAGACAGTCAACAAAGGTGACATAACTAAACTCGACATCCGAGTGTAAGGAAGTCGACTGACGTGAGGACGTAGCATCACGTTAAAGTAATCCACAGTAATCGACAGTGTCCTTCGTTAACGCAATGAAGCAAACAGCGTTAGCGGGGTTCACCTCCCTTATCACTAATTATGACTTATTGCCTTCACCCGGAAGGTGCACAAATTAAAAAAAAACTCAAGTTATCCTTCGGTAGATGTTTGATTCGGTGAAAGACGCGAACACACATGCCAAATAGAAATAATAAAAAATTTCAAACAGTTTCTTACGTTGCATTGGCTTGAGATGACTCGAAGGTGAATGCCATGTTCTTTTTTATCTTCTCAGTCGATTGTATCGAAACCCCTCCCACTCTGGAATATTTGTGCATCCCACGTGGTTTTTCATTGCGTCCAGTATTGGCCTACTTTAGTAAGCTAGGATGTCATGCGAAGGCGTCCTCATATGGCGTCACGTCGCTTGATGTCGTAAGAACGTTATCATGACATCGCAAATTGGAGTTGCATGTGGCGTCACGAAAACGTCATATGGTTATGTTAGCGTGTGATGATTTACTCCTGGTCAGACCGACGCCGACAATCCATTTTCACGTGTAATGAGGCCTCTATCGCTCTCACCTTAATGATAGAAGGAATAATAAAGGCAACAGTCAGGCCATTGCAGGCGGCTGTGAACCAAGTGAAGCAGACCTCTGTGCAAAACGCAGCGCACAAATTAAGCAGCTGTTCCGATCGCTACCATATCGTTTATCTTTAATTTTGGGTTTCCTTCCTTCTTTCTGCTCGGAAGGCCAGTTTGCCAGGCAAATTTTCGGCTCTCGATCACAGGCCACTCTCCAAGAATGCAGTGAACGCGGCTCCACTGAAGCTTCTTGCCTTTCCTTCTGTACCAACCTCGACGCCAAGCGCGGCCGTAAATAGCGGACGCTCTCGTTTCAAGGCCTCGCGACCGTCTTGGCCGGCTTTCTCTCGTCGGGCCCGGTTAACGATTTCGGCGACTTCCGCTTGCGTCAAAAGAGGGCAAGCAGCACCGCCATAAACGAGGTACGAGCCGAAGTCTAGAGAAGAAGCGAGTTACGTAATTGCGCTCTTAAAAACAAAAACAAAGCGGAAAGCTACGCTGGACTCTTTTTATTTGTTTACACATAAGCCTAATTTATGCTTCCTTTACCAGTTTGTGACGACTGCCTACGGCCCCTGGACAATCATAAATCACAAATGTTAATGACGAATTCCACGATGAACGCTTCTCTGTACGCGTGAGTCAGTACCAGTCAAGTGCAAATGTCTTCCCTCCTAATCTTCCAGACTCCATCGCCCCTTCACAGTAAAGAGACGGTAGACAATCGAAATTATAATATCCAGGCCCCTCCATTCCTATAAACGTTTCTCTCTCTCTATGTCAATTACCATTATAATTTTCTGAAGAATAATGATGCACTTGATGAGTCACTTCTTTTTCCTATCTGTATTTTGTACCCAGGTTGTGATTTTATTTATTTAAAGTGCCGTTTAAATGCACCGTCTATTTTATACGACTGATTCACATGCACCACACATCTTTTCCTTGAACATTTTTTTATTGTTAAGGCTTCATTATCAGCAAGCTTCAGAGTGTAACTAGTTACGCAATGGTTGTTTAAATAAATGATTCATGCTGCAGTTCATATGGTGCCTTGATTCAGTTTCTGATAAACAGATTTAGGTACAGCGTCCTGTCATCCTTTTCCGAGGAAACAACTTTCGTCCATCCCACTTTACAACTGATGTTGTAAATTTCAGGCACCAGAAATCCAGTGCCTAAAATTTAGGTCTAATAAGCCTTTACATTCACATGATGTACGCATACATATATCAATAACCCAGTTCACTAAATCACACTGGTGCCGCTCTTAGACATGCTATGATAACACAAAGGATCTGTCCACGGAATCTTCTTACTAAGTATTGCAGTAAGCTTGGCTACTTGGTTTAGTTGTTTGGTAATTTTCGTTAGCGCTGAAAACACGAACAATGTAATCAAGATACAGGACGAATGATCTACATCAACTATTTTTATCGAATATTTCCTGATGAAGTATTTGCTTTTTTCTCTCTCACGGTTTGTGTTTAGTGAAGGTGGTTGCTGCTGGACCGTGACCGTTGCTGCATTCTTCATGTGCTGTTGTTCCTTTCTTCAGGTCTACCAAAGAGCCTCCAGTCATTTCTTATGCAGCAAATAAAATTCATAATCAGTGTGCAATCAGACGATGACGTACATAGGCACTCCATAACCACTTACGTCGTGGACCTTGTACTATCCAGCTGTTTGCAGAATCCACTGCTTTACAGCACTGCAACGGTGTATTTACAACGAATTAGTGAAAACCTGAGAGATCAATACCTTAGGGCAGTTTCAGAAAATTTATTCAGAAAATTGGTGACCTTCGACTGCCTTATAAGGAAACAACGGGTTTGTGACAGATAGTCGAGTGTTGTGTCCTTCCAGTCCAACTTTAAAAAATACGTCTGCCCTACAAATGTAGGCTGTGTGTCTCGACAGATCATTTGCAATGCCCCCATCATGGTGTATATATATATATATATATATATATATATATATAGATATATATATATATACCGACAAAACAAGAAAGGTATAGAGCACAACACCTCACTTGCGTAGGTAGACGCTTGTTGTTTTAGCCTGTGCGTCAACAAACAACACGCACTCATGCAAACCAGTTTTAAGCTCCCATGTTATTGCATATTTCATCAGCTGCACATGCGGGCAATACCGCGAAGAGCTTCTGTTCTACACGTTCGCAGAATTGGTGCTAGCTATACGCAGTCTGTGAATAGTTACATGATAAGGTAGTCGGCTGCTGACCCACAGGTCGCGGGATGGAATCCCGGCTGCGGCGGCTGCATTTCCGATGGAGACAGAAATTTTGTAGGCCAGTGTGCTCAGATTTGGGTGCACGTTAAAGAACCCCAGGTGGTCTAAATTTCCGGCGCCCTCCACTATACGGCGTCTCTCATAGTCATATGGTGGTTTTGGGACGTTGAACACCACATATCAAATCAATAGTTACATGAGTCCACGAATGTCGGGAATGATCAGCTCCTTCCTTCCCGCGTTGCCTACCAAAATGCGCTGGGATAACGGCATTACCCGCAGTAAAGTGAGAGAATGGTCCGCGTTGCACGCAGCTGCATCGCAAATCACGCGCCAGGCACGAGATGATGCGGCAGAAAAAAAGAAAAAAAAGGTCATCGGCTGTGATGTGCTTGGCGCGTGCGCCTCTTCCGGCACGCGTTAAGCGGCTTCTTTGCTTACGCAACGGCACGTGCACCGCTGGACGGTGCGCTTCGCGCGATCGCATCATTCGGAGAAAAGGGCACGGAATCGAATCCCGTCCGTGGCGGCTGCATTTTCGATAGAGGCGAGATGCTATAGGCGGTTTCAAGGTTGCAAGCGTTGTACCCAAAGCAAAACTTACGGTCCCCTCATTTACCAGCCCCTAGCGCCGAAACTGTCGAAAGTACAAGGAAATCTTTTCTAACTTTTATAGATCTAAAAAGAACATTTATTTCAGTATATTTTGCCAAATAAAGGAAGGAAACAGTATAAAATCGGCGGGCTATTTTCTAAAGCTCTCGTTGTTCACCCATGCTATTAAAGTACATCGGTGGACAAAACCGGATGTCATCAAAGGCCTGTGTTAGTAAACAGTGAAATGATCCATGGGTCCACGTGCCTGTAGATTTTAGACGGACGTTACAGAAGCCCACGTGTTCGCCCTTTCTCTGTGCCTGTTTGTGGCGCGCACCAATCGTATGCCGCACTTTAAACCAAAGGTGTTCAGGTTTCATGTTGGCTGGTCTCTAGTGTGGGTGTCACATACTGTGCATAGCTGTGCTCCCTCCCCCTCCTTTTTTGACATTGAGCCTAATTTGTTGGTTCACCAGACTTAATTAAACTAATTGGAACGGCTAACATGCTTGGTTGCTGACCCAAAGGTCGCTGCTTCAATCCTGACCATGGCGGTCTCGTTTCAGTGGCGGCGAAACGGTAGGACCATGTAGTGTGCGATGTCAATGCCCATTGAAGAATACCAGATGATCGAAATTTAGAGATTGCTCCACTACAGCGTCTCTCATAGTCTTGTATTTTGGTTTTCGAACGTTAAAGCCCAGGTATTAGTATTATAAAACGTTTCGCATTGCCGGGATCATTGAAATTGGTTCCGTTTTATACATAGCGAAGATACATGTTAGACTTCGTCACTTCCGCTTGTTTTTATTATCAGATAACCTGTTCGCGAAAAGAAGAAAGAAAAGGCTTAACACCCCCGTGTATTATTGATTCCGACACGGACCATTGCGCAACAAAACGTGCCGACAACGCGCTATGCATGAACAGCTGCCGTGAATACCAATAAAAAAGAAGAAACAGAAAACGTGAAGCCAGCCATATTTGTTTTTTCACGTCTCCTTACGAGACACTCTGGGAAAATGCGACGCGACGAAAGAAAAAAATGAACAAAACGCGCTGCGCTATATTAAGCTCATGCCTGTCAGTTCAACCAGAGCATGACGTGCTCGGCTTCCGGTAGACACAACGTACAAGCCGGACGGAGTACAGGCAACGCAGTTATTTTCGATTGCGTATAGAAGTCTCCACCAGCACAGAACCGTGTATACGAACACAACGCCAGCGGCAACAGTCGTGAAACGACGGCCTGCAGTTCACTTCTCAGGCGTGTACACAACCTACACGGCCACCAGTCGTGTAAAACATCCTTCGCAACCGATGAACTTCCGTTATGCGCGCGTCCCTTACGACTGGCGCGGTCTAGCGCACAAACGAGTTGCGCTATACTTTTCCAGAACACGCCCGCCCTGCATAGCATAGCCGCCTTGAGAAACATTGCGCGCGTTTCTTGGGTATTTGGCGCCGTGATTCTATACCACGCCCAACTCTCGACAAGCGGGCGCCGCGGCAACAAACGACAGCTGCGGCGCCGCCGGACAGTCGATAACGAGTGCGCGGGAAGAACGCATACAGATTTTCACATTGTTATTTTGCCCGAGGCCATGGCTTCCCGTATATCACTGCTCGTTGTCCGTTCGTATTTATGTCGATGAGGGGATGCAACACTGTTCGTTATTTAGACCCACGATAGATTTGTGGGGTTTAACGTCCCAAAACCACCATATGATTATGAGAGACGCCGTAGTGGAGGGCTCCGGAAATTTTGACCACCTGGGGTTCTTTAACGTGCACCCAAATCTGAGTACACGGGCCTACAACATTTCCGCCTCCATCGGAAATGCAGCCGCCGCAGCCGGGATTTGAACCCTATTTAGACCCACGAACCGTGGAAGCGAATCCGTGCGTATGAAACGTCATTAGTTTGGATCTTTCAAACGTACGCATGCTGTGATAGCCGACGTCATAAAGAATTCCAATCATGTACCACGTCCACTGCAGCATTTTAAAAATGGTCGCTGCTTTACTGCAGACACAATAGTTCATGGAGACCGTACATGCACCTAAGAACCACTTTCTTTTTGCATTGAAGATTCACCTTAAGGAAGTACGTTTATACCTTAATACTGTGATATCGTGTGCAGAAGTCCCTCATTAACCTGTTCTGGGGGTCATATACAGAGGATGCGGGCACTATGCGTGTTGTAAACCGTGACTTATGGCTTAGGAATTAAGGGAGAGGTCTGAAATGGTGTAGTACGTGGTATTATACGGTATTCCAATTAGAGCCGTCAGGAACGAAACTAGCCCGACTGCTCAATAGCCCTAGGCCAATAAGTGAACCCACTACCTCGTGCGGACAGTTCTAACGCCTTTCGTTTCCGTTCCATGCTTTCGCGTATGTAGGACACGCGTACATCATCCCACCATTCGCCTCACAATTGCGTGCAGCTCGTGGGCACTGTAGCGTCCGCCAATGCCGTTACGCGCGTAACCTGAAAACAGCGGTTGACAGCCGATATTGAGGACCCCGAGACCAATGACCGCGAGCGCCTAAACCGATTCGCCGCGCCAGCCGCGGGCATCGGAAGGAAATCGCTGACCGCGAGGCAACCCCCCGCCCGTATCTGTGCGCAGGCTTCGCACTCGAAGTCGTTTTCATCTTCGCCTCGCTAACGCCTCCGTTCCGGCACACGTTCACAACCGGCAATAATGCGATCGTCCCTGCGATGCCTTCCGGAAGGAAGCCTTCCATGTTTTTCACGTGCGTAACGGTGGAGCCGCTACACAGTCTATACCTGTCGGCTGGTGAAGAAAAAACGAGAAAAACAGTTGTTCTTCTGACTTGGCCTCGGCATGCGTAGCGAAAAAATCAGCACGTTCCCTCCATATTTTGCCCCACATTTTGCCCCCCCCCCCATTCACGTGCACGCTCTTTACGTATTACATTAAATACCTATACAGTTCACTCTCACTGAATGAACTGTGTGTTAAGAGAGAGACTAGGGAGATAAGCTGAGAAAGACAGGAAGGGTCGCCACACGCACATCCGACACCTGCTCTAGGTTAAGGAACAAACGGGCGAAATCTGAGACAGAAAAAAAGGGAGATGGACAGAGTCACTCCCAACCAACAGTTAAGTGAGCATATAACCACAACGCAGTCTTTCCGATGGAAGTACGTGACGTACGAACTGGCCCCATCACAAAATAAGCCCGCGGGCACAAGAGCCTGCTCCGCGTAGGGTAAAGTACAGGTTGCACGTGTACTCAACAGGTGCTTGCACAGTGAGAGAGAGAAAGATAAATAGAGAGGGAAGGCAGGGAGGTAAACCAAGCTTGGCTCAGCTGGCTACCTTACACTTGGGGTGGGGGAAAGGGAGAATAATAGAAAGGAAAGAGATAGAAAGAAGAGGAGTAAGAAATAGAGGGATGAATTGTCAGCTCGAGACTACACAGCATGGTGTCCCACTGTTCTTTCACAAGCGGTCGTGAAGTCTGGTGGTCCTTAAGAAGTGCAAGAGGGCTATCGTGGCTTAGCGTGTATGGGAGACCGTCGGCCAAGGTCCCAGGATACTCTCTTCTGTAAGCGGCCGCGACTCCAGCTGACGAAGCTTGGCTTCCATAATACGTCGTTCAGACTGGTATGCTGGGCAATGGCGTAGAATGTGCTCAAGCATTTCCTCGCTGGTGCAGATGTTACATGCCGAAGTGCTCGCCATTCCAAGGAGACGAGAGTACGCATTCGTAAATGCCACGCCCAACTTCATGCGACACAGTAAAGTTTCATCACATCGTCTGCTTGCACAGATGTATGTATGACCTTAGGGTATATTCCAGTAGCGCTTTCTGTGCCCTCTGCGCCTGCGCCCTCTGTCAGTGGTCCTACAATCTTGGGTGCAGAAAATGGCCTCGGATCCAGTTTGTTCAGAAACCACCAGAGTGGGAGCCGGTAGGTGTCATAGCAAGCGCAGCGGCACTGGGATGCCTCGATGCCCCTACTGAGGTGGGGCAGAAGGAACATCGAGGCAATCTAAGCTGCCTAAAACGTGTTGAATTGTCCATTGTCTTCTCTGCTCCACGAGACTCGCATGTAGAAATGACCGCTGCTCCGATGTGGAGTGTGTTCGACATTGAGGATTTACGTTACGAACCATCCTTGTAGAAAGAGACAGAGAGAGACCACATGAATAGAAAAAGAAACCGAGAAGCCATCAAGAAACACACGCCCAGTTTATTATTCTACAAGTATAGGAGAGGTTGGAGTGATGGGAAGAAATATGGAGTCGTTACGTGATACAACAAACGAAAGGACAGCGAACACATGTCCGCTTCTTCCGGAGGCGCATAGGTCAACACCGCGGCCAGTCCCTAAGAAGCTGGACGAGAAGAGTAGCGACAGGTGGCAAAAAAGAAGAGTAAAGTAAGATTGGAAATGTTGAAATCATCTCCTGAACATTCTCCACTTCATTGCGACAAGAAAAGTGCCATATTATCATGTACAACATTTATCTACTCTCTCTGTCTCCCTCACTGCATGTACGTGTGTGCGTATTCCTTCCTGTTAGCGGTCTCACCCCGTTTTCACCCTTCAGTCGTCGACCAGTCTCTCCTTCTGGACAACAGGCAACAGGGTAACTGACAAAGTTTTTCGACTGCCTCTAAACACGCCTGGCAGTGCGATATACAAATGCAAGATAAGAACTGCCGTGCATGTTGACAGGAAGCTGCACGTGATGGAGCGGCGACGGCGGACACGTTCGATTCTCTCATCCCTCCTGCTTCGCACGGCGCAAAGAAGGCGGGGAACCGAACAAATCAAACAAGCCGGAATGAAAGACCGGCTTGGAGAGCGACTGCTCGGTCGAGCCGAGACCGCGGCGCTTATACGCGGCCCGTAATACAACAACAGCGGCTAGCAGGAATATTGGCGGCGCCGTGTGGTCGGTAAACACGCTAGCGGCCATCGTGGCGAAGAAAGGAAGCGCAAAACCCCCATAGCGCACGAAGCGATGAGCGGCACATCTCCAATCTGCCGCGCGGGCCGGGGACGGCTCACGTCGCCGCCAAACCGGCAACCAGAAATGACGGCCCTTCTTTGGTGTTCTTATTCATCGTATACTCGAGGAAACGCTGCGTGCACCGCGAAACTGCTCTGTGCTGGCGCGTGCTCTATCCAGTACACGGCATGGTTCCTGACTGACCGACCATGTGCGTTTCTGTGCGTGGATGGGCTTGTTGTATGAGAGAAGCGTTGAAGAGAGGTAGGTGATGGAGACGTTCAAAAACCTCCTATTCCAAGGGAGGTCGACTGGCCTTGCCAAGCGTGGTGCTCGGGTCGGCGAGCAATAGCCAACTAGAAATAAACCTTTATTTCTAGCAATAACTAGAAATACACCATCTCCTCGGTCAGCACTTCTCTCGGGGCTCTGAAAAACTTTTCGGAAGAATAAAACTCCATTAGCGAGCAGGTGCGCATAATAGTATTGCTCCTTTTATTCGCCCAGTCGGGATTAGCTCTGGATTATCTTCTTTGTGTAAGTGACAGAACGGGGCGCCTATATTTTTTTTATCCCTGTTGACTCTCCAAATGCCAAGTTATTCTAAGGCTCCCCTTTGGACAAGAAAGAGAAAAAAAAAGAAGTGAGAGAAAGAAAGAAAAACAAAATCGCACTACGAGAACTGGAATAACTTCTCAACCCATGCAGTTCGGAACGCTTCTAATCGTCTTGAGGCGGTTAAGAAAGCATAGGGGGGGATGGAAATTTTAGGCTGAATGGCAAGTGGCTGCGCTCTCTCGAGCAATACATGCATGTTGCAAATATATTGCGAATGCTTTTATTAAGAAGTATCTTGTATCCCTACATTTTTCTCGGCTTGTGCTGTAAATGCTCTGGCGCACTAGTTACGCCATCTCTTAGTTACAGTTCACAATTCTTGATGAACACTTCGAGCAGCGATAATTGTTCGATTATTCGTTTGAGTGATTCGTACGTTTGTTAGCGTATTTTCTCTGACCAATACATACAACCAAAGATAGCAGCACTGAAAGCATGAAGACAAGCTGCTCATGCCGTTCTATACTGCATGCCGTTCTACTGCCCTTATGAGCAATATGCATAAATAGTTCTCGCCCAAGTAAAACACTCACTCACTCACTCACTCTCATAAGCGGCAGTTCACGAAGTGAAAGATAAAACTTTGCAAAAATATAGAAATAAAAGTAAGGCTGAGCGTACGCAGTGGTACGCTTTGGGTCGTGCTGGCCGCGAGAAGTCAGCCGCTGAACGAAAGCGGGTTAATAACACAAGCAAACTAAGGAGAAATTACGCAGACCACAAAAATCTTCTTCTCTCCCATTGAATAAAAAAAACAGCCAGAAAAGAAGCTTATGGCCAACACAGTGCCATAAGCCGCCGTGCCGTACAACTCAGAAAACAAGAACAGAAAAGAACAAGAACAAGGTACTCATAGCGGCTCATTTCGACTTCCTGCTTTTTTCCCCTCTGTTCCTGATTCGGCGCAGTTTGAGGCACTCAACGAACGCGTTCTTTGAGCGAGCGCCACAGGGTTTCTCATAGAAAGGTGAACACAATGAAACAGGTGGTGCGTCATCTTGACATTCGATGGTGCCGCGTTGCACCTTCAGCGTATTGACTTTGGTTCCACACTTGAATGAACTTGGTTGCCCCAAGTGTCCCACTTCCGAGACCAATTTTAGGATGACACGCAAGCAGAGAAATTTTCCACGACTCTTGTGAGCTCTAGAAAAGGAAGCATTGTTCATGGGACCATAACTAGCAGTTCTAAAAATATATTAAAGAAATCACAATCATTCTCGGTTGATTTCGCTCTATTTCAACACTACATATCATGAGAGTAGTTAGCAAGGCATCCTCGCACCCCAAAGCTCGAGTAATAAAAGTTGTTGAATAATCATCGTTGAGTCAATGCAAGCTTCGTGAAGAACTTCACAAGTTCCTTCATTGAAAAGGAGCGTGAAACAGCAAGCGATATCAGAAAGATATTCAATAACTCGAACGTATAACACGAGTAGCTTAGAATATGCACAGTGCATGAAACGACATTTCACTACAGGTGCAGCGTTTTTTTTTTGTGACAGCAAGTACTTTTAACTAATTGAACGTCGAGAATAGACTGAACTGACAAAAATGGAAGATGCTGATGCAAGAACCGACGACGACGCACGGAGTGGCTCGAATAAAGCTTAGGGAATAGACGAGAGAAAAAGAAAAATTGGGAGGCCAATCAAAGATGCGTACGATTGACTACCCTACTCTGGAAAGAAAGAAATTGTTAGATGAAAACAAAGACGAGAGAAAGAGGTGCTATCCATGTTTACACTGGAACATGTGAGCCGGTTCATATAACATGCGTGCAATCTACCACTGAGCCCGGTCAACTTTAAAAAAAATAGAATTAATGCCAGCGTCACTTAATTCAATGGGCTGCAACGCGTAGAAAACTGAAAATATTTCATTAGCTTCTAGTTCCGACGCTTTGACTTTTTAAAATCTCCTCCCCATTCGCACACAGCCTCGCAAATAACGTATGTTATGTTCACCGTCACTTTTTTTACTATTCTAATGTGTATTGAAAATACTTTTGTACTCAATAATCTCCCCTAAATTCTCCCCCGAAACTTTTCATGAAGCGGAAATCAATCACTCTAGCCCCTGGTTTGATTAGATGGGAAAATTACTCTGAGCTCTAACGAATCGCTGATACTACCAATCCTTTTCTTCTTTTTTCTCAGAACAACCGTAAGCCGGAGCAACATGATCGATTACAAAGAAGCTTGCTAGGAACGGAAGTCACTGCAGATATATGTCTCACAATTTTTTAGAAATCCTGAACCAAAATGAGATACTAGCTCTTGCGACATCTTCAGCGACACCGTCCCAGCGCGCCATCCAGGAGCTCTTGACCTACTTTCCGTATGGTCGTGGTGATTGTCGTCGTCGGTGGTGGCGGTGTGCCATCGGCATTTCTTTTATGCGGCTGTGACTTAGAGCCTTGAAAAACTGGTAGTGTGCGGCGCGATGTCTTCTACCTGAATTCGTGCTCAAATCTCGGAAGGACCAGGGAAACCAACCATCGTGGTCTGGCGCTTATGGTGATTGACAGCTGACCTCGGCCGTGGGCGGCCGCATTTCCGGAAAAGGCGAAAATGCTCGATGCCCCCATACTGGATTAAGTAAGCTGCACGTCAAAGGAACACCAGGTTGTCCAACTTTTCGGCACCCTCAACCACGGGGTCATTCATAATCATATCAAAGTTCTAAAGTGTTAAACCCAATCAATTATTATTATTATTATTATTATTATTATTATTATATTATTATTAATATTATTTGAAATATTATTACTACTACTACTACTTCCGAATCCACCCGATAGGCGGAAAGGCTGACATGTTTGAAAAAAGGCACAAAGTTTCCACGCAGTACAAGATGGTGAGTGGTGCGAAGCATTCGTTAGTCCACCCCACACTTCCGTCCGTCCGTGCGTCCGTCTGCGCGACCATCCGTCCGTCTGTGCGTCCATCCGTGAAGGCGGTACTTGAAGTTGAACACTCCAAGTAACGCCATCTCGCATTTTTGCATCATATATTTATCATATAAAAGTACCGCCACCCAGAGGACATTCCAAGACTAAACGAAGGCGGCACGGCCAGGCTATACAGTAGCGGTACGCGCGCACTTTCTTACGGCCTGCGCTTCGTATCTAGTTCCCACCTTTCACCGCCGCTATAGTTCATGGCACTCCGGCCCAACCCTCGCTAAACCTTCCTAAAAGAGGGGAGGTTACGCCCAGCGAGTTTAACGTGGAAACCCTTTCGGTCAAATAGTGCTCAAAGCGCGTCCTTTTGATACTAGAGTGTTTTTTTTCAGTAAGCATCGCATTCAAGGCAAATTGTATTGGAGATTGACCCCCATATTCACAAACGCTCCTTGACTAGACTTCCACCCTTCACTTGACAGGGTTGAGCACAGCGCCACCGCTCGGCTGAAAACGACGCTGCGCTACTCAAGAACCGCAGCAGATTATCGCTTGTATGCAGTGACTTGCCGTGCCTAGAGACGGCGCTCCCATCGGCTTTCTCACGTGAAGGTGAAGCGTTGAGTGAAGGGGCGTTCTAGAACACGAGGGTAAGTCACCGATACTCGTCTCTGTAGGTTGTTTCGTCAGAAATAACTATCTTTTTATCTATGACTAACGTGCGCGGGTTTACTCCTCAATTCAAATCAGTGCGCGCGTGCCGCTTGTCTAGTCCAGCCGTGGAGGTGACTACCTACTACTACGACGCACAACCACAACTACTACATACATCGGGGACGCACCACCCACGGCTTGAGGAGCTTCGCCCCTAAAACCACAATACGAGACTATTGAATCCTAACTTCAGATAGGATTACACACACGTGGCGCTTCTCGACTAATACAAAAATTGCATATGCTGTAGTTTACCCACGTTGCCGTCACCGGTGACATTTTCGCTCTTGTGACACATTAAAACAGTCACAGTAGCGCATTACTCACTTTGGCAGAAACCGCATTACGTTACGTTCTTCTTAAACATGGTCGGTTCGCGCTAATCTATAGCTGCTTACCGTTAAAAGAACAACAAAGAGAACACGTTCACTTCCGGCACAACCGGAAATGCTTGGGCGCATTCACTCGGTGCCGTGCATTAATCAATGTCTGTTGTAGCAGAGAACGCCCGTCCAGTATTCATGAAGTGCCCTCGATACCTGTGCGCACTAAGGAGACTCGTGGAAGGTGATGCACGGCGCTTGGCAAGCGCAGCGAAACGCATACGTTACCGACTCGGTAGCAACCTGGGGAGAAGCAGACACAATGGTTCGCTGGCCATCGTTGGCGAGTCACTCATTCCACAGTACATGGAAGATGACTTCGTAACTGTCGTAGAAATCGTTCTGACTTGTGCTAACCACGTGCGTCCTTTGAAAAAAAAAAAAAAAAAGAGCATCCCTTCATCAATGGGTAGATAGGCGTATGACGAAAAAAAAAATATATAACATATAAAGCAGCCACAAGAATTGGCCTTCCACAGTCATAGGTTGGTGAGCCCCCATTACGAGTAAAATCATAGTTCGTCGCCTGTCTATCAAGATAAATCAATTGGACATTGGCGGCTCTATACGCGTTCGCGGAGAACGTTGACCATCGTGACGACTTCCAAGGGGCATCGCATAGCCCTGCTCGTCGGGACGACCGGTCAACCGGATTAGAAAGACAGAAACAACGATAAAAGAGACACGGCCCATTCCGTTCATTTTTCTTGTACTCTTTCCCCGAGACGTCATTCGGGGGCCTTCACAAACGGCGTGACGACTGTGCGTCGACGCGTCGCTTTCCTCTCTTTAAATAGAAAGCGTCGGCGGCAAACTGTGCGTCTCGCTCGACAAGGCTTCCGTTGCGTTACGTACGCCGGGTAAAGCGAGTGGGCCCTCGCCGTCGGCCTCGTGGTTGATCTGACGTACCAGAAGCCGCTCCGCGGACGGATGTTCACACGTACGCGCACGGATTGCTTTCGGGGAAGTCCAGTTCCGCCTTGACTGCTATAGCAGTGCTTCGGTACCGGCGTTGTTATTTCTGCA
>WOVY01002587.1:0-112042 GCA_013436015.1 Rhipicephalus annulatus | reverse complement strand
TCAGCAAATTTTCATGGCTGCCACCCTTGTTGGAATCCAGGCGAAAGCCTTCTTTGCTAACCATGTCTTTCGGTAAAAGACTTTTGAATTAAACTCATTTCTGCGGCTTCAAGTAAGTCCTGCCTTTATTATTCGCCTCTAGCGCGATCTGCGCCGCCGGCTAACGTACTCTTCAATAAGAGATACGAAAAAGAAAACAGACAGATTAAAGATGCGTGCCATTTCAGCCTGGACGTTACTACTTCATCCGTGACATACTGAAATGTGGATAGTGCTGAACATAGACAGGATGGTATAACCTTAAGCTCATACAATCTATCTGGGCGATGAAGGCAGTCTCATCAGGAGCCCTCTCGTCCATTTAGTTTCTGCCAACAACCACTTCTGAGGTAGAGGCAAAATGTATCTGGCGCCACAGAGTCAGTCTAACGTATTGCCGCTTCTCGAAAAATGTTAGACATCCTTTTTGATGTTGCTGGTTAGATGCGGATAATCGACGCAGAAACGAAACATACCGCCCTTCTTTCTAGCCAGCACCGCGGGAGGATACCACAGACTGTTAGAGGGTCTAATTGTGTCGCCCCAGAGATTTCTGCGACTTTTCTTTTTATTCATCAGGTTGGCGCACTGAAATACGGTAGGAACTTGGGTGAAAGACATGATCTAATCCTTACGTAGTTATGCGATACTTCGCTAGTGGCGTTTGTCCAACACTCAGCTATTACAAAAAAGGGTATCGTTCTGGTGGATGCCATGTAGCTTATTTTGCTTTTGTTGTGGTAGGTCGAGGTTAATTCCAGTGTTCGCCTCATTAGCAACTATTGAGAGTGCCTCCTGGGATGAAGCGAAGAACTGTGGGGCGTTACTTACATTGGCTCAAAGCTTCCACGAATGCGACCTTTATGCCCCGTCGATTTCATTGTTCGCCGCGCTGAAATCAATGACAGTCACATTTTTTTGTGCTATTACGTAGCTTAAAGACACCAATGCGACAGACACTTTGTGATCCAGAAATTCGTTTCACGTTTGGTTGAGCGATCAAATCCCCGCATTATAGCGCATCACTTACTGCGCGTTTCGGGACGTTCGCATGGAGCGCAATGCTTACTTCATCAATGACGTTGCGGAATGCGGTGTGGGGACTTTTTCGTTTTTTTTTCGTGCTCATGCAGTTTTTTTTTGTCGTCACTGTTGCGGTCTTCGTTTACGGCATTGTCAGCGTGCAGTTCTCGTTAGGAAGTTAAATCGTAAAGGTTACGCCATGATAGCACTGATATATGACGGTGAAGCTTACGGGTTAGCTACGAGCGTGAACACATACTCTTGCTGTGAATCATTCAGTAGTGCGGGTTATCAGGTGGCCATCTGGCATGCGTATTTGATAACTATTCCAAGCGGCTTTAGCTTGTTGAGCACCTTCAGAAATTATTCACTCATTACTGAGAACTCGGATTAAGTTAGGCTAGTTTAACTGATTTACTTCCGCCTAGGTTGACTTGCAAGTCGACATTGACCTCCAGCTTCGATGAGATTAGCTCATTGGTTTTGTCTATTTGCGTTGTCTTGGCTGTGCCGAATTAAAGTATTTAGGTGAGGTGTTGCGCAATGCACTCATGTTGTCGTAATCTCAGGTTGACGCGAGACGTTGGCTTCTATCATGCTGTCGAGTTGCGTCAGGGTCTCTAAAAGTTTTTCCCGTCTTCCCCCAAAAGGAGTGTCACCTCATGACGTCGCCTTTTCAATTTTACCTAACGAGCCTAGGCAACCCCCCCTTTAGCGTTCACCTTATAAGGTGACGGGTCTGTTGGGTATAGGGTGACTGAGAACTGAAGTGACGGCGGGCGTTGTTCTCGGTTCTCGAAAGCACAGCGGTGAGCACTCTTAGGGTATAGTGCCTAGAATACACTATATTCTAGTCACTAAGGGTGAACACGTGAGCGCGTGATCGCGTTCTGCGCTGCGCCAGTTTGCTAGCGCGGGGCGCGCATCGAAGAGTAGCGACGCCGGCGCACATGCGCACACGGGAGGTGGTTTACGCAGTCAGCTACAATGCTTGAGTGTGCCATTCCGTAGTAGCAAAGCGCTGGTCTCGCTTGTCTGTGGTTACAGTAACAGCGGCACGCTCGTGTGCGCCTGTGCTACTTCGATTCGATGCGTGGCCTGCGCCAGCTGCACTGGCGCTTCTCAGAGCGCTGCCACGCTGAGCCATCCACCCCAATAGTGCTCACCACTGTATGTGCATCTCAATTTCCCGAAGCCGCTGACCAAGAGTGGGTGGCGAGGTGTTCATGCTATATATACCCACAGTGGCCGATCCGGCAAAAAGAGCATTTTTTTAGCAAGTGATATGCTTAGCTACAGGGGTCTTCAATCAGGTGTACGTTTGTACGAATGTAAGTCTTGAAATGGAATGAAAAAACTTCATTTCAGTCCTGCAGGACGCGCTTAGCGCGTAGCGGGCGTCTCCCACGTCGGGACCGACAGAGAGTACCTGGCGGCGGCTTACTGGACGGCCCATTGCTGGTCGGCGAGTAGTGAGCTCCTGAGTGAGCTCTCCGACTTGCTTGAGATAGAGTCGGCAAGAGTTGTTCTACACTCCAGAGCATGTGTGCGAGTGTCGCTGTGTGTCCACATGATGTGTCGCTGGGGTATGCATGAGGATAATAAACGTGAAGCGTGGTAAGGTTTGGTACTTGTGTGTCTGTAATAGGCGTAGCGTTAATGCCTGTGGTCGGTTAAGTTTCGGATGGGGGGGGGGGTGGTGGAAAAATGCGGCGTTCCAAGTAAAAGTGCTTTGCTATTTCATTGTACGTAATTGGTGCATCCCGATTGATATCTAACCCAGCAGGATGGGGTTGCCCTGTGGCGGTGCGGTCGGTAAGTGCGCGCGCTGGCATCATAGTTGATCTCGTTGAGGTTGGACAGGGCACCCGGTACCTGGCCGAGATGGGCGGGGAGCCAGATGACAGTATGGTGCTCAGGGAACTCGGGTCTGCTTTGCGAAGGATACGTAGTGCCTGGTCGGAGATGACTCTACGTTCGAAGGCTTTGATGGCCAGCCTGGAGTCACTATAGATGAATTTCCGTTTGCTGTCAAGCATAGCTATAGCTATAGCTATTTGCTCCGCTACTTCGTGGTTTCAGGTGAGGATGGTGGCAGAGTTAAGAGTCTGTGGCGCGGATGATACCGCGACCGCGGCGAAAGCTCGGTTGTTGTGATCGGCAGCGGCGTCCACGAACGAGACGTTGTCCGCTTCCATGTGTATGCTCTTGAGAATGGTGGTCTTCCGCGCAAGGCGCCGGCCTCTGTTGTATTTGGGTGTACATTTTATGGAATGGGAGCGATCGTGATAAGGTCGTGGATTTCACGGGGAATTAGGTCAAATCTGGGGGGTCCTTGGCCCTCGAGGAGAAGAAGCCGAGCTCGCGCAGAATACGGCGACCCGCCTTAGTGGTGGTGAGTCGGGTCAATCCCGCGCGTTCCTGAGCTTCGGTGATTTCTTCTAGCGTGTTATGTACGCCAAGCTCCAGGAGTTTGTAGTTTGGAGTGGTGATAGGGAGGCCAAGGGCTCGTTTGACCACCTTGCGGATAAACGCAATAAGTTGATCGCGCTCAGCACGTAGCCCACTTGTGTATAGCGGCAACGTAGGTAAAATGACACAAAACAAACGCGTCTACGAGACACAGCAGGTTGCCTTCTTTGAGGCCATGGTGCCTGTTGGCTACTCTACGTACTAGTCGTATGGTATTCTCAGTCTTAGTCCTGAGCTTGTGTACTGTTAGGGTGTTGGTACCGCGGGACTCGATGATCATTCCGAGGACCTTGATGGTGTCTACCCTGGGTACAGTACAACCTTCTCTGGTGTGAAGGGTGATATTGAGTTCCGCCGGAGGTTTCCACCCTTTGGGTTTGACACCCTGGCGTTTGGGCAAATATATCAACAGCTCCGACTTCGCGGGTGAGCACCTGAGGCCAGTGTGGTCGAGGTAAGACTCGAAAGTGTTGATAGCCTCTTGCAGGGCGGACTCAATGAAGCCACCCGACCCTGTGGAGCACCATATGGTTACATAATCCGCATAGATCGTGTCATTTAGCTCATCGAGTTTCGAAGGTCGTTCGGAAAGCCCGATCATCACAAGGTTGAAGGGCGTGGGCAAGAGGACGGATCCCTGAGAAGTGCCCCGCTGTCCGAGCTCCACTTCTTCCGACACTAGGTCTCCTACACGGAGGGCGGCTCTGCATTGAGTTAGAAAGAGCGGATAAAGTAGTAAAATCGATGACCCAGGCCGAGGGCTGCGATCACTTTCAAGATTGACAAGTGCTTTATTTTATCGAAGGCCTTTTCTAAATCGAGAACGAGTATTGCACGAGTATCCCGAGTGTTTCCGCCGTCTAGAATGTGATGCTTTAGGAGTAACATGGTGTCTTGAGTGGATAACCCTGGTCGGAAGCCAATCATGTGGTGCGGGATGCAGTCGTTATCTTCGAGGTATCGACCAACCCTGTTGAGGATGACGTGCTCAGCCATATTGCCCACGCACGACGTGAGGTATATGGGGCGTAGGTTATCTAGGCTCGGAGCCTTTCCCGGTTTGGGTATGAGAATCGTGTGAGCTAATTCCAGGCACCGGGTATCTCACCTTTTTCCATAATTCGTTGATAGTGTCGGTGAGATAGGTGACGGAGGGGTCGTCCAGGTTGCGTAGAAGCTTGTTAGTGATGCCGTCGGGGCCAGGGGCTGAGCGGCCATTGAGCTCATAGAGAGCTCGGTGCACATCTTCAATAGAAAAGTCAGCATCTAGGTTTGTGTTGTCGCTGCCAGAGTAATCGGGGTGAGGGGTCACAGGGCCCGTGGAAAGCGGGAGATATTTTTCCACGAGATTTGTGACAACATCTTCCGGTGACACGGTCCGTTTAGCTTGATGAAGTATCTTCTCGATCAAATGACGCTGATTTGTGCGGGTGTTGGTTTCATTGAGGAGGCGTTTGAATAAGTTCCACGTTTCGCCATTACGAACCTGACCATCAATCGTGTTACAAATTTTTCCAACTGCTGTTTTGAAAGGGTGCGGCAGTGATCCAACGTGATCTTGTTCAGCTGAGATACGCGTTTGCGTAACCTCCGATTAAGGCGCTGGCCCTTCTGCCAGGCCAATAGAGACTGTTTGGCCTCAAGTAGGTGGGCGAGGCGACTGTCCATCTTTTCGGTTGGAAGTTCTGTACTGATAGTTTTGGTTGCCTTGTTTACATCAGCTTTTAGCTGGGCCGTCCACTTCTCGAGGCTCGGTAGAGAACGAAAGGAGGCCGTTCGGCGCGAGTTTTGCGGAGGAGGTCCCAGTCGACCCACGTGTAAGACTTCGTATTCCTGCTTACTGAGGGAGGTGTATGGCCAATATGAAGTGGTGGCTACCGAGATCTACCGCGAAGTTGGATTAGCGGGCGTCGTCGATATTCTTGACGAAGCAGAGATCCGGTGTAGTGTCTCTGCGTTGACGTGCCAGTGCGAGTGGGGAAGGCCTTGTTTGTAATGAGAATAAGGCCCATGTCATTCGCAATTTCCAAAGCTCGTTTCCTTTGGATGTTTCGTACGTGTAGCCCCAGGCGCTATCGTGGTGTGAAAATCACCCGTAATAACTAGCGGGTTAGGCACCGCGAGACGGACAGCTTTCTCGAACAAGCGTGTGTATATTTGTTCATGATGGCTGGCACTACTGTATACATTGAGCACGTACACGCTTTGTTGTGATATGTTGCCAGGGAGAATTTCGACCATAACATGTTCCATTTCGGGCACAGTGAGACTGTGTCCTGTGCAGGTAATCTTGTTAGTGACCAGGGTAGCGGTACCGCATCCTCCCGAGGGGCTGGGCAACCACTTGTAGCCGGAAAACGTGGCGGTTGGTACTACAGTCCCTTCTAATAAGCATGATGCGAGGTTTGGCTTCGTGGCTACGGAGGTATTGCTGCAGGAAGGCTTTCTTGTGGGCGAAGCTCCTGCAGTTCCTTTGCCAGATTTGCAACTCACAAATTGGCCTGGCCTTCTTGAAACATGTAGGAGTCGGCCTGAGCATCCGGCGGGTGCATAAGTGCCGCGTGAAGTGGTGGACTGGGCACGGCTGTACGTTGCAACAACGGCTTACCCGCGGTAACGGCAGGGGCGACGACATGATCGAGATATTGCTCCACTTGGCCCAACCGATTACCATGTGCTGCGAGGGCAGACTGCACGAGAGCCATGCTTTCGCCAAGAAAGCGAAGACTTTCCTTAATGGCCGATAGCGTGCTCTCAATGTCGTCTAACTCTGCCTTTAAAGCTGGCTGGTCGTGGGCGACCGCGCGTTTCTTGGGTGCGCTCTCGCCGTCGTCGTTACCGGCACCTACAGGTTGAGGCTGCAGCGGGGTGACTGCATTGTCGTCGTTCGCAGTTGTGGGCGTAGCAGCGCGTTGCGTTTCTGTCAGTTTTCAATTCGGCAATTGCGACTGTGAGTTTGCGTATTGTTTCTTTCATCATCGCATTTTCGTGCTTTAAGATCGCTATCTCAGATATGGTGTGTGTATCATGCTTCGGTAGTGAACCCGACCCTACCTGTGATGTAGTGTTTCCTTTTCTCCGGACGTCGTCTGCCCAAGTGAGAGTTCCCCGCTTATTCTTGTTGATGCTGCCTGGCGATGTTGGTGCCGATGGGCTTTGCGATCGTTGACGTGAGAACCTGGTGAGACTGGGGTGAGGCTTGGAACCGGCGTGAGGCCAGGAACCAGAGTGGGAACCAGACGTGACCCGGAGCGTGACCCGGGCCGGGAACATTAACGGGACCTGGAGTAGCCCCGCGATGTAGATCTGTTTGGGGTCCCACTTCACGCGCTGCGTGAATGGGTCCCAGGGTGGCTTCAGGACCTCGATACACGCATGTTGCGGTTCCTGGGACGACTCCAGGATCGGGACCAGCATCGGTGGCCGTCTGTAGAAAGCGTCAAGGCTTCGTCGTCGTCAGCGATTGCGTTGAACTCGTTGATTGAATCGTGACTGTGGGTCGTGCCGAGTGTGCTGGCCCCCATCGTAGTCGGCGCACCAGGTATGGAATGTTGTAGCGTTCTTTACATTCCTTGTCCGCAGTGAGGTGGACTCCTTCACAAAGCTTGCATGTTGGTGTGCAGTGGTGTTCATTTTCGGGGTCCGGCACGCTGCAGCCTCTGCAGATAACGTCTCCAGGAATCGGGCACACGTCCACTTGATGGCCGAGCCGATCGCCCGCGTAGCAAATATCTGTCTACGGTATAGTGTACATTGAAGTAGCACCGATATGTATCGCACAAAATTGGGCACGTGATGTCCATCGAAGGCCACGATCACTGCGGTGGTACTTTCGATGCGCTTGGCAGCCAAAGCTAGTAGATTGCGGTCGTTGACAATCTTCGCATCAATGTCCGCCGAACAGTCTGGCACGGGATTCCCTCGAATGACGCCTTGCATGTAAAATGTGGTGCCGCTTCGTAGGCACTAACTTCGTAGGTCTTGTCAGCGATGCGTATTTATTTAACGCGCATGTAGTGATTAGCATTTTCTCTCTTCGGCGTGCTTGCTACTAAAATATTCTGTTTAATGTTGGGGCAGAGCGTGTCTGCTTGCTGTTCCAATAGGCTGATACCTGCCGAAGTTGAAATGGCTTCAGCGATTGTCGTTGGGCCAACCATAGCGATGTTAAGAACCCCTCTGGGCCTAATGATAATGCTGATGTCATTCTTTGGTAGCTGAGGCATTCGGCTTGCGCGAATAACTTCGTTCTTCGCATTTTCTCTGTTGCGGGGCTTGTGCTCGTTGCGTTTCGAAGCGCTATATGACGGCACACGTTTGGAGCCTTCATTTTGGGCTAGGTGACACGAGGCGATCTGCCAGCCTTGGTCTAGCGTGATTTACTTTGCGTCGATGTCTTCGCCGATGTACGTCTTCTTCGGCGTCTTTTGTTGAAATGTTTTTAACGGATGTGATCCAGCGTGCGTGGCAGCAACGGGTGCTTGGCAGGTGATGTGGTGCTTGTAGGTGTTGCGTTGCCAGCTTCTGAGCCTTGCTTGGTTTCTCATAAATGACGGCGACAGTGAGGACTCCTGGCTTCAGGGAAGATGCTGATGCGAGCGAGGACATCTCGTAAGAATGAAGTGTGCTGATGGCTTGTTGTACCTCGTTCCATACGATGTGAGGGAGCCACGGGAGCAGAGTTGCGTACACCCGGTAGCAGCTTGCCTATATAGTTCTTGAAGCACGATGTCCCGAAAGGTGTTTGGAAGTGATTCTGTATGACGCTTCCGGAATCGCTGCAGTCTGATGGTCGGGCGCAGTAGTTGTGGTCGTTCTTTTTTGTATGTAGCTCGAGCATCGTCACGATAGCGGCGCCCTCGTTAATTTTTAATTCCCCCTGAGACGCTCCTCGGCAGTTTGTAAAAGAGAGCCACATATGAATGTGCTCGTTCACGGCACTCATAAGATAGTAAAGTCATTTGTTTCCAATCATGTACGCGTGCACGTTGCGGAATAGCGTCTTCGTTACCTCCGCAAATGTCTTTACGCAGTCGCTCATGTGCTGCTGACTTGCTTTAGGAAAAGCTTTGCTCCGCTTTTTCGTAGGGTATTTTCGAAAGCACTAACGCTAGAGCGAAGAGAAGTTCTCGCCGAGAGGCTTTGATGGCGTCCGCAACACAATTTTTCGTTAGTCATCGTAACAAGGCAGTCGAATTCATCAAAGCTTTTTAAGGCCCAACCACATGCATGCGATTTTCGAGCCTCGGCAATCACTGAGAGAAATCTCTGACGCGGAAGCCCATCGGTCCCCGTAATTTGTCACGACGCCCATCACTTTAAAAATGAACAAACCTCTCTTGTCACCTGCAGAAGAGCGTGATGATTCCTGGCAATACGGTAGCACCCCTGATCCTCGCTCCGCTTGCTGCAAGTTCCAGATTTTTTTTATCCGCGCGTACTTGGACTGCTAAGTATAAACTACGCACCTTCCTTTAGCCTCACGCAGAGAGTGTGATGGCGGCCGTAAATTGTTTGTTTCGATGTTTTTGGTAGTAGCTTGCTGCAAGGATTGCTGCTTGTGAAATCGTCATGTGAAGTGCATCATAGCCGTCACAGCATACGCTTCTGCGCACACCATCAGTAAAGTGAGCTCCTCTAGCTCACTTTACCGTTAGATAACACCAGCTGTTACTGTTGTGGTGAAGGAAACAATTGTCAAAAAAGAAAATCCCAAAATACTTTTATGGCATTCTTTCGCCACATAGAACAGTAATAAACTTTGCATGTTATCATCAATCTGCTTTTAGACAATGAGCAATTAATCAGCATGGACATAGTAATTTTCAATATAGCAACAATGGCACTTCGTTTCTATTATGTGGTTGCAGCCTCAGCGATGTGACCGCCCTCGTTCTTTGCTGTCGCTCGGAAGCCGTTAGGATAGGGTGGAGTCTTTCTATGCAGTACGAATTTTTTTCAATAGCAAGATAAGGAGGCTATCGCGAGAGCACTTAGATGTAGACGGATAGATAGATAGTTATACACATAGATAGATAGAGAGGCAGACAGACAGACAGACAGACAGACGGACAGGCAGGCAGGGAGACAGACAGATAGATAGATAATATATATATATATATATATATATATATATATATATATATATATATATATATATATATATATATATATATATATATGTATAAATAAATAGACAGATAGATAGATAGATAATCTCAATGTGCGTGCGTAGTTTTGATGGTAAATTTTCAGCATCAATAGAAAAAGTAAGCGCGTTTAGTAATACAGTGAATCATATCGCTCTGCCGCATACTTACTCAGATTGCATTTCTTGGCGCAATCAATTCGGGTCATATGAACGCCATCAGTAAGACAGTTATCCCAATAGAACTGATGACACTGCTGGGAAGTGTGGTTGTAGAAATATCTCCAAATTCGCAGGTTTCCACAGAATCTCACTTCCTCCATCAAAGGCTCAGAGCATTCCCTCTTATGAAGGCGAGTTTGAAGGCTTGTGGTACCTTGAAAGGTAAGGAATGTTTAAAAAATTTGTGAAGCTACGCAAATATTTCGCAAATAAACATTGTTTTGTACGAGAATCAACATTGATAAAAAACTAATGATTTTGGAGATACTCATAAGAAAATATTTATTCACCACTGAACATTTTTTCTGTGTATTCTCTGTGTATCATCGGTTCAAGTTTCGTACACTATGCACTCAGCTTAATACTTTGTGCGAAATCACACTCAATTTCCCATCTTTGTGACTAGATTTCTTTTGCTGAAAGTACGTTTTGCAGCCTTTCGAAAGCTAACAAAAACGCACGTTTACCGCGGTTAAAATCTTTGATGCCTCATCATGAAGAAAGTATTACTGTAGGTGGTGACTGTTCTTCGTGATTTACGTGCTGCCATGCCATAGGACGCCGTTGTAGCGCCCTCTTTTGAGAGGGGAACAAAGCGAGAGAGCGCGTGCTTTCAAGTGAAGAAAATGAAGACGGCGGCCGCACGTCACCCCAAGGCTAATGCAAACAAATGAGGAACAAGGGGCGAGCAAGAACACACGTTCAGTTGTTCCTTTAACCTTCGACGTAGCCAGACGATCAAGTACCGGGTTCCCTTCTTCATTTCTCACGCTTCGTTCTTGTGCCGAAACCCACCCGGTCGTCTGGGCCTCAACACTCGTCCACGGATCAACTCATCACTACGCGACGCTTCGTCCAAAAAGCCATCACGCAACACCTCTCATCGCTCGATGCCCTGCTGGCAGACTAGTCAACCCCTGTTGAGAAGTGCGAACATATACTCGCCCTCATCGTCGCGAAGGACGCCAAACTCAAGAGCTTGAACAAGGACATCCAGGCTGCGCTTTATTACGAGAAGTTGGAAGCGGACCTGAGCACAGCCAGCGAGTTCGAGAATGAAGTCATCTCCGCCAAAGCAAGAGTTTGTCACGCAGCCAAACCGTGGCCACGAACTGCACCAGTATGTGTCGCTGTCACATCCACCCCACTCGGTAAGCATCTCGCCTACACAACGCTGCCCGCCGTGACGTCGTCTCCGATCAGCACTTCAACCCCTCTCACCTCGACGTCGAAGCAGGCAGCAACTTTGTCGTCGATCACCCTTTGGACTCCTCTCGCCTCGATGTCAAAGCAGGAAGAAAATTCGTCTTCGAAACGCCTTTCAACCCCTCTGGCCTCGACGTCACAACGGGCCGCAACTTCGTCTTCGTCTTGCCTCTCAACTCTTCTCTCTTCGACGTCAGAGCAGGGCGCGACTTTGCCATCGGCAAGCTTCTTGACCGCTCTCGCATCCACTTCGCAAGCCGCGAATTGGCTTTCAAGCGGCCTCCTGAACCTTCTCGCCTCAACATCGGAGCAGGCAACATCTTCGCCTTCGACCGGCTTTTCGACTCCTCTCGCTTCGACGTTACAGCAAGCCGTGACTTCACCATCGAACACCCTCACGGCTCCTCTCACCTTCTCATCGGCCCAACTTGCGACTTCGCTTTCGACGGGCCTAACTCTACACATCCTACTGCAACGTGAACGAGTTTCGGGTACACGCTGAATAACCTATCGCTTTCCACATGACACGCAGCGCTTCAGTACAAGAACCTTTCACCAAGATACGCTTTCTAGAATTCGATCGCCAAAGAAAACTTCGGATGCACCCTGCGCATAGACTACACAGACCCGGTTTCTCACGGCCTGAACACAACCTGCGAAAGCAGTCCTACTTCCCAGATCAAGAGGGCGAAAGCGCAAACTATCCGTCATGGGGCGCTATGAACTTCCAGGACATGGCTCATGAACAACAACACGTTGAGCCCTACTTCTCGTTTTACATGCGCCTGAGACCTAATGCTGGCGGTAGGGCCTCCAGTTCGTATCACCTCAAGCCCAAGGTTTGTTTGTTTGTTTTTATTTGCATCTTGCACAACGTATATGACGCTGGAAGCGAGCAGTAAAAGCTGTTAGAAATTGGCAGCTTGACAGAGCTACAAGCCCACAGGCACTGGGACGCGTAACGGCAACGTCAAGTACAACTTGTACATTGAAAGCAAATGAAGAAGAACACAAAGATAAGAATAAATGAATAAAAAAGACGAAAAATTGACCGAAAATACTACCAACACAGTAAATACGCAGAAACCATAATGAAGTACTACACGCATTTCGGCATTACACAATTTCACACGCTATTATGTAATATACAAACAATAACAAAGAACATAATATCAATTATTATACAAATAATAACACAATCAAGACAGGGATATACACTGCAGAAAAAGAAAGGAACAAAAAATACAATTTTTTAAGGACATCAGTACGAGGCGATCGATATATGAAAGATTAGTCTTTTTGACATCATGTGTACCGATGCGCAACAAACAATCAGTATATTCAGCATTTTTAAAATATTCTTGTAGTCCTTGGAAAGTCGTTTCGGGAAGTTGAATGTCCTGGCAATTTAGTTCATTCAATAGTCTTGGAAATTTATTTTGTAGGGTTTGCAGTTCACATGTAATTTTGCTTGTTTTGACATAGTACGATTCAACATGCCTTGTTCGGTAGGTTGTGGTGCTTCCTTGAGGTTTTGCAAGTTTAGAAAAAATAAGGAGTTGTTAAGCGTAGTCTGCTTTACTACTCTACACAGTAAGTAATCGAATGCTTTTGCAATAGGCAATATATTATGTTTTGGGAATAAGTTTTTCGTAGGTGAACGCGTAGGAACATTTTCGAGAACTCTAATAAACTTTTTTGTAATCTGTGTATACTCTGTAGATTCATTTGCGTAGTTGATGCGCCTACTAAGTGGCAATAATTTTTTCTAGACAAAAACAATGTATTATATACAAACAGCATACTTTTGCGTGGTATATGTGCTGGTGGCGGTACATCAAGCTCTGTGATAACTTCCCGATCAGAGAAGTACATGACGATCTCATGAAAGGCTTTTGTGAAAAAATACCCCTAAAGTCTTAATTATTGGTAAAATTTTCACAGCAGATGATCTTAAACATATTGCGTTGTTGATTTTTACTAAGGAAGTCGACGATCAGAAGTGCGGGCGGAAGCGCTACTGCGAGCCACACTCGACCAGGTTCATACATCCTATGACCGTCTACGACGCCACTGAGCATCACAAGAAGACGGCACCTGACGCCAGAGATCTACGCTTTATGTATGAGCGCCACATCACACAGCACCTGCACTACGCCACGCACCTCATGCACGAAACCGGCGGAAACGAGGACTCTCGCTAAGCGTGAAAAACCATGACAGACCAGTCGTCTGGAAACTCCTGCAGCGATGTCTGTGGCGATGACTGCAAAACCCCTCTTACACGTTACTTCAAAAAGTTGTGCCAACAGTGAAATCTCCACGAAACAACCATTTAGCATCACTGCCCCGTATGTCCCATACATAGTCAATGATAAAGTGGCGAAGATGTTGATTAAACAGGGTATCCTGGTGTCATGTTGAAGAACTGGTCATGTTGGTATTGCATAATTTGAAAAAGAAGGTTCGAAGACGACGATGGACCAAAATACAGACACACAAAGGGTGTCATTGAAGTTTATTCCAAACACAAAAAACATGCCCTGTATTTATGCAGAGCTTTCCTATGATATCGCTGCGCAGGAAGAGTTGCCATTTCTGAAGGTGACTGCCGATAAATAAAGCATGACAACACTCAGTAAAGCTTGAAGCTGGACAATTTGGTTCATATTTCAAATTAGAGTGATGCCCACAACTAAAGATAAGGACACAGGAAAGACCAGACAGGAACAAGGTAGTCTCTGTCACAATACGGCCTTTTCTGTGACCTCGTCTCTTTTGGCACACACCAGTTTACCGTGACATTGCTGCCGGCATCAATAGCCCGGTGTTTTACTATTGGGTAAACATTTTGAAGGTCGCAGCTTATATGTGTTTGTCTCTCATTTCATCTACCGTGATAAATAGAAATAGGGGTTTTACGTCCCAAAACCAGGATATGACCTAGAGACGCCGCAGTGGAGAGATTAGGAAATTTTGACAATATGGTGTTCTTAAAAGTGCACTGACATCAACAGTACGCACGTTTCTCTGATTTTGCCTCAATCGAAAGGTGAGTGCCGCGGTTAGAATTGAACCCGTAACCTTTGGGTAAGCAGCCGAGCACCGTAGCCATTGTTCCAACTCAGCCGACATCTCATTTGCCGTCGTATTCGCTCTTTTTACGCGAGATCAGGTATCTCGGTGACGCACAAATCAACGTCAACACTTCAAAGACTCTTCCGCGATCAATAGACATGCCTCTAAGTTTAGAATTTGCTAGATATTGTGTTCCAAGCACCCTTGTGTCATGAGCGAGCCTCCGAACCCGCGAAGGACCGGTTGCTGAAACTGCTTCCAGATGTTGACTTCTCTCCTTCCCCCGCTCGGCGCAAACGAGCCACCGTCGTTTTCCCCGGCAGTTCGGCCGCCGCCTCCATCCGAATAGGAATAAACTTGTTTTTAACCGTTCGAGGCTGTCTGAGCTTTTTGGACTACTGCGACCAATGGGCCGACGACAACTACAGACATAACAGTGGCGACGAGGAAGTGGATTTGGACCAACGCTACGCAGCAATATTGACAAGCTACAAGCTATGGCTACGCACGGGCTCCCAAATAGGCTACCCGAATTCAACGGTTCATCATGGTCATCGTGGTTTGGACGCCTGAAATTTTACTTCGAGGCTAACAACATCACTGATGCAGCAATGAAGAGGGCCAACCTGCTAACGCTGTGTGGGGAGCAGACATACGACACAGTCTGTGCCCTGATTCAGCCACGCACTCCAGCAGCCGTTGACCACGACGACATCGTAGCAGCGCTACAAAAGCACTATGACCCAAGGCCATCGGAGCTCTACTGTGAAGCCCGCTTCCAACGGCGAGACCAACTCGAAGGCGAAAAAGTGGCCGAATACGTAGCGGCTCTCAAAAAGCTCGCTGCTGACTGCAATTTCGGGACGTCGACCGCGACAGCTGCAGCTACTGCGCAGGAGGGAGGATAGACTGCCACACCTTCTAACACCACTAAGCTCCCCTGGGACGTTATGTTGCGTGACCGTTTTGTGTGCGGACTGCGTCACGCAGGCCTACAACAACGCCTGTTCGCGGAAGCGGGTCTCACCTTCTCCAAAGCCTACGACATCGCCCAACGAGCGGAGAGTGCCGGTCACCAGCAGAAGGATATTCGACGGAACGTCAAGCCGGTGCATCACACCAGTCAGCAGTCAGGTCATTCCACGTCTAAGGCGAAATCAAGCAGAAAGACACAGCGCTGTTGGCGATGCGACGACTTGCACGATCCCCAGGTATGTCGATACAAGACAGCGACCGGCAATTTTTGCCAAAAACTGGGGACACATTGAAAGGGCATGCATCTCGAAGCGCAAACAGCTCGGGCCGAAGACTTCAGTGCAACGAAACAACAATGTCGACCCACAGGAGGGCCAGACGCAAGATACAAGCCGAACAGCACTAACGTCATCGGCACTATATGACTGAAACGCCGTTGTGAACCTCGGAACGAGACCGAAGATTACAACTGAAATTATAGTACACCAGCGCCCTATAAGGTTTGAGGTGGATTCCGGTGCAGCATGTTCGCTCATCAGCGAGGACACTTTTCGCGCTACTTGGCGTGAGAACGCGCCAGCTCTCCAGCAAGACGACACGCAGCTTAGAACGTGGTCCGGACGTTCCCTTCCACTGCTGGGCTGTGCCAACGTAGACGTCTACTACAACGGGCAGACCCATTAGCTCCCCTTGCTAGTCGTCCACGGTTCTAGATCAAGCCTTTAAGGACAAAATTGGTTCACCCCCTTGCAGTGGTCATTGGCGGAGTTCACCACACACCCAGTTAGCCGTCAGTGGAGCAGCTTCAAGATAAGTACAAAGCGGTTTTCTCCGAAGAAATACCAGAGAACAACGGACCTCCAGTCACACTGGAGCTGCGGGAGGATGCGACACCGATATTCTTGAAAGCTAGGTCGGTGCCTTTCGCCCTACGAACGTCAGTCGAGAATGAGCTTGACCGACTGCAGGAACAAGGGATCATCGAACCGACGCAACATTCGGAATAGGCTACACCACTCGTTATCGTCCGAAAAAGAACGGTACCCTACGCCTCTGCGGAGACTACCGGAGCACTGTAAACCTGGCGACAAAAGCATCTTCCTACCCACTACCGACACCGGAAGAGGTTTTTAGCACGCTTCGTGGTGGAAAAATCTTCAGCACCTTGGACTTGACACAAGCCTACCAGCAGCTGAAGGTGAGCGAATCAACGTCTGAACTGCTCACAATAAACACTATTAAGGGTGTTTACAAAGTTAAAAGGCTACCATTCGGAATATCTGCAGCGCCAGCAATCTTCCAGAAATTTATGGAGTCTACACTTAGCGGGATCCCAGGTGTTTGCGTCTACTTGGACGATGTTATTGTCGGTGGCGCCTCCAATGAAGAGCACACAGAACGCTTGGAGCTTATTTTGGAAAGGCTAGCAAATGCTAATTTGCGCATCAGTAAAGAAAAATGTGTTTTTGCGGTGCCTGAAGTGAAGTTTCTTGGACATCAAATTGACGCGCAGCATATCCATCCCACTGAAGACAAAGTCCATGCAATCACCGAAGCACGAGCGCCTACTAACAAGCAAGAACTGCAGTCGTTTTTGGGGCTATTGACGTTCTACGACCGGTTCTTAGAACATCGAGCTACAGTGGCCAACGATCTATATCAGCTCCTGCAGAAAGAGGTCCAATGAACTTGGTCGCCACGCCACCAAGAGTCATTTGTTGCTTTTAGGAGACTATTTCGCAAGTCTACTGTTCTGCGACACAACGACGAAAGGAGACCCCTACTTCTAGCCTGTGACGCATCACCATACGGAGTGGGAGCAGTTAGTGGTTTTGGGACGTTAAACCCCACATATTAATCAATCGAGTGGGAGCAGTCCTCTCCCAAGTTGACGACCAGGAACGGGAAGCCGTGATCGCTTTTGCTTCGCGCACCCTATCGCAGGCAGAGAGGAATTATTCCCAGCTAGATAAAGAGCGACTTGCCATTGTCTACGCAGCAGATCACTTTCTACAGTACATTACCGACAGGAAAGTGACTTTCATAACAGATCACCGGCCCTTATTGGGTACTATGGGTCCCCAGAAGCCAATGCCACAGACATTGTCGCCGCGAATGAAACGATGGTGCATCAAGATGTCGGCGTACGATTACGAACTCGTACATCGCACTGGGAAGAAACACCAGAACGCCGACGCACTAAGCCGCCTGCCGCTAGACACCACAGTACATGAACCACCCCCGCCGGGTGATATACTTATGTTCGAAGCGCTGCTGAACCCTCCGCTAACAGCTGACACGATAGCAGCATCAACGCAGGAGTGCACTGTCTTGAAGGAAGTCTACGCAGCTATACAAGAAGGCAACGTGCAGAAGCTAAAGGGTGAACACTTCAACGCTTACCGCCAGCGAGTTGCGGAGTTGAGCACTCATCGCGGTTGCGTCACCTTAGGATCAAGAGTTGTAATTCCAGCGGCACTTCGCGAACAGGCCATGTTGCTTGTCCACGCAGGTCATCGAGGCATTATTGCCATGAAAAAGTGCGCCAGAAGTTATATGTGGTGGCCTGGTAACGACCATGATATAGCATTATCAGTTCACGATAGAATTAACAGTTCCTAGCATTAACAGTTCATAGCATTAACAGCCTTGCCAATGCAACCACAGAAGCCAGCCAAAAGCCCCTATTCCTGAATGGGAAAGACCAGACACGCCTTGGCACACCCTGCACATTGATTTTGCTTGACCTATCGAAGGGTGTTCGTTCCTGGTGGTTGTAGACGCATACACCAAGTGGCTGGAGGTAAAACAAATGGCTAGAACGACATCGGCAGCAGTTATCGACACTCTACGGTCGTTGTTTGCAACATTTGGCCTACCGCGCAAGGTGGTCTCGGACAACGGCACTCCGTTTGTGTCCACGGAGATTCTCAAGTTTTACAGCGACAACGGCATCTTGTCTGTTACATCAGCTCCTTACCACCCGGCTACGAACGGACAAGCCGAGCGCTACGTGGCTGAGCTAAAGCGCGCCCTTACTAAAGACCAGACTGGAACAATGCAACGCCGCATCGCGCGCGTTCTCTTCAGACAGCACAACACTGTTCAAAGCACTGCTGATCAAACGGCAGCAAAATTGATGTTCGGACGAGAAATGAGAACCCAGCTGACAGCAATTGTTCCGGAGCCCTCAGCGAAAGCACCGTCGGAGGAAGAAAAACTCCCGCATAGCAGGGGAATTGAAAGTGGACAGCGCATATACGCCCGCCAGTTCCACAGAGAGCCCGGCTCGGTTGAAGCGACGGCACTCAAACGCATAGGTTTGCGGCATGGCTCGTTGACATTGGTGAAAAGGCCACACGCCGCCACCCTAATCAGCTACGCCGTTCAGGTAATTTGCCAAGGGAAGCTCACATTCAAGCAGCCACCTCGACGGAAGCTTCGTTCCACTTAGCCTGGCATCTCGCACCAGATGAATCGGCGCCGCCGCCCGCTGGCCCTGAACACAAGACAAACGACACCCAGCGAGCGGAGGCTTCTCTTCCTAGTGCGTCCAGAGCGTCCACGCGCCCACGGTGGCCCCCAGATCGCTTCCAAGCGACAATCTAAGGAGGGAGGAGAAGTTGTGTTCCAAGCACCCCTGTGTCACGAGCGAGCCTCCAAACCCGCGAAGGACCGGTTCCTGAAACTGCTTCCAGATGTTGACTCCTCCACTTCCCCCGCTCGGCGCAAACGAGCCACTGTCGTTTCCCCCGGCAGTTCGGCCGCCTCCTCCATCCGAATAGAAATAAACTTGTTTTTAACCGTTCGAGGCTGTCTGAGCTTTTTGGACTACCACGACCAACGCGTACGTCTATGGGCCGACGACAACACCGGACATAACACTAGACGAGCCCACAAATGTGCTGTAAATATTGGCCGTACTGCTAAGTTGAAAATTCTTAAAAAGAGTGGGCTATAAAAACAAATCGAATCTAATAACTGATTGTGATGGAACGAAAAGACCCAAAAACATAAAGGCTAAGAGGTTGGTTATCTATGCAAATATAAGCTTCTTCGAATTGCCAGTGCCATCTTTCATACGAATATGAACCAGAGAAAATGTAAAGATTGAACTAGATAAATTCACTTTTTTGGGTACATATATAGCACAGCACCCCTATAGCATCACGCAAGGTTTGCCTGCAGTGCCCTCTCCTTCGTAAGTTACCTCAGCCCCCCACTCCTATATTTTTCGTCTTTTTGTTTCAACACGTTCGGTTAGATGTGCTTTGCCTGTGTACCCACCTTTTTTTTCTACAAGAAACGTAGCCGGTAACGGCTGCAATGGTGCAGTACGACGGCTAAAATCGAGCTTACGGCGATGGCGCTTTGTGCAAGATTGAATTTACTTTTGAATGAATGTGTACATGCCACCCCAATAAAACCGAAAACGTAGCCTGGCGTAGGTTTTAAATAAAGCGGCGTGTGCAGACTGCGGATCGGCATGGATAGCAGCCCATATGCTGGCACCGAGATGCGTGGCTAGAACGAGTAGCCATTTGTGGCCGTCATGGTGTTAATATAGGAGATAAAGTATTCCATCACGAATGGCCAAGTGAGAGGCTTGTAGGTGCAGCGCTCGAGATGGCGGGTGGGCGAGTGTTTCAGATAGGTAATCCATCAGAAGCGAAATTCACGAATCTTTGCACTGCTCCGCAGCCATGTCCATGGGCCCTGATAGTGAAGGAAGTTGCCTTGGACGTAGACACTCGCAATATCAGTAGAAAAAGGTGAACGCGAAAGAGCATCGGCATCAGCGTGCTTCTAGCCTAAGCAATAAATGACACGGATGTCGTAGTCTTCGAGCCGTAAAGTCCATCGTGCCAAGCGTCCGGAGGGATCCTTGAGGGAGGACAACCAGCAGAGTGCGTGGTGGTCGGTAACAACATCTACAGGCCGAAAGGCCAGATAAGGCCGAAATGTCCAAATTGCCCAGATGATCGCAAGGCATTCTTTCTCAGTTACCGAATAATTTGCTTCTGTTGTTATAAGAGTGCGGCTCGCGTACGCCACAACATATTCTTGGTAACCAGGCTTTCTTTAGGCGAGTACGGCACCAAGACCGACACCGCTAGCATCCGTGTGGATTTCTGAACCGAAATGACGCGGTATGGTTGGTGTTGTACGCAGTTCACGGAGCTTCGCGAGTGTACTGTTGCAGGCTGAAGACCACGCAGATAGATTACGGCCTCACTGAAGTAGGTCTGTCAGAGGTGTCATGATCGAGGTGAAATCCCGGACGAAGCAGCAGAAGTATGAGCAAGGCCCAATGAAACTACGCAGGTCCTTGAGAGACGTGGGCCTCGGGAACTCGCGAACAACACGTAAGCTTACAGCACGTAGCTTAGCGGAGTCTGGGAGAACGCCACCCTTCGACACGACGTGTCCGAGAATGGTCAGCTTGCGTGCTTCATAGTGACACTTCTTCAAGTTTATTTGGAGGCATGCTGCAGAGAGGCATCGTAAAACCTGTTCCAAGCGACGAAGGTTCGCGGGAAAATTGGGCTAGAATACCACCACATCATCTAAGCAGCACGAAGACGTGTTTCATCTGAGGCCTCGTAGGATAGTCTCCATCATGAACTCAAGTGTGGCTGGCGCATTGCTTAGGCCGAATGGCAACACGTTAAATTCGTATAAGCCGTCCGGTGAAATAAAGGCAGTTTTTGGCCTATCATACGGATTCATGGGAACTTGCCATTACCCAGAAAGTAGATGAAGAGAAGAAAAAAATGTGTGTCTTGTAAAGAGTCGAGGGAGTCATCGATCCGAGGCAAAGAATAAACACTCTTCCATGTTATTTTGTTTAGAAGATAATAATCTGTGCAAAAGCGTGTCGTTCCGTCTTTCTGCTTAACTAAAAGAACCGGCGATGCCCAAGGGCTGTTTGACGGTTGAACGACGCCTCGCTTTAGCATGTCACCCACTTGTTTATCGATGACACGGCGTTCAGCCGACAAAACAGGCTATGGTCGATGCCGTAGTGGTGGGTGATTATCTGTGTCAATCTGGTGGCATACAGGAGATGTTCGACCTAAAGTAGTGCTGTAACTGTCAAAAGATGGCCGAAACTTGTCAAGGAGGCTCAAAAGCTTGCACCTCTGCACAGGGCTTAGGACTTCGTCGATGACACAGTTGACAATGCTGGCAGTGGAAGGGTCATTCATGGAACTACAGGAGAGGGCGCTGACTTTCGATGATCCATTAGGAACGTCAAGTGTAGCCATGGCTTCGAATGATTCTACTGAGCAGATACAATAACCCCGAAGCAGCGTAGTCGTTAATGGGAACGGATTCCCCACGGGCACGTTGGTTGCACGACCTTGAAGAGTAAAGAGAGCGGTTGGGAGCCATGATAGGTGGCGATGAACGAAAGCAGTGGAAGATGTGAAGAATGCGGTAGCATCGACGTCGGCGGAAAACGACCGAGGCACGAAGACAGTTGCGCGTGGAGGGATCTGGGTGTCGTTACTAATGACCAACTTCGCGTAGGAAGGGCGATTCACCAAGGGGACACCAAGGGGACAAAAGACGCGGGCGCAACCATTGACGGCTTGAAGGAAGGAGGAAGCAACAAAAGAGAGAAGGCAGGGAGGTGAACCAGAAAGACACCCGGTTGGCTACCCTACACTGGGGGATTAGGAAAGAGGACAAGAAAGACGAGAAAGAGGATGGGAGAGAGAAATCTGAACCTAAATTGATGTCGTGAAAACAGTGTGGGAGTGCTACGAACTGCACTGTGTAAGATACTCCATGAGTTACAAGTCTGGTGGTACACGCGGCCACAGACTGCAGAGGCTGTGCAGCGGCAGTATGAAGACACTAACCCAAGTAAGGCGTTGTCACTTTTCGAATTGAACAGGAAACTTCTTCGGTCATGACAGAAATGGCGGCACCAGTATCAATAAGGGCAAATACGGGCACATCATCAAGAACGACATTAATTCCATTCGGCTGCGAACAAAGAGGGCTTGAGCTTGGCAACAAGGACGCAGTTCTTGCCTCGGGAACTGCGTCATTTATTTTCCGCGTCGATTGTAGGGGAGCGTCGGTGCATAGAGGAAGGCGAGCGAAGACGTGGAGATGGAGATGGGTGATTAGAAACTGGTCAGTGGCTGGGCTGAGGAGGATGCAATTCGTGGTCTGGAGTGTAGGGAGCGTACGTGTGCATACTCATATGGACGAGGGTTTTCACGTGAGTGGAGTGGGCGGCGGCGGCACAGACGTGCGACATGTCCGGGTAGACCACACGAAATGCAGATCAGTCGGTTGTCGGCAGTGTGCCATTGATTAGGGACTCGGTGGCGATGAGGTCCTGGCGGCTGGGCGGTATAAACAGGAGCATGCAGTGGAGGCAGTGCTCGGAACGACTGTGGTCGAGGTCGTGCAGCTGCTTCGGTGTACGTCAATAGTGCATTGTCTGGTGGCACCAGCTATGGAGGAAAGACCTTAGGCACTTGGTCTTGTATAATAGACCATAGTGTGGGACTAAGCGACGCGCTGCACTCTAGTAGGCCGGAGATAAGCGAGAGTTGGCGGGTAACTTCTTCGCACACAAAATATTTGATCTGCGAAAGGAAGACGAGATCTCGTGAGAGAGTTAGGGCAGACATCGATTCTTGATGTGGGACAGCAAGGCGGGTGACAAGACGTTGCCGGTGGAGCTCATCATAGCTTTGGCAGAGCTCGGTCACTTGGGCGACTGTAGCAGGGCTTTTTGAAATCAGCACCTGAAATGGGTCCTAATCGATACCCATCAAAATATGCTTGATGCGGTCCGCGTCAGCCATGTTCGCATCGTCTCGTTTGCACAAGTCAATGATGTCGTCTGTGTAACTGGTGAAATCCTCACCAGGTATCTGTGATCTTGACTGAAGACGTTCCTCCGCACGAAGTTTGCGAACAGCAGAACGACCAAAGACTTCGCTGAACTTTGTCTTAAATGCTGTCTAAGCTGGAACGTTGGTTTCATAGTTCCAAAGCCACAAGGGGGCAGTGCCACTGAGGTAAATGCCAACAGTGGCCAGTCTCGTGGCTTCGTCCCATTTCTTCAAGATAATACCAAGTTCATAGGTACCCAGACAGTCATCGACGTTGTGATTGTCAGTGCCGCTGAATATGGGAGGGTCCCGCTGACGAACCGCACCGGAGCACACGATGGCCTGGGGAGCCATAGCTGTCGGGCTTGTGGCAGATGTAGTGGTCGTGGCGGCAGGTCGAGTCCGGCTTCGCAATTCCAGGATTGTAAGGAGACCCAGAAAACCCCACCAAATATATTAAAGAACTCGGACAACCAGAACTGTTGAGACCATGTAGGATCATAGGCCTCGCCAG
The DNA here is from genome assembly GCA_013436015.1 of Rhipicephalus annulatus. NCBI lineage: Eukaryota > Metazoa > Arthropoda > Arachnida > Ixodida > Ixodidae > Rhipicephalus > Rhipicephalus annulatus. The sequence continues at coordinate 88,503 of WOVY01002587.1, read as the reverse complement.
CGAAAGCAGCCACAACGTCCGAGCAGAGCATCTCGTGCTTAGCTTCATGACTTCCACTGTCTTTACACTATCTTGCAAGCATATCTAAATGAAATAGAACATTGGCAGGATGAATTGATGTTTAACATGAATACCAGTAAATGTGCTATTCTCGTTTTTCCTGTCCAAGATGCTGTGCACCTATCTAATAATTACAAGCTTCAAGATATCACTTAAGTACAATCATTGAAATATCTTGAAATTATATATAATGAAAATCTCAATTGGCGCCCTCCCATTGAATACATCACGACAAAAGCAGTACGTGCGATGGGCGTATTGCGGAGGTTAAGCACTTGTAGATCAGGTATGAGAAGGAAGGCACTTTTGATTATTTATAAAATGTTTGTCCGACCTGAGTTAGGCTTTGGCTGCGTTGTTTCTTCTGGTGCACCAGCCTACAAAAGTCGGCTGCTCGTTCTATTGGAAAGAGAGGTTTTACGGCTCTGCTTAGGACATCCAGAGTATACTGCGAATGCAGTGTTATACCTTGAAGCACGTATACCAACCCTATTATGTAGCTTTAACATTCTTACTGTGAAGACCTTTTTTACTACTATGTGAAGCATCGTTGAACCCTGAACAGATTACTTTTATTTCCAATTCTGGCCTATTCTTCTCCTTGCATTGACCCAGATTTCACAAACCACAAATAGTGTTTGTTTGATCGTTACTTGGGCCCCTAAGTGTACAAGTTCGTGATCTGATTTCTTTACCTGAGCAACAAATTTCTAAAAAAATTGTTTACCATGATATCTTTCCAACTTACGCTGAGCTATTACCTATTGGTATTTTAAATGGTTTATTGCAGGACTATTCAAGTACTCTGCCAACAAAGGTCATTATGGCAACGAACGCATAGCAATCAGATAAAAAATTAGGCGTTGGAATATATTGCCCCGTACTTGATTGGTCATTTTCACTTCACTTACCAGATTTTCTTCCTGTCTTTCTGGCGGAATTTATGGCAATAATGTTAGCTTTGCGAAAGGTAAATACTTTCGTTCCAGTCGTAGCAGTTATAACTGATTCATTATCAGTGTGCTCTTTTCTGTCCTCATCCAGTCACTCACCCTTACTTAAACTTTTTAAATCATTGGCTCCCTGTCATCTTTGAAGTACTCATTTAATCTGGGCTCCAGGGCACGAAGGTTTGTTGTTAAACGAAATAGCTGATTCTTTTGCGAAGGCATCGCTTTCGATAACCATCATTCCAATTTTCCCTCATACAGTACACATCACGGTGGCGCGATTTCGCACACTTAAAATCAGGCAAAACTTATCAGACCCTGCACTGAAGGCTTCTCCGGAGTACAAACACTTGTTATTTCCCTGGCACAGTGAGCTGTCTAATTCAAGGATCATGGAAGTTGTCATCACAAAGTTTGGTTGCCGCGTTACCTCCCTCAATTATTACTTGCATAGATCAGGTATATTGAATTTCCCTATGTGCATTTACTCTAATGAAGAGGAAACGATCAGTCATTTTATTACATTGTCGCCATTTTGATTTATTCAGGCAAAAACTTCTAGCGCCACCTTTCGAAAAACTGGGTTTGCAGTTATCACAACCTGATCTTCTTCGTTTGGTCTCTACTTTTGGGTTTCAGCCACAAGGATGTTTTAGTCGCCGTTCAGGAATACATCACTACGACTAAACAATTTTATTGCTAAATTACGGTCTCATAATTTCTTGTTTATTTTTTTCTGCCAGTTTCCAATTAACAATTTTAATCAGAATTAAATAACAAAAGTTTTTATAGGAATGATGCAATGATAAATGTATCGGGCAAATTCATTTTATAATCGGAAAATTCCTTCCCTAGGGTTTGACCAACGCCTCCTCTAGATAGATGCCTGAGGAATGGCTCGCGCTCCCAGCGGAGTTGGCCTGCCTTCAGTTTTAAACAAGCTTCGCGCGGTGGCGCTCACGACCGACACTATCATCACGGCAACAGGCGGTACCAGCAAAGCGTTTTTCATCTGCGGCCCATAGGGGCGCGTCAGTCGAGAGTTGTTCGAGACCTGCAACTGTGCATCGCTGTTTCGGAAGCTATGCAAAGTGTTGTGTTGTTGAACCGTCCACCACAGGTGACGATAGCGACTGAGAACATTTTAAAATGAAGGAGGGAAAGGGTGTGGCAGCTGTTTTTCCGCTCATGCGGCAGGCATCTTCCTAGAGGAGGCGTTGGTTTGAGCCATTTGCACAGGAAAACGACAACAACAACAAAAGCATGCTGCTAGTAACACATAATCCAGCTTTACGAAAAAGCTTCACTGACACAAATCAATCTCAACTTTCATGATTAAATTTCAGTAATCCATATATAATTTTTCCCGAGGAACAACATACAATACAAAATATGCGCTAAGCGGTTCAAATACGCACTAGGGACACGATATCACTGTCACGGATCTCATAACGGCAAAGCTTAAGGTTGTCCCAAATATTTTGTCAGTATGTACGTTTCGTTTGAAAGAGTGTAAAAAAGTAGGTAGTGAGGGGCATGAAGATGATCTTTTTCGCTTCAAATTTATTAGCCCTTGCAGTTTTAATAAGTCACTCAATTTTTGTTTTCCAGTAGGACGTTGTTCTCCACCGAACACATTTGCAGAAAAGCCGTTAGAATTCGTAGAAAATATGACCTCTTTTGAAGGAGAAACAGCTGACCTAATAGACGTAAAATCAAAGGCCTTGAAAAAAATTTTGAATACACGCCGAGCAAGTGCGCACCCCTCTTGCTTCCCTAAGTGCCGCAGGTGTGTTGCTTGGGCAGCTTTCCTTTTTGGTGGATGTTCATGCACACGACTACATTGCAAAACCATCGGCGCAAATTGTTTATACAGTGCACCGCCATTCCGAGTGTGCTGAAAGAAACTTTTTTAACTGCTCCGAAAGCGCTGAAGAGTGCGATCACGTGACATAAGCATCGGCATCACCACACGCCATGAACAGCTTCTGCTACTACCTGCCCTCACCAGGCAGCGTCTCATGTTTACAATATAGCGCCGTGGCTGACACATGTTCTAGGAGACTAAAAAAATTTTGCCTATAAGCTTCAAATGCTTGGTTGCCGTATCATACTGCCGCAAAATCGTTTAAGTTGGCTTTACCTTGTTGTCACCAAACAACTGCGTTTATATCACTTTCAGTTTTTGTCTTACACCTCCTAGAAGAAAACATTTACGCCTCACTTTTAGCGTGGGACAGCAAAAGATAAAAAATGAAAAACTGAAGATTCAAAGAACCTTGTGCCATTCTATATCCACAAGATTTTTCATCATCTTAAAAACCATATAGCTACGGCATTGCCTTAAAAGGGCATAAGGGCGCGGATGTCTGATTTCAAACCATTTTCGTAAACCGCACAAGATTCTCGACAGTCACTGCTTTCAGACCATTAGAGAGTAATTGGTGGAAATAAAGCCTGCCTGCACCATTTGGCGAAAGAATTGTGATTTATTTACCAGCAGTGTCAAAGCAAGGTTTGCACTATAAGTTGCAAAAAGAATAGAAAATACAAACATTCCCTCAGGTATAGCCTTCTACCAGCCAACTTGAAAAATTGATTCACCCTCTATTAGGTTTCGAGTGAAGAGTGGCTGCCCAACATCGAACAATTGGACCCAATACTCAACAGCTGTTTTATGTAAGCCATATACTACAGTACGATTTCATCCAGTATAAGCACTGAGCATGGGACTATATGAAATGAAACAGCTCCTACCTGATGGCGCAGTTCCATATAATGGGACAACAGTCATCAAGACGGCCACGAAACTCGCGTGTGCACTTACCATAGTGAATCTGTAGGTGCATTGATTGATCACTGATTGTGGTCCGTTCAGGCGGACGTGTGCCTTTTTATGGACGCTTAAATATCATCCCTGCGGCCAATTTCTAGAAATTAAGAAGCCACAAAGACAAATGCCGTGGCTTTTTTTTTTCGAATCAGTAGAGCACCTATGACGTTTCGTTTACGCAGGAATCAGATTACTTGGAAGCTATAGTTTACGGAGAGGTTGTAGCTATTTACGGAGTTAGACAATAGCAAACAAACATCTTTAAGTATTAGATTGTGGCATCACAAAAAGAACTGCTTAAAGGAGGTTTAATATTTATAATGCTGACTGCTTAGCTTTTTTAGCTGACCCATAAGCTGCCACTTGAAATCTTCTTCACTATATGAGTTGCATGTAGTTACGACGTGCATGTAGTTCAATTGATTTGCTTGCTTTAGTTATCAATGCCAAAATAACATACACACTTAAAATTTTAATAGGGCATACAAGAGCAGGGTAATAAATTTTCCCGCATACTCTTGTTGTTTGTAAAGCCCTAAGCGGGGGTACAAGAATGATTTTACGTTTTGCTCTCAGTGAACACCGACGATCGTGGCTGCAATGGAACCTCCGATCGCTCATTCAGGAGTGTGACGCCTTTGTGCTTATTTACAATCGTGTGGCCATATAGATGCTCCCTGACCGCAGTGGCGCTGTCAGGCTCGAACGTTTATAGATGCATTGAGGGCCCTCTATATTTGTTCTTGAACTTGTCAAGTCACGCACCTGAAGCTCGGTATGCAGGTTGTAAAAGAAGCAATTATTCCATGACATTGATTGAATGTGCTCAGTGTTGGCCTGGTACAAGACAATGTGATAATCAATTCATTTCAAAGTAGACAACAACCGGCAGTGCAGACAGGTTTTTTTCGCTGTTGTTGTTTGAGCGAAGCCTTACGAGGAGCACCAACGACGCTCATCAAATTAGATAAAGTGAATATTCGGCGGACTCATCCGGCGAGCGTGTCTGATAGGAAGGTCATGGCTACACTTATCATCAGCCCTCAAGCTAGAGCAGAGAAGTCTCTTTAATTGCCAAAACGTCCATGCTATATATGCTGCGACGACGTGCGCTTGAGAAGTTGTCAAACGCATGTTCGCGTAACGTTGTGTGGTGTCGTGCGCACACATGTGTGACTTTATCACTCTGATATCAAAACAGATAGCTAATACTGTGACCCAAGTTTACGCTGACTTAACATGACGCTTGTATTTGGTCTCTTTCTGAATCAGTTTAGGATCTGGTGTGAGAAAGTGGTAAAATGTACAACAGGTCTTGGTAATAACTGGTTTCAAATTTCCCAGGTGTCGTGGATTACTTCATTGGCTTCCATCGGGATATCTGACCAACAATAACGCGGCTCAAGCCTCACTGCATATTCCGGCACGAAGTGCTTCATGCTGTCACGTCCCAATTTCCGATGCCTTGATTGATGTACACTGTTTTAATACCTGTCGCGCTTACCTTGGACGGTGGTCTGCGGCTCAAGTCACACTTCACTGGTGAAAACAAATTCATACATATGCCCAAAACGTAAATTGTTCAGGCCTGTCATGACATGCAAAACGTAATACTTGTACACTCGCAACCTCGTATGTAGTTTTTGCACACACCACCTTATGAAACTAACTGTGAGAGCGCCAAGACTTAGAAGGACAGACAGACAGACATACAGACAGACAGACAGACAGACAGACAGACAGACAGACAGACAGAGAGATAGGTAGATGATTAGAAAAGACGAAAGTGCCTTTGATCCAATTCTTTGTCTCTTCTTACGCTGTTATCAGTATAACGAACCCCCAACTTGCCCAAAGATTTGCTCTGCATTGAGCTACTGAACAATTATCCAAGCAACATGGAGTATGCACTACTGTGGAAAGCCAGCCTACCGAATTAGACACATAGAGCAGTTGTGAACTCATTCTGTTTTTCTGACGGATGACCTAAGGTGATATTGTAAGCCCACAATCTACTCGTGGTATCGTCATAGTTATAAGAAGAAACAAGCATTTCGAATTTCAAGACGTCAATAGGTGACCAGTAAAAGAGCAAGGGATTGTGGGATGCACCGTCTGATATCAGCTTCCGGTTCGCGAAGAGTAGTTGACGGCGAACCGCCTTGCCGCAAGCCTCAGAATATTCGGGACTCGCGCGCGTGGCCGCCCGTTCATCTTCGTCCTCATAAACCATGGTCCGTTTTTCAGCCGTTGGCTTCTCCTACTCTAGCATGAAAGGCAAACGCAGGTATAATTCCCATGGAACGAAGAAAGATAAATGTGGTGGGCCGCGGCTGTGAAGAAAGCCACAGCGACAGGTAGCCTTTAAGTACGGAACGTTGAAGCCAGAGTGTGCGAAAACCATTTTATCACAGGTACGTGAGTATTCGGCGCTAAAAAAAGCTTACGCGTGAATTTGCTACAAATATTATATTGATAAATAAATTGTCGCTCAGGCGCGCCTAGCAAAAGTATTATGGAAACGCCCGGGATGAGCGCCGGTTATTGCACCTATATACATGACAAAAACGCGAAAGCTTCGTTCAGGAGCAAGTTTAAACGAAGAGCTGGACGAGTGCATTTGTGTTTATCTTGGTGAAACTGTGCACCATGACGGCACCCAAAGGAAGAAGTGCGTTACAAGCGCAGGGTTTCGATTATTCGGCGCCATCTATGTCTGACTGTATTGTTTATGTGCCGCCGTGCACTGCAGCTTGACCAAGATCAACGTTCAAATAAGCATCTGGCTTCCACTAAGAAATGCATCTTATAGCACGCTGAAGGCTAGAAAAAATAACTCAACGCGCTCAATAAACGTCCCGCTTCATGCCGATCGACTGACGAGTTCAGCCGTAGCAGCGATTCCAAAATGAACTCTTAGCAAACTGCTACAGTCATCCCCATCCCCTGAGATCTCTAAAATGGTGACATTTTATCTGCAGTACCGTATCATACAAGGAAAACTGTTTTGCGTATAGACTGATCTACTAGCCAAACTGACATCACCCCCGAGCAGCATAAAAGCATTGCACATCATTTTAGTGCCACAAAAAGGCTTCCGGATCATTCATGGCTTTCGTAGCTTGTCATCGCCACAGTCACTGTTGGCAAAAAGAAAACGGCAGCGTATCAACGGAGTGAATGATGGTGAGTGGGGTGAAGCATTCGTCCGTCCATTCGTTCTTGCTTCCGTCCGTCCATGCGTCCGCCTGTGTGTTCGTCAATGCGTCCATCCGCCCGTTCATGCGTGCGTCTGTTCGTGCGTCCATCCCTGCGTTCGTCCATGCATCCGCCCCTGCGTCCGTTCATGCGTCCATCCATGCATCTGTCTGTGTGCCCGTTCGTCCATCTATTCAACACTCCAAGAACAACCATCTCGCATCTTTTTATTATGTATTCGCCAAATTCCAAGGACTAAACGAGAGGTGGCACACGCGCACTTTCTTACGGCTTGCGCTTCGTATCTACTTCCCACCTTTAAGCACCTCGAGTTCGTTCATGGTATATACTTGTTCATTGTATTCATGGCACTGCGGCTCAACGCTCGGTAAACCTTTCTAAAACTAAGGAGGTTACACCCATCTAGTATAACGTAGCAACCCTTTCTTCTTAGTGCTCAATGTACATGCCAATAGCTGCTAATGGAGATCGCAGCGTGCGCATTCACTGAAAGCCGAATGCTCCTGTCTCTCATTCTTAATTAGCAGCCATTGGCATGTACATTGAGCCCTATTTTTTATTGTTCAACAACGCACAGATGGAACCCCCACCGGCACCACCTTGAAGGTCAAAATGTAACAATTGTTACACACTACGACATTACGAGGGACGAACAGTTGCTGCTATAAGGAGCTTCGCCTCTAAAAAAACTTCTAAAGCACTAACATTGCACGGCGAGGTGCTTTTTTTCAACGAAGCACTAAAAAAATGCGCGCGTGCCGCTGCTAACTCGTGCGGTGCGTCGAACCGAAAGCCGATGTATCCCACACTTCCCTGTGATTGCCCATTTTACCAGTCGCCTATTGCACACCGTGTTTATTATGTGATTTTTTGCTAACATTATTCCAAGAAGAAATCACTTTGGTGACACAGAAATTGAACTTTCACATTCATGAACGTTAGTGATATCCTACTCATGCAAGTTATGTTACAAGGAGCAGGAAACTAAGAGTTTCAACATGATTTTTCCTTCTGAATGACGATCTTGCTTACTCAATATGCTTTAGTTATGAAAGTTATTGGAAGTCTAAGAGCCAGTGAATTTTACTCTCAATGGTCCTTGTTGTTTTCGTTCATATATCATCATTAATTATTGTTCAGCATTTTCATCTATTATCATTTTCAGGTAAACAGCAACCACACCTGTATCGTTCACTGCTATTACGTTTCCAGGTAAAGACTATTGAACGGGTCTGGGGTTGTACCAGCGTATGGTCAACGCCCTCAAGCGAGGTATAGCGTATAAGTGATGGTGAACGTCAAGCTTGACTTATTCGGAGGGACCGCATCTACTCCACTCGGCACCACGCACAGGTGTTTAAGGCCGTTGTTCACTTCCTTGGAGACAGTGAGACAACCTGCCATACAGGGCGCCCACTGCCTTTTCTCTTTTGGACGCCATTTCGCTTTTTGTATTTTTTTTGTTTCTCCTAGCCTGTCTTCTCCAAAACTTTGATGAGCTCTCTCCAGTACCCTTCATGCGCTGAGCCGTGCTTTCAAGTAGATCTGCAGAAGTTGCGCATTTGCCTTTACTCAACGTCTACTCCTCCCACCCCTCAGTTGCTACAAAATATTGACGATGTCTTTTGACAACTCTCACGCTTTGGACAAAGCCGTGCCAGCCCATGGTGATAGAAGGGGAGATAGGTGTTAGCAGCCTCTGCTCATCGGCCCCAGTGAGAATGGTGAGCAGCAGCATGTAAAACACCTACCTTTACCGAGGTGTACAGCTGGCCGGCCGTAGGACGAGATTGTGGCGGAGGTAGTAGTGGTGGCTTTCGGTGTCTTTACGGTGGTCTGCGGCCCTTACAAGGTGCTGTGTTGCAACATTGTGGAGTGTACATCGTAGACAAAAATAGAACTACCTGGGAGGAATCGGGCATTTGTGCACCCGCTCTGCTCTGGTGGCCTTGCAATGTCTGGTGGTAGTGCGTTGGTGATCACTCCCCCGCACACGCGTCACACCCCCACAGCACACGTGTCAGAGTTGCCAGTTCTCGCGCGAAGATACTGCACTTCGCACTTTCGTAGAGTCCGGGGCACACGTGTCGGGTCAGGGCGGACGTGAGCACCGTGCCGGTCTGTAGTTGTCTCAGGAGGACCCCCTAGCACCGCCTGAGCCTCGGGTAGATTTGCCCTATCACGAGGTGCAGCTCAACGCCATTCAGCGGCTTGACGTGGCCCTGGCTCGGCAAAAGCAAACGGAGCAAACTCCTAGTAGCTCGTGCTGGGCCTGCCGTCGTTGAGGTCTAGATAGACAAGAGGGTGTGAAACCCTGCGTGGTGCTCCCAACCTCCCCACGCAGGATTGTACAATTTCTCTCTCTCTCTGGTGACCTCAATCAAACCGGAATGTATACTGAACGAAATACATTCGTTTTCCACCGCTTTCCTTCGGTGGGCGACGGACAAAGAAAGTCGGAGGAAAACGGGGCCAATTCCTTGTTTATGCTCCTGTGTTTCTCCGCAAATACCCCGGCGGATCGCTTTTGCTCCGGTGAATTCTCCGCAATTGCTCCGGTGCATCGCTCGACCAAGCTGGTGCAGTGATAATTGTGCGAAGCGTTCTGCTGCGCTCACCGAAAAATAAATCGTTCAGGGCATCTCGTGGATATCAGAATTGATCACAAGCAGCAACAAAGGTTGTTATATACAGAATGGAGTTGTGGGAGCGGTAATCATGTAATGGTTCCTGGCAGTGAACGACACATAGCAAACTCGCGAGTGTTTAGCGACCCAGTGGTCACTGATGCAGCGGAAAAATAGTGACTAAGCTCTTCTTGAATTATCTGTGTTATTATCTTCAAGTTGTTCTAATATTGCGTATTATTTGGTTGATGACCAAACAGGCTATGAATAACAGACTCATTTTACAGATTTTAAGTAAAAAAATCAGCGGAAATCGCGATAACGGGTTGTTCGTACTTGTGTTTTTTCTTATCAAAACATTGGTAACATTCATCCCACCGCTGTATTATTTGGAGAGCTGCTTTAATGTGCAATAATAAAATATAGTGGCGGGATGATTTAAAACAAGTTAATGACTGGTATAGCTAAGCTTTAGTGGTTGAAAAATAGTTTTTTGTTTTATCACTAAACAAGAACGGTAATATTCGTCCGCTTACGTATTGTTAAAAGCCCGGTCAAGATTGAACACTGCATATAAATTACTTTGATCCATGTTGTACGTCGAACCCATAAAGCACTAATAACTGATATCAGCGGTAATTCTTTATATAAACAGTGAAGTGAGCTAGAGCGATATGTTCGGTACATACTTTTAGAACGCATACACACACTCACTTTTCTGAAAAAAACATTTTGATTTTATAAGAGAAATGACATTAAAAAGTATTTTTGTGGGTCATCGTGCTTTAACGACAAGAAAGAGAGGGGGAAAGAAGCGAACTACAGCAGTGGCAAGAAATGCGAAAAGAATGCAAACAGGTAAAACTCTCACTCGCCAGTGCGGGTTTCGGAGTGCTCGACGTTTCATGCAAAGGAGGATAAGAAGAAAGAAAACAATTTGCAGCATGATTGAACATTATAGAATGGAGACATGGTAGTGAAAGATAGAAAATAGAGGTCACTTTCTCAAAAAACGAGCCCAATTTTCATTATTCGTCATGAGAGAGAGTAGTGGAACGCTGCTGCAATTTTTTCTCTTATAACTCCAGTGGAAAGACAAAAAGATCTCTAACTTTTCACCTATTTACTGTTCTACAATTCACCCTACTCGCAGGCGCTGCGCCATGTACCCTACCGGGGCTGCAGAAGTTATGCGCCTTCTTTTTCTTTTAACCACAAACACCACCACCAGTCCTGCTGCCATGGCCGTGAATCCGTTATTTTTGGAGGGGGAGTATTCCTAGAAAACTGGCGCGGACGTCTTGACGCCTCCACTTGCATTACCTTCTATGACTTCTGGACATTTTCACGGACGTGTATGCTGAGTGAACTGGTCGACCTTTCTTTATTCCTGTCAATATAGGAAGAAAATGTGGTTAACATAGGTGGCGCGATGTTTGTACTTTTTATTGCTAATTTATTTTGTTACGTAGTAGGGAACTTTTCTTATTTTTGTGTTTGAGGCTGTTTGTTTTGAAGCAATACATGTTCATGCAATAACTATGCTTTAAAAATGTTCACTACAACAGGTATCAGAACACAGTGGGAAGCACAAATTATAAAAAAACAAAAACAAGGCCAATTTCTTTCTAAGACCATTTTGCAAAGGAGAATGAAAGTAGGCTTTTTCTAAACACAGGCCGCAAAAATACAAAGTGCAAGGGTCTGGTTTGAGCGAAGTTATTATCAATATTATCTGCTAAAATTAGGAAATGATTGGGAGAGCCTATTCTGATGTTGTCTTCAGCAGTACCAAAATTCGCTCAATTTAATAAAAAATGCGTTGGATTTGTTCAGCAAGAGTAGAGCAATTGATTTAGGAGTTATGGTAAACTTTCGTCCATTTCGAACTTTGCGCGCGCGACGTAGTTGTGTTTTTATAGCGTATCGTCTGTATGACACAAGAGTGCATGAATTTTACAACCTACTTTTGAACGCTGCTCCTGTGTTATTGTGAGTCGACGGTCGGTTTGCGAGGCTAGTAATTCTTGTCTACTCGCAGACTGTACAAGATTTAACGAGTATCCGTGGCTTTAGTGTCCTCAAATTTGGTGCCTAACGCATGTCTTCCAGTTTTCATGTATAATTGGTTTTTTCGCTGAATTAGCAGGAAATAATGACCTGAACCCTCGTGTCTTCAAAGAAGGTAATTAATGGTCCTCGGGGATGATGAACAGCTCTTTCCAAGAGCCACGCTTTCTTTATTTGTGGTGCATCGTCTTGCAGCTTTCTGGACTTTATTTCAAAGCACGGCGCTTCAAACTTCAGTGCTGTTCATTTTGCGTCATTGTCTTTTCTTTTTCTGTTCTATTTTTGGTGGCTTCACAGCAGCACTAACCGCAGAACAGCTTTTGGAGGCGCTCGTCCCAGTTTTCGACGACCTTCACAAAAACAGTATGAACAGTCGAAAGCTCCACCCCTTCGTGCAGGTGTGGAATTTCTGATCATTACGTGCTTTTCTAAACTTTCCTCTTCTCTCTCCTTCTTTCTTCTCTTGTTTCCTCTATGCCTCCCTTTCTCGAAAGAGCAGGCAGGCTTTGTCCCCTATAGGTGGCAGCTGTCAGCCTGTTTTCTTCTTATTTTCTCTGTCTTCGTGTTGTATGTGTACCCAAACCAAATAAACAAATTTGCATGCTTGTATCTAGTCTTCTTTACAAAAATGCTGGGTAATACCAGGAATGGCAGCATATTTTGAATTAATCAAATAAGATCTCAAGTGGTCTCTTAAGTTTTATCTGCTAGAGTATTGTGGATTATATACACAAGAAGGCTGCAGTGCTTGCATCAAAATTGAGAATGCCTTTACCTAACCTATGCGTGACATAATCAGCATAGAATTACTAAACGGCGGAGCAAACACCTAAAAAATACTGATACATTTCAAATAAATTTCGTCCGGACGAAGTAAGGAGATTCTTAAATTACTCAGGAGGTGCCCCGTGAAAGCTCTTACAGCCGCAGTGAAAAAATCCGCGAGAAATGCTCCGAAAGTTCCACGTAATCACTCCGGGAAGCCGGAGTGAAAGGCCGGGAAAAAATATGAAGCGAATCTGCATGTTACACTGCAAATATCGTCTCGTCGAAAGACGATAGTCTTTTGTCTGGAGAGAGTGAGTAAAACATTTTCTGATGTTCTGCGCAAGAAAATTGGTGAATAGTATTCTGGAGGCGCTGCGGTAGCATGCATCCATCGTGTAGCGGAGGCGAACGAGCGCACCGAGGCACGTTATACACTAGCGCCTTCTGGCAGTTATCTTCGAAAACGAAGGCGTGCGTGCCCGCGGAGAGAAATACGCGCATTTGCGGAGGTGATAAGGTGTAGAACGGAAAGCGACTGGCAAGTGCCACCACCGTGTCGTGGTAGCAAAGCGTTGGCAACACCCTTTTTAAGTGCGAATGCACTTTGTATGCGACCCTGAATCCGCCGTCCACGGTGCACCCCCTCCTGTTCCCTAGCAACGGCGCGAGGAGCGGAAAGGAGCGTCTGTAGCAACGGCACAGCGACGTCACACAGCACGTGATATCGTGCGCTCCGCCCTCCGCTCCATGGCTGCGCAGCCACGACTTGCTCGAGATCGGCAAGTCGTCATAGGTATGGATCCATCACAGGCATCAACGTCAACTGCGATACTTCTAACAACGAGTACAACGCAATCAAACGAGCATTGCACGCGTCGTTGAAGATGTCGCACCGGTTGAAGACAAGGTAGCGTGGCGAAGGGCCCGTGACGCCGAGCGCAAGCGGGCGAAGTGGGCCGCGGACATAAACATCATTATAGTGTGAATTTACTCTCACATATACGCGTAAACTCACCAAGATTTTTCGAGAGGATCTAATGGTTCCTGGGAATCTCAATGTGATCACACGGGGAGGTTTACGTTAACTCACTAACGAATGCCAACGCATTTTAACTTTACTCCCCCTCATAGCATCACCACGTGCAATCGCATTTAACCATGTTCACTCTCGGGGAAATGCTTGAGAGTTTTCGCATCGCGTTGCACTGTCAGCACAGTGTGATAAACGCTACAGTCCTTAGATTTACTTATGTGTGCCTCTTCTAGTGTAGGGGCACACATACAAAACATCTACGGGCTGTTATGGTACCTCAGATATGCGCAATATTTGCTTTCTATTTGACAATCGCACAACTATAAACGCTGAAGCTTGAGCAACATTGGTGGGCGCTGTGGATGGGGTCAGCCGTTTGGAGCCGTTGAAGGGATTGTTAAAGGTGGACAGACAGACAGACAGACAGACAGACAGACAGACCAAAATTTTTCCGTCGAAGGTCCCCAATAAAGACTATCGTCTTTAAAAATGCTGCGACGGTTGCACGCAATTAGTCCGGCTGGCCGTAGTCAAATATCAATGGTGAATGCTCCGGATGTGCCTCACAATTGCTCCAGTTAGCAGCGTGGCGCAGCTCGTCTCGTTGAGGCTTCATCCGGTGAGGGACTCACAGCGACTGCTTCATTTCTGCACGACCGATGTCCGTGATTGAAGCTACTTGAGGCTCGAGAGGCTTGGCAATTTGGCATTATTCTTCGTATACAGCAAGCCTTACGGGCTCGAAGAAAGAAATTCTGAATGGCTTCATAGTCAGGCGTCATTGAATAGCTCAGTCAATAATTCCAGTGCCTTTTTTATGCCCTTTGCCTCGGCACGCAATTTACACATTGTCAGGGAGTGTTACGGGCCTTTCTTTCAAGCAGCTCCTGCTTGTCAGAGGGCATCAGAAGATGACTCTCCTACTCAATCATAGCTGCACGGACATTACGAAAAAAACAAGTAATTCCAACCGTAAATAGAACGACAGTCTGATTATGTAGCAGTATTTTGAATCCCAGGAGAGCTTTCAATCCTTTCTTCTGTACGGCATAGAGAAGGCTGCGAAAAAGATGGTTCGGAAAATATTTCGGGGGTTTCAGATTTAATCTCCTTTCGTGAACTCTATACCAGCGTCTTCTTCCAATGTGAAACAAATAAGGGCGAACACTGCTCTAATTACGTAAGAGAGTGGCCTTATCGTTCGCTACGCGCCGGCTTTCTATTTCCGCTCATGATGAAACATGGTTATCAGCTTTTAGAGTTACCGAAAAAAGATCGATCAAGATGGCGCAGAGGCTGGCATCGTCCCTGTAGTATAGACCTGGGTCATGACCTGCCTGATGTGTATCGTGGAAAGGAGCCCATATACATTGGTTCGCGCGATATGAACGAAATATTTCTCAATCTATTTCGCGGGCATATAAAAAAACTACTCAGGGGCATTGTACGATGTACTCAGCAGCTTTCCGTTTACCTCATAAACTAGAATCGTTCAAAAAATCGAGGAATCACTTTGTGTTTCGGAACTTTACTGCATTACCAGAGAAGAAAGGTTCTTGTATATTACATAAATTGCTTGTGTATCTTGTTAGTGAGCTTAGGAAGCCCTTCTAAGCTAATGCAACAGTTACAGCGCTGTAAATGATGACAAAGATTGAATAATGAAATGGTGCAAAATATTCTTTTATCTGGCCAGTAAAGTGGCAGTTCACACGAGTACTGGTGTTAAGACAGCGATAGTTATACGAAGAGGAACCACGCTACGCGAAGTCGAGTTACCAGTCGCTGTAGAGAAACTTTCCCGATTGCGGGTAAGTTGCAAGAGAATAAAATACTAAAACACAGAGCTCGACCATTTTTTCGACGTTTAATCTTACAAATGCATGTTTTTGCTCATTTAAAACGGCAAATCAACAATATCGACATACTAAAATAAATGGTATCACTCTTAAAGCTAGGTTGCTCAACGGTAAATAAAAATGACAAGTGACGATTGAAATACGTCGCACGTGTCAAATTTCAGAGCGTAAAGCTGCTGTTTTTACGAAGGAGAAGATGAGACATTCTATATAGAGTACTAGCCAATTATTATTGGCGAAAACTAATAGCGGGATGACTAAAAGCACCCTGAAAGAGATTAAAGTGTGCGCATGGAAACACGAGAACACATGACGGAAAAGCTGACGCTGGCGTTGGTCGTTCTCGTGTCTTGCCTGCTACATGCATACTTTACCTTACTGATTGTTGTACTCTTAGAAAGTAGGCCAACGTTATGGCCTTATGTTAAAAGGATGCGAGAAATGACAATGGCTTGATGAGAGCTTGCTGCTTAAGCGAAAAGCGTCAGAAAGCTTCACTTCAGTCGTTTATTTTTAGCCATTAAATCAAAAGCTAGAGAAATCGCGTTTCGCTACCAGAAAACGAAATATTTCAAGGAATGCTCTCGTTCTCAACAATTTTGAATATCAGTAGTTGTGGCTCTCATTTTTGCTCATCGATGCATTGTCTCAACTAACCTCTGTTGGCCATTCGACTTAGCAGTGGAAATAATATACACTGGCATTCCGCATCTTATGTACCATGTGAAATTTTACGTAGAACTTGGCTTGTTGACATATACAAGCATACTTTAAACTACAAAGTAAAGCATGGCGGCCAACATTCAGGCGCCATTTGTCCCACTTGCGCGAATGGCGTTGCTTGTGCTATAAAGCTGAGATGTCGAAAGATCAATACGGGTCAGTTGAAACAGGGCCTTTGTCATCCAGCGGATGACAACTTTGAAACAAACAATAAAAAGGTAGGCGTTATTATGACCTTCAAATCTTTCAAAATGCTGTGTTTCGAAAAACAAAGCAATTCTAAACACAGATAAACATGTGTTTTGAAAGTCACTCTTGGTCCTATGGAAACTGCCATCCGCACTTAAGCCCAAACACAATTCGCTAATACTGCGTGACATGATGATGCTCGATTCCGCGAGGTCCCCGCTTGCAGCATCCAGCCAAAGAAATTTTGAGAGGCTGTTCTCAAGTCATTTATATGTAAATGCCGTACTAAACAATTCTGCTTTGCTATACACTTTTCTTATGCTTTCGTCTTCCAAATCTTTTAAAGAAGTTGCTAAAGATCTTTCTGCCGTTAATACGTATGATGAACACACATGGATGTCCTGACAGCAAGGCTACCGATCACTTGTTGATGGTCCCTTCATAGAGAACGCATGCGTGCGGACTAAGCTGTTGCAGTAATCAAGAACGCTCGATTAAAGGTCTTGTTATTTGCTTATGAGTAGCTCTTTGGCTCTCTTACAATTCTTCACATCCATGATAACAGCCTACGTCAGAAACATCCGATGCGTTGAAGATATTGTCTAGAAGGTCTGAATGCTGGGCCAATTGGTGACAGCACTTGAACGCATTTTAACACAGCGCACGACTACATGGACCCATGAGAAGGGACAAACCTCAGCACTGACTCGCACCTGAATTTTTATGAAAAAAAGAGCGGAAAATGAACCCTCGCACTTTCACAACCATGTGACCACACTAAGGCAAAAAAAAGCGGCACGTCTCACGTACAGTGAGAATCGATGATATGTGAGGCAAGATTATGAAAGGTTGATATGTGACAAATTTACGAGGCGGACGTAAATTATGCAGTACATAGCAAGAATAGGCAAGGTTGATATGTCCCTTTAAAATCAGCACAACGTTATGAAGTGGACGTAAGTTATGCTGTGCTTGGATTTCATGTCATGATTATCATGTTTGGACGTGTCATTTATTTTCGCCGTCCTTTTACGTCTCGTAATATACAATGTGGTATGTGTGAAGCTAACAAAATAGCCGCGAGCGCGCAATCATTGTAGCAAGTTGTCATGTTTTACAGGACACGCATGTCTTGATTAAATTGTTTGGACGTGCCATTTACCCTCGTCGTCTATTCAAGTCCCGTGCTACCAAGATAGCTATATGTGGAGCTAGCGAAACGGCTGCGAGCACGCTATGAGCGTAGGATGTAGCCATGTTTTACATGAGATGCATGCCTTGGTTATGTTGTTTGGACTTGTAATTTACCATTCCTTTTACGTCCCATAATGACAAATTTGATATATGTGAAGCGAGTGGAAGAACCCCGAGCGCGCTATGAGCGTAGCAAGTAGTCATGGTTTACAAGACACACATGTCATGTTTATCATGTTTGGACGTTATTGATCATTGATGAAAACTTTATTGGACGTGTCATGTTTGGACGTGTCATTTGTCTTTGTCGTCCTTTCCCGAAACGTAAAACCAAACTTCGTATGTGTGGTGCT
Organism: Rhipicephalus annulatus; assembly: GCA_013436015.1. Taxonomy (NCBI): domain Eukaryota; kingdom Metazoa; phylum Arthropoda; class Arachnida; order Ixodida; family Ixodidae; genus Rhipicephalus; species Rhipicephalus annulatus. The sequence goes on along the minus strand of WOVY01002587.1, from coordinate 70,625 downwards.
AGCGAAGTGGTCGCAAGTGCATTAGAGTGTGGTAAACTATCATTTTCTTGCATGACACGCATGCCGTGATTATCATGTTTGCCCCAGTCATATGTTTTAAGTGCGAAGCATTTCTTAGCGAACTACAGTGACTTTGAGCGTATCTATCTATCTATCTATCTATCTATCTATCTATCTATCTATCTATCTATCTATCTATCTATCTATCTATCTATCTATCTATCTATCTATCTATCTATCTATCTATCTATCTATCTATCTATCTATCTATCTATCTATCTATCTATCTATCTATCTATCTATCTATCTATCTATCTATCTATCTATCTATCTATCTGTCTATCTATCTATCTATCTATCTATCTATCTATCTATCTATCTATCTATCTATTTATCTATCTATCTATCTAGCCGCCTACAACACGGCCAGGAGAGCTAAAGGTCGTAGGCGGATATATATATATATTATATATATATATATATATATATATATATATATATAAATAGATATATAGATAGATAGATAGATGGAGAGATAGATAGATAGATAGCCCCGCCCTAGTGGTCTAGTGGCTAAGGTACTCGGCTGCTGAACCGCAGGTTGCGGTATCGAATCCCTGCATCGGCGCCTGCCTTTTCGATGGAGGTGGAAATGTTGTAGGCCAGTGTGCTTAGATTTAGGTGCACATTAAAGAACCCCAGGTGGTAGAAATTTCCGGAACCCTCCACTACGGCGTCTCTCATATTCATATGGTGGTTTTGGGACTTTAAACGCACCATATCAATCAAATTAGATATATAGATAGATAGATAGATAGATAGATAGATAGATACGCCTAAAGGCGCCAAAGTTCGCTAAGAAACGTTTCGCATTTAAAAACCTTTATACTTGCAACATGCACTTTTTAACAGCATAAAAGGTAAGATATCATGCTATCTCATAACCTAGCCTAGCTGTCATGTAGGTCTATAGATAGCACGTTATTGTATTGTTCACCCCCCCCCCCTTTGATAATATATGTTTCGATTACTTCTCACGTGTATTGGTCTCGTGTGTCGATAGAACTTTTGGCTCTTGAACGATAGGTGCGCAATGGCATTGAGCAACGTGTTACGATACATGTGAGTATACAGTTCCTTGCAAAGAGCTTCGATGTTCCAACAACCAAACAGAAATTCATCTACTTCTTTGTGCTATGTATAAATGACCACAGGACCACGACGAAACATAGACCGTACTCATTTTGCATTGTACAATCAGAGTTACGTATTTGACCCTACAGCCTTTGGTGACTCCTGACACACACTTTTTTGTTTCCCTTCAATCATACCACCATCCATATTCAAACTACTAGGTGACTAGAAATTCAAACTTACACCACAACAGCTAGCATCAATCTTTAAGTTGTGTGAAGGTCTGTGTATGTACGGAATTACTGCTGAAGATCTCCTTTGTTCTGCATGTGGATGAACAATGATACTGTCTCATTTTTTTAACACGCATGGCCCACTCGCAAACACTTAGCTGGGTTCTAGCGTCCGAAAACCTGTGCATGTTAGCCTAGCCACTTGTCCCGAGAAAGTCTTGTCCATCTGATGAAGGCAAGACCTAAACAGAGCAGAACGCAAATGTGAAAAGAAGCAATACCATCACAAATAGCTTTCGAATGGCCTAAAGTAACATTTAGGAGTGGTTTTGCTGAGCAAGGGCTATACTTTAAAACACAGGATAATTTAGTAGTTCTGTGTCTTTAAAACAATAGGTGATTATTCTGTGGTAACTCATGGGTGAATTCCAAGCCCAGACCACAATTATCGGACACATAATTAAAGTTTGTTACTGTTTTTTCGAAACAGCATGCCCGAATGAAAACAATAAAATCATCTACATACCTAATTATCTTAGATGATAGGGCCCTAAGACATTCTTGAACCGACCTGCGAACCTTTTATAGGATACTGTTGCTCTTCCTTTGTGTCAACGTAGTCGTGAGCTGTGTCAAAACATAATGGTTAGGTATAGGTCTTGTTGTAAAGTGTCACGTCACTAACTTAGGCCCAACTCAATATCCCGTTAGCAATATATTTTCTCAAGTGCGGCACACTTTGTAGGGCTACCTAAAAGTATTATGCCTTTTCTTCAGGAGCGCTTTGATTATAATATTTCTGGAGCACTTAAGAGATCAATAGCACAAGCGGAACTAGTGGACACTACAATGATACCTCGTGAGTGAAGCAGCGCACAATCAAGAAGGAAGTTAAAAGAGGCAAACGAAAAATCACAGCATATCAACGGAGGGAATGATAATGAGTGGGGCGAAGCATGTGTCCGTCCATTTATGTGACAATTCGTCCGTGCGTCCGGATGGGCGGACAGAAGCACAGACGGACAGACGGATGCATGAACGGAAGTATGAAAGAATTAATGGGCGGACGGATGGATGGGAACAAGAAAACGGACATAAGCACGGACGGACGCATGGATGGGATCACGGACGGAAGCATGGATGAACAGACGCATGGATGAACGGAAGTACGAACAGACAGACAGACAGACAGACAGACAGACACGCAGACAGACAGACAGACAGACCGGCAGTGAGATGGACCCACGGATGAATGGACCGAAGCACGGATGAACAGATGGATGGACAGACAGGAGCATAGACAGACGGACACAAGCGCAAACGGATGGACGGACAGATGTACTGACAAGCGAATGGACGGACACGTGAGAAGAACATCTGATTACTTTTCGTATTGTATGACCCAGTATAACAGCAAAAAGGGCTTTTTTTCATATTTAGGAAGGTTGACAAACATTGGAGATTTTTTACCTCAGATTTGAAAATAATGAAACCCTATTGTAAGGATGCCGCCAAAAAAGTGCAATAAATCCAATTTTCATCAGATTTTCACTCAGCCAACTCATAAGTAGCTTTTTACGTACGTCTGTATACGTGTGTGTGTACATGCGGTCGTATTCTGGCTCTTTTACAACGCGTCCATGTGACATTGTCGGCATGGCCGAGGTATCTGGGTGTAGTACCACAGTTTTTTCGAAAGGTGCGAATAATCTTCGCGAAAAGTGTTTATCGCGCACACTACAGAGGAAAGATCCACAACGCTTGAGGCACAGAAAGCTAGTTAAGCGTCAATGACCTAACTACTGTAATCCCGCTGAGTGGATTCCCATTGCGCATGAATGGTCATATATATATATATATATATATATATATATATATATATATATATATATATATATATATATATATATATTTATATATACGGTATGAGCCGGGCCATGTTTTAGGACAAAGGGAGAGGGAGAGGAAGTTACTGGGTTCAGCCTATGCTTGCCGTCATGGCCGATCATCGCCTGATCTCTCTTGTAAATAAGCATAGTTAAACTCAATATAATCGTAACAGTTTTATGTTGGAGATGCTCGGTACCTAACCAAGCAACACGGTTCTGCAACAACCTGAGCTACGCCGAAGCCGCCGCAATGCAGAGTTACCGCTGGTGGTCGAGATGTTTCATGGTGAAGATGGAGCCCTGACGCCGAAGGTGACGGCACTGCACCACCAGCTCCAGCGACACCTTTACTACCGACCTCAGCAGCGGCTGGTCTTTGGCAGAGTCAGCATCTGATAGAGCCCCGTCCTTTCGGGGGCAAATCTGGCGAGGACGTGGACGAGTGGCCCAAACATTACAAGCGGGTGAGCAAGTACTACTTTTGGGACACGGCAGTTCAGTTGGCTAACGTGGTGTTCTTCTTGAGGGACACGGCGCCCAAACTGTATGAGAACCATGAGGACGCCCTCGCAACGTGGGAACGCTTCGTGTCCGAAATCAAAGAGTGTTTCGGGGACACCGTGGCAAAGAGGAAGCAAGCCGAACAAACGCTGCTGCAAACAGCCCAGGTGCCAGGTAAAACTTGCATGATGTATATCGAGTCGATCCTAGAACTATGTAAAACCATTAACTCTTGCATGTCCGAGGAGAACAAAGTCGGCCACTTGTTGGAGGGCAGCGCAGAGGATTTTTACCACTTTTTTATCGGCAAGGAGAGCATTGGTACAGTAGCCGATGTCATACGCCACTGTCACACTTTTGAGACGCTGAAGATGAGGCGCATTGCTCCTAAATTTTGTCGATTGCCTAATGTGACCATGGTAGTGAGTGTCGACAACGACGCGCCTTCTGATTTTGCGTCTACAATACGTGAGATCGTGCGTGAAGAACTCAGGCAGCACACTCGCGCGACGCCTTGCGAAACTACACCCTTGCCGGTTTCAGACCAGCCTCAGCATCCTGTTTCCAATGCTGCAGCAGCCATCGAGGAGTATGACTAGGTTTCTGGCACACCACCGAGGCCGCAGTGCAGTCACTACCAAGACATCAGGCACCAGTGCCGCTTCAGTTACCCTGAAGCGAATACGCACCTGTGTCACCACGCCCTTGAGATGCTTTCCGAAATGCATGTCGTTGACCTCCTGTGTGCTACAGCTGTGGTACTCCAAGACACACTGCTCGGTTCTGCCTTCTGCACAAAGAGATGACATCGAGTTACGAGCACTCATCAAGTCTTCGTCGTCGTGGCCACAGTTATGACTATCCTTGGTAGTCCATTTATCCAAATAGCACCATACGACAAGAGAACCGGCGTAGAACATCCCCCGCTTCTGACTGTAGCTTGACACCTTCGCCTGGCCAAACGTGTCACTCTCCTTCGCCGCTGTGGCGGTGGTCGCCACCGCCACCGCTGAGAAACTAACCGGCGCGGCCGAAGGAGGTGAGGTCACACAAAAGTATTCACCTCATATACCTCTGCCAGTTACGATGGACAAAAACCAGATATGTGTGTCAATAGACGGATTGTGTGCAATGGCTTTAGTGGATACTGGTGCCACAGTTTCTGTTATGAGCAGTTCGTTTAGAGATGGCTTATGCCGCAAGGTTATGTTTTCGTATCATGATTCTGGTAGATTTCATGGCGTGGGCGGGGACATACTTCAACCTGTAGGAGTATGTGCCGTCAATGTGTTGTTGGCCGGAAGGGCTTTCCCAACTGAGTTCCTGATTCTGAAATGGTGTACACATAATGTCACTCTCGGCTTTGGCAAGAGTGAGGCACTTTCGTTGACTGCGGTACGGGTGAAGTTTTTGCTAGCGGTGGTCATGCTCTTCCCACCCTAGTTGAGCAGCGGCTGCCTCCGAGAGACTTACTGATTGTTTCTAAACAGCTTACATTACCACCATAGTCCATGAGTTCAGTAGCGGTATCTACTCCTATAGCTGCAGTATCAGTCTATGATGCCGTCGATCAACCTCTCATGGTTCAATGTGCAAAGAAAGATGTAAAGCCTAATTCGACTATTTCAATTACTAATGGCGGTGCGTTTTTGTAGGCACTTAATTCTTCGTCTTCGCTAATTATCCTTCCTCGAGGAATAAGGCTCGCATTGTTCCATGGTATCACGGGAAATTCTATTGTTGCCATCAATGACGAGGAAAGTGAGAAACGCGTGGGCACCTCTAAACGGAGTACCTTCCATGAGCCCCACATTTTGAGCATGGTTAACAAGACGCTACGGTCACATGAACAACAAGAATTGGTAGAACTGTTACAACGACATGGGTCAGTGTTTGACTTCGGAGAAAAGGGTAAGTGACTGTCTTTACCATGCTCCCGGCCGCAACATATCATTGACACAGGCTTTGCCAATCCGGTTGGGCAAAAACCTTACACGGTGTCGTCATCCGAGCGCAAAGTTATAGCTGATGTCACAGGTCCCGTTTATTAGGGAGGCTATCGCCGGGCTAATTCGAAGCGCCAAAGTATCGGCCCCCCGAACTGCTCCACGAAAGCGGGGACAATTTAGAAGTGGTCCTATTTGGCACGCCAACAAGTGCCAGCTGCGGTCCAAAAAACTAGTCAGAGCCGAAAGCTGATAAACAATACAAAATTATATTCTCAAATATGGCAGATCAAATGATACACAAATATGCACATTTGACAATATTTGAATACGATATGTCACAAATCAAACAATGTACTGCACAGTACAATCAGCTACACTCGAATCAACGGACACTAAAACAATACGCGCTACGATGCAGTCACATGCATCGAACGACCAAGACATTTAAAGACTAATGAGTTCGAAAACTTATTCAGTCCAGAGTCCTTGGAACAAAGTCTGAATGATACTCTTCTAAGAATCACTCACTCGAAGTACAGCACTGTTGTCAATCAGATGCCTTCGAAGAATTCCAAGAGGCTCTATGCCTCGAGGAATTAGACTTTATAGTTGCATACAAATGTGGACGGCGTCATACCGACGCCGATAAGTTTCTCGCCTTCCATTGTCTACGACTGACGACAATACCGACACGTTTGACATCTGATTTGCTACTGTTTCACGTGCATTTCCTGATGTCACCGCGTTCCAGCGGGAACAGCGCAATGACTTCACTTTAGACTCTTTATTCTCCACTGTAAGGAGCCCCAAAGGCTGTGGTCGTTTTTCTTTTCACGATCGACTGTTGTACAAGGTCAATTTCTCGGCAAATGGTGTGCGGTATTTGCTACTGGTTCCGCAAAGCCTGAGGTACGACGTCCTTCTTTTCATACATGATGACCCGACGTCTGGCCATCTTGGATATATCCCCACTTAGTATCGAACTCAAGAGCGCTTCTATTGGCATAAAATGCGATAATGCACGAAGCAATACGACTCCAGCTGTGAAAAATGCCAGTGCCACAAACGTCCTAAAAGCAGTCCACATGGCCTCCTTCGCCACATAATGCTGCCCACCACACCTTTCGAACAAGTTGGTATCGATTTGCTAGGACCATTTTTGCGGTTTTCCACCAACAACCGCTGGATTATAGTCTGCGTTGATCACCTTCCCAGACATGTGGAAACAGCTGCGATACCATCTTCCACTGCAGATTCCTTCACCTCTTTCCTGTTACGATCCATCGTTCTTCGTCACAGTCCACCTCGTGTCCTTGTCAGTGATCGTGGTCGCCAGTTCGTCGCCAACACTGTAGAGAAATTTCTTCGTCTCTCCACTTCGCAGTATCGCCATTCAACGCCATATCATCCCCAGACAAATGGCCTTGTGGAACGCACAAACTGCACGCTCACTAATATGCTGGCTATGCATGTATCGTCGAATCACAGGAACTAGGTTGAGGTTTTGCCATTCATCCCCTATGCATACAATACAGCGAAGCACAAAACTACGGATTCCATTCCGTTCTACCTGCTCTACGCTTGACAATAACGCAGCTGCCTCGATACAATACTTCAATTCGAGCTCCACAAGGACGATTCAGTTGTTCGAACACTGTGCCAAGATGAAGAAGTCTACCAAATTGCCAACATTTGCACACTGGCATTGCACGATCGCTCCAAGCAGAGGTATGATCAACGCCATGACACCGTTTCATTCAAAAAGGGGACCTCGATTGGTTGTGGACCCCTCAGCGGAAACATGGCAGAAATATTTAGCACTCTATGTCGGTCCATTCATTATCGTAAATCTCTTGAGTGACTTGACCTACGTGGTGCCACGCTTGACGTCAGCTGGTGGTCGGTCATACCAAACACAGCGCGTAGCTCGTCTCAAGCAGCTCCACCACATACTACGCCGAAGATTTCCCCCAACCCACTAGCTTCTTCTATGAACCGGGCAATAATACGATATGAGCCAGGTCATATTATAGGACAAATATAGAGAAAAAGGAAGTTACTGGGTTCGGCCTATGTTAACCATTATTGCCGATCATCGCCTGATCTCTTTTGTAGTTGAACATAGTTCAAGTCAATCTAACTATAACAATATAAATATATTTTAGTGGAGAAATCGCAATTATGGCAATGAATGACCAGTGGGACTAACTCTGAGTACGAAGCGCGAGCGTGTGCACGAGCGGCAGACGATGCTCGAGCATTCGTGTCCGTACCGGCTGTCTGCCTATACCTGGCGTCGCTATTAAGCTCCCTTGCAAAATGGCGGAAGTGTGCTGGGTATGCAAATTTGGAATTTCGAAGTCGGAAGCTGCCCACTGCATCAGCAATGTCTGATCAGACGTCCGAGCAAGGTACCACCCAGCAAAGCATGGTCCAATCTCAACTGGTCATCCTGCCTACCACCCTGCGCCAACGGGTTACCCCCTCCTTTAGCGGCACCAAGGACGAAGATGTGAAAGACTGGTTGCATCTGTTTGAAAAGGTGAGCGTTGCCAACAAGTAGGACGACCCCTCGAAATCGAATTATGTCCCATTTTATCCCGAAGGCGTCGCCAGCCTGTAGTTCACAAAGCACCGTGCTGAGTTTACCACTCGGGCCGCTTTGAAGACCACCCTGGCAGCTGTGTTTGATCACCCCGCAGTGCGCAAGCTGCGTGCTGAACAGGGCTTACGCGGATGCACAAAGGCAGGACGAAAACTTCACAAGCTACATTGAAGATGCTATCGATTTTTGCCGGTGCTTTAACCCTGACATGACCGAACAAGACAAGATCAGGCATATCTTGAAAGGCATAGCCGATGATGCCTTTCAAATTTGCTTGCAAATGGCCCAAGTACCGTATCCGAACTCTTCAGCTTGTGCCAGAGCTTGGAAGATATTCGCAAACAATATGCATCAGTTCGGAGGTCGACAACAGCAGACTACTTTCTTGCTGCCCCGGCCGTCGGTAGTGACAGCACCCTGCTGGAGCAGATAAAAGAATATGTACGCGAAAAGGTAGCTCGACAGCTTTCGCGTCTCTCGTATCTGCCGACCACCGAAGCACCGACCCGACGAACTACCTAACGCCGACCATCAGACAGGCTATTCCAGAGAAGGTCTCTGAGGCAGTGGCATGACCTACGTCTGCCTCTTCACCCACATGTGTTGCCATGCCACTGACTTATGCGACCGTCGCGACAATGCCTCCGCCTCGTCTGCCGTTGTATACGCCACAACCTGTGCGACCGTCTACTGCGCCGTTACCAGCTATACAGCAGCGCGCCGGAAATCCTCGTCGCAGTGGTGAAAACCAGCCCATATGTTACTTTTGCGGAATTCCAGGCTACGTTGCACGTCTATGCCATCGGTGCTTCACAGTTAATGCACCAAGATCCCCTGACTACTCGTTTCGGCCTCAGTACTACGCACAGCACACGCCACCTGAATTTTACGACCGTGACGCGCAAGCTGCTTCCGGCACCGGAACCTCCACTTCTCGACGTTCTACTTCCCGCTTGCCTTCCCCTTCAAGAAGTCGTCGTTCTGTTTTGCCTATGTGTCGAAGATCCAACTCCATTAGGACGGAAAACTAGTGCCACAGCTCCGGAGGTCCGAGCTGCGTCGTCAACTAATTGCTTAGGTCCACGCCTGTCTCTCGCCAATCTTATTGATGCAATCGCCGAAGGTGTGCGAACCCTTGCACTCATCGATACTGGTTCCGCCATATCTGTGATAAATCAAAGACTCTGCCATTCTCTTCGTAAAGTGACGATGCTTTCTCCCGTGGTTTCTCTTAGCACTGAGAGCACCCAACAAGTTGAGCCCGTCGCGGCATGTACAGCAAAAGTGGTAATTTGAGATGTGTTGTACACCATTGAATTTCACAAGTTGGCTTCAAGTTCCCACGATGTCACCCTATGATTGGATTTATTATCACGTCATCATGCCGTCATGGACTGCGCTCGGGCCGAAGTGGAGCTGTTGCCGTTTTGTCATGTGGCTTCAGTTGATACGGCCGTATCTAGTTTGGCTAACCTTGTTGTCGCGACCGACATTGATCTTCCTTGTTTCAGGACCCAGTTTGTCCCTGCCTACCGTGCTTCACTTTCTGACGCTAACGTCCTATTCACGCCAGCTGACATCTTCAGTAGGCGCCACCACACATCGCTGATATTCGCCGTTCTTGCACTTTGTCAAGACATTACCGAAATATTTATTTTCAATCCGAACTCATGCCCCCTCAGTTTGCGCCATAACGAGACGCTCGGCCACATTCAGCCTATCGATGAAGCTGCTATTGTGCCTGCCGATTTCTTCGATGCCAAGCCGAATATGGAGCTGAACGCATTCGTTCCTCACTCTGCCTCAGACAGCGTGTTTTGCGATGCATTTCACCGTTCCAATGACAGCCATCTCGCTCAGGCTCAACATGAGCAGCTTATTACCCTTTTGCACGAATCAGGCGTTCGTTTGACTCTCCCCAAGCGTTGCTAGGAAGAACGAACACCATCATGCACACAATTGACACAGGGAAGAGTACTCCTTTGCGCCAGCAACTCTATCGCGTGTCGCCAGCGGAGCGTCGAGTAATTGCAGAACAAGTAGACGACATGCTACAGCTTGGAGTCATCAATCTTTCTTCTAGTCCTTGGTCTTCACCAGTTGTACTCGTCAAAAAGAGATGGTTTGATTCAGTTCTGCATTGACTACAGGCGCCTAAACAACATTACGAAAAAGATGTTTACCCTCTTCCCCGCATAGAAGACGCTCTCGATTGTCTCCAAGGTGCAGAATTCTTTTCTTCGCTTGACCTTCGATCAGGTTATTGGCAGGTCCCAATGGCTGAGTCTGATCGTCAGAAAACGGCCTTCGACACACCGAGTGGCCTCTATGAATTTACAGTAATGCACTTTGGACTCTCCAATGCGCCTGCCACATTCGAGTGAATGATGGACAGCAATTCACACGGTCTCAAAAGGAACGTATGCTTGTGCTATCTCGACGATGTTGAGGTCTCTTCCGCCGATTTCACTTCGCTTCTCACTCGTTTACGTAAGATTCTATCGTGCCTTACAAACGCCAGGCTAAGAAATGTCCCTTCGGGGCTAAACAACTCACCATACAGGTTCACATCATCTCGAAGGCCGGCATGCTTCCCTACCCTAACAAGCTTCGTGCTGTTGCTGAATTTTCTAAGCCGACTGCAGTAAAGCAACGACGGAGGTTGGTGGGCCTGTGCTCCTTTTTTCGTCGTTTTTTTAACTTTGCTTTCATAATTGCTCCGCTCCCCAAACTCCTTGCCTGCCCTGAAGATCTTTCCGATTGGACAGCAGCCTGTGACGAATGCTTCGCAACACAACTCCTTACCTCATCACCCGTACTGCGCCATTATGACCCTGCTGCGCCGACCGAAGAGCACACAGATGCAAGTGGCGTCGGCCTTGGTGAAGTACTCGCGCAACGCAAACCAGGTTTCACATAATATGTGGTCACCTATGCCAGCCGCGCCCTCACTAAGGCAGAAGCCAACTACTTTGTTACGGAAAAAGAGTGCCTCGCAATCTTGTGGGCGATAAACATGTTTCGCCTTTATTTGTACGGCCAAACGTTTGATGTAGTAACTGACCATGACGCGCTCTGTTGGTTGGCCCCACTGAAAGACCCTTCTGGTTGCCTTGGACGTTGGGCACTACGCCTCCAGGAATTCGACATACGCGTCGTCTACCAATTGGGGCGAAAGCACTCTGACGCAGATGCGCTTACACGATCACCCGTGAAATCAGATGATACAGAAATATCAGCCTATGACCTTTTCCTCTCTGCCGTCAGTGTCACAGACATGCCATCTGAACAGCGGAAGAACCTCTGGATTTTCTCGCTTTTGAATGAGCTTTCTGACGCATCAACTTCTGGTTACCCGCGTGCTCTTCGCCACCAAGCAACGCATTTCGTCATACGTGAAGGCCTGCTATACCGTTGCAACCATCAAATGCCGGGTCGTAAATGGCTGCTAGTTATACCCAGCCATAAGTGGCCTGATATCTGCGAATATTTTTTATGCTGAATCGCAACACGCACACGCCGGTGCACTAAAGACGTATGAGCGGATCCGCCAACGTTATTACTGGAGGGTTATGTACACGCTAGTGCGCAAACACATTCGCTCATGTTGCCTGTGTTAGCAGCGCAAGACATTTCCTCATTCACCCGGTCAACTGCAGCCTTTACCATGTCTTGCACGCCCATTTGACCGTGTTGGGGATAGACCTATACGGCCCGCTACCATGCTCTGTTGGTGGCAATCAATGGGTGATTGTGGCTGCCGACCATCTGACAAGGTACGCCGAAACGGCAGCGATACCTTCGGCTGGTGCTCATGACGTTGCAACCTTCATCTTGCATCGGTTCATTCTTCGTTAGGGTGCATCATGTGAGCTCTTGAGTGTCAGAAGCCACGTATTTTTGTCCGAATCTCTGCAGCAGCTCCTACATTCATGTCGTACGGTACACCGAACATCAACAGCCTACCACCTTCAGACGAACAGCCTCGCGGAACGTTTCAATAGAACCATAAGAAACATGCTCGTTATGTATATTGATTCCGACCACGCCAATTAAGACGTCGTTTTTCCTTTCGTGACGTACGCTTACAATACGGCGAATAAATCAACAACAGGTTTTCCTCCATTTTTTGGATATCGTCGTGACCCATGCAGCCACCTCGACACAACTTTGCCATACAATCCTGATGCCTCTGACTTCAGCCCAGTTTCTGAAACAGCCGAACATGCCGCAGAGTGTCGCCAGCTTGCACGGTCCTTCACAGCCGATAATAAAGCTCTTTAAAAAATCGCCACGACCGTGATCTTGTTCAGTATACTTTCCCCGTCAGTTCTCTCCTGGCTCCGACTGCCTTTCCACTCTCCTGGACTGACCCCTAAGTTTGCACCGAAGTATGTTGGCCCATACCGCGTCATAAAGCGCCCTTCTTCTGTCACCTATGTGATTGAACTGCTCAAGCCGTCCACGGACAAGCGCCGCCTTGGTCGTGAGACGGTCGCATCAAGCCTTGCTACGACCTTCCTGTTCTTTCGTCACCTTGAATCGCCAGGATGGCTTGTCTTTATCGCCGGGGTATTGTAGTGGAGAATTTGAAATTAAGGCAATGACCAGTGGGACGATCGCTGAGTGCGAAGCGCGAGCGTGTGCACAAGCTGTAGAGACGCTGGACTGCTCGAGCATTGGTGTCCGTATATATATATATATATATATATATATATATATATATATATATATATATATATGTATGCGCTTTCACATAGCAACTCGTTATTCTGCTGACGTTTCAACGGGAACCCGTCCATGGGTTATATATATATATATATATATATATATATATATATATATATATATATATATATATATATGTATGCGCTTTCACATAGCAACTCTTTATTCTGCTGACGTTTCAACGGGAACCCGTCCACGGGTTATATATATATATATATATATATATATATATATATATATATATATATATATATATATATTTACATATCGTAAGATGGCGTCGAGAACACTTGAGACTCTCCTTTTATTGACTCGAGTATGTGCCCCACAACCTAAACTTTACTGGTGATGATGAGTATTTACAGATGAAAAGATGGGACGCATAAATAATGCTCACACTTATTTTCCCCGCGCACTTGAGCGGCCGGCCCGGCCGAGACTTAGGCGGGAAAGGTGAGACGTCAAACGTGGACAATCTCGGAGGCACGGTAACGACGGTCCGAGGAACCCTCGACGGGAGTGACAAGGTAATTGACCGGAGATGTTCTTTCACAAACAACGTAAGGTCCTAGAAAGCGAGACTCAAACTTTTCACACAATCCGGGTGTGCGAACAGGCGTCCGAAGTAGTACTTCGTCTCCAGGACGGAAGGTGACGTCTCGAGGAAAGCTGTCATAGCGTTGCTTGCGGTCTTCTTGACTGGCCTCCGTGTTGAGTTGAGCACGTTGCCGTGCCTCAGCAAGCCTTGAGACGAAATGTTCTGGCGTAGTCATCGACGTTTTTGTCATTACATTCAAGAAAGAGGCGTCAATGGTGAATGTCGGCGCACGACCATAGACGAGGAAGAAAGGTGAATTCCCGGTGGTTCGTTGAACAGCGGTGTTGTGTGGAAATGTTGCGAACGGCAAGATTTTGTCCCAATTATCGTGGTTCGGTTCGATGTACATGGATATCACGTCGATTAGAGTCCGGTGGAATCGCTCTGTCAGCCCATTTGTCTGCGGGTGGTAAGCGGATGTGGTCTTATGAAGTGTGCCACAAGTTTTTAGAATTTCGTCAAGAATTGTCGACATGAAGGCCTTGCCCCGGTCACTCAAAAACGTGCGAGGTGCACCATGACGCAACACAATGGCTTCTAAAAAGAAGGCGGCAACGTCTGAGGCGGAGCCAGTGCGTAGAGGAGCGGTCTCCGCGTATCGTGTGAGGTGGTCGATGGCTGTGACGATCCAGCGGTGGCCCGCTGGCGTTACGGGAAGTGGCCCGACGAGGTCTATTCCGACAACGGCAAAAGGTGTGTCGGGACATGGAATGGGTTGTAATAAGCCAGCAGGAGCTGAAGTTGGTCGTTTCCGGCGTTGACAAAGTGCGCAAAAAGCGACATAATAAGCCACAAAGGTAGAAAGACCAGGCCAGAAGAAACGGCTCCTAACGCGGTTGTAGGTCTTTTGAAATCCCAAGTGTTCAGCTGATGGGTCGTCGTGCAATGCTTCGAGAACTTGTTTTCGCAGCGAACGGGGAAGTACTGGCACCCACCGATGTCCATCCGCATTGTAAGTATAGTGCTGCAGGACATTGTTCTCTAGCTTGAACAGCCGTAGCTGACGACGTAGTCTGGCATTAGGTGGAGAAGGCGAGCCATTCAATTATCCGATGATGCGGTTACAGTAGGGGTCGTCACGTTGGTACGCGGCAAACTGGGCGCTGTTGTTTAAAGGTAGCGACCCAGCAACTGCCAGGGGTGATAACGTGAGTGAACAGAAAGCCGCTTGATCACCTGAGGGGCATTCAGGATGCGTGGTTGGAGATGAAAGTGGCAGAGGGCAGCGAGAGAGAGCGTCAGCATCCTGATGCTGTTTGCCGGACCTGTACACAACGTCAAAAGTATACTCTTGCAAACGCAGTATCCAGCGACCGAGGCGCCCAGACAAATTCTTCATCGAGGACAACCAGCATAGGGCATGGTGGTCGGTAACCACAGTAAAGTGGCGTCCATACAGATAAGGTCGAAATTTCTGGATGGCCCAAACGACAGCGAGACATTCCTGCTCTGTTATCGAGTAGTTCTGCTCTGCAGGGGTTAGTGTGGCTGGCATACGCAACTACTCTCTCACGTGAAGTGTCGTCGCACTGGAGGAGGACAGCACCGATTCCGTGGCCGCTGGCATCTGTGTGCAGGAAAGTGGGTGCACTCTCATCGAAGTGACGGGGGACGGGGTCTGATGTCAAAGCACGCTTAAGGGCTTGGAAAGCACACTCGCACTCGTCAGTAAACGTGAAATCCGTCCCTGACGTCACAAGCTTGTGTAACGGCCCCGCAATGGCAGCAAAGTGACGGATGAAGCGGCGGAAGTAAGACGCCAGGCCCACGAAACTTCGCAATTGTTTTTGATTGCGCGGACGTGGAAAACTAATTACGGCAGCAACCATGTCGGGGTCGGGTCGAACGCCGTCTTTGCTGACAAGGTGACCCAATATTTTGATGCTTGTGCAGGCGAAGTGGCAATTTTTTGTATTGAGCTGTAGGCCAGCGTTCGAAATGCACGTTAGAACTTCGTCCAAACGCTTAAGGTTCTGAGAAAAAGTAGACGAAGAAATGACGATGTCGTCTAAATAACATAAACAGGTTTTCCATTTGAGACCACGTAAAACAGTATCTATCATGCGCTCAAATGTTGCTGGAGCGTTGCATAAGCCAAAGGGCATGACGTTAAATTCGTAAAGCCCGTCAGGCGTCGCAAACGCTGTTTTCTCCTTGTCTGCTTCGCGCATAGGTATTTGCCAATACCCGCATCGGAGGTCGAGGCTGGAGAAATATTCTGCGCCTTGTAGGGAGTCCAGGGCATCATCTATGCGTGGCAACGGATATACGTCTTTTTTCGTGATCTTATTGAGCGCTCTGTAATCAACACAAAAACGGACAGAGCCATCCTCTTTCCGGACCAACACCACAGGAGACGACCAGGAGCTGAATGAAGGTTGAATAATATCCCGTTTGAGCATATCGGCGACGTTTTTCTCGATGATTTGCCGTTCAGCCGAAGAGAGACGGTATGGGCGGTGGCGTACAATGGAGCTGCTTTCAGTTTCGATGCTGTGCTCTGCAACGGAGGTGTGGCCCAGAACTTTGCAATGTACATCAAACGAAAGGCTGTGCTTTTGGAGACGGTCTAAGAGGTCTCTCTTTTGCTCGGCAGTGAGGTGAGGACTTATGGTGTCATTTAAGGTAACAGTGGTAGCCTTGATATCAGTAGTAGCAGACAAAGGCGGTGATTCTGCGTGAAGGGGAATCAGTGAAAAGGGCTCACTGTCAGCGAAGCAGCTCACAGCAGTGCCCTGGGGCAGCATCACTGGCGAAGAAGTTGGATTCAAGGCGGTGACCAATGCTTTACTGTCGTTAAACCGCACAAGACCGGGTGCTATGGTAAGCCCCGCAGGTTTCGAGCGAACTGATGGAGCTATGAACACGTCACCATTAACTATAGTATCCAAAGCGATCGTTAGAAGTTGTTCATCTTCTGGCGAATGAAACAATCAGTAGCAGCAATGAAACGGAAGCTGTATGGATCGACATCCAATGAACTCTCAGTAGCTGACATTCGAATGACTCGCTGACGACACGATATGAAAGCTGATGCCGAAGAAAGGAAGCCCCATCCTAAAATTACTGTGTGAGTGCACAAAGGAAGTACAAGAAACTGAATGTGGTGAATGATGCTATCTATGAAAACACGGACTGTGCAAACACTTGAAGGCTGAATAGGGACTCCATCTGCGCAACGAAGGGGAGGACCATCGTAGGGCGTCCTAACTATTTTCAAGCGGGCACAAAAGTCTGCACGAATTACGGAAAGTGATGCGCCTGTGTCCACCAGTGCCTCTGTCTGTATACCTTCAACATACACCAATAAAACATTCGATGGGCGGTCCGGAGGAGTTCGACGCAGTTCGAAATATGCAGCTTTCCCTCCCGAAGCTGCACTGTTCAGTTTTCCAGTTGGCGGTCGGGAATTGAAGTAGAAGGTCGGAGAGGAGAAGAAGAACGCCGCATCGGTGAAGGTGAGCGACGACGTGAGAACCTGGAACTGCCAACTGGGTCAAAGTTCTGCGGAGACGGCGACCGACGTGTGCTGTTCAGATACAGCCGACGATAGGGGGGTCCAGTCGCGTAGAAGTCGTCCCGTTCAAGGTTATCGTAGCCTCGTCGTTCGTCTTGCTGACGGCGTCGGCAAAACCTTGAATAATGACCACGGATGCCGCAATAGAAGCAAGTCGGCCGCGAACTGCGCCAGGCGTTGTAAGGCTGGGAAGATGGTCGCGGTGCGAGTGAGTTGAGCAAACCATGCGCTTCGGGCGCTGGTAGCTGCATTGGGCTTTGCTGGGGTGCAGGCGTCCTAGCAGCAACCTGAGCATACGTTGGCATGGCCACAGGATATGAGCTCGGGACAGGTGTGACAGTCATCGAGGCCAGGCTCTAGTGGGGCGTAGGTGTCGTTGCAGCAACGTGAGCATAACTGGGCATGGGATGTGAACTCGGAGCTGGTGTACTAGTCATCAAGGCCAGTTCCTCCCTCACGATGTCGCGCAAACTAGTAGCGGGTGGCGTCGTTCGGATATCGAGGTGGCGAGGTGAAGCCTGTGCGTGAAGTTCCTCGCAGATGATAGAGCGGATCAGTGCACGCAGCTCTGTTGTATCATGACTTGAGCTCAGATCAGACATATCAGGTTGTACCCGAGTGGTCTGAAGCTCCTCAAGGCGCTGACAGGTAGCGACAACATAGGCTACGGTTTGAGGATTTTGCACCACAAGTGCATTAAAAGCGACAGTCGCAATTTCTTTTAGCAGGTGGCGCACACGGTCGTTTTCTGCCATATCGTTATCGATGCGGCGGCAAAGGGCGAGAACATCTCCGATGTAAGAAGTGTAAGACTCGCCAGGGCGTGGAAAACGTGCACCAAGCCTCTTTTTGGCGATATCCGAGCGCACTGACGGGTTGGCGAAAATCTGGCGAAGCTGACGTGTAAAGGCGGGCCATGTCGGAAAATCTGTGGCGTGGTTGAAAAACCATGTTTTTGCGACGCCGCTCAAGTAGAATGCAACGTGGGTGAGTTTTGCAGGCTCATCCCAGTTGTTGATAACACTCACGCGGTCATACTCCTCTAGCCAGTCTTCAACGTCTTCACCCGGAAGCCCTGAGAACAGCGGAGGATCCTTTTGAGGGCTGGTGACCAGGTGAGAAGGGTTTCTTGCCGGTGAGAGCGGTGGCGAAGCTGGCACGCTGGACTGGGCGGCTTGCGACATTACCGGACCCAGGTCGTTTAAGCGGCGGCCTGAACGGAGCTCCAGGGATGTGTTCTAGAGTACGCTGGGGTGTCCGAGAAAGCGAGAGGACGCAGGAACCGGGCAGCACTCTCCACCACTTGTAAGATGGCGTCGAGAACACTCGAGACTCTCCTTTTATTGACTCGAGTATGTGCCCCACAACCTAAACTTGACTGGTGATGATGAGTATTTACAGATGAAAAGATGGGACGCATAAATAATGCTCACAATATATATATATATATATATATATATATATATATATATATATATATATATATATATATTGTGTTCACGTGCTGATGTAATACAAAGCATCGTTCTGGTTTCCTGGAGCTTCTTTGTCGTGGCGTGTATTCCCACTGCTTCATGGGTCAATCCAGAGTTATTCAATCATACGAGTTGCGAAACTTCCATACGCTCCATGTATCAAAGTCCGAACAGGTCATTGGATGAAATGGTGGAAGTGAGTAGATTGTAGCGCCATCCTTTGACAAAAAGACTAACTAGAAAACGCATTATTTTGTGTTTTTGCGTTTAGCGAGATTGCGAGCGGCACCGCATTCTGCCTAACAGCATGACAGCGCCTAGAATTTCTTCTTAGGTGAGTTGGTTCTTAAGGGTGCTGAACATGTTACTTTGTCGCAGTGGTGGAGACGTGATAAAGAACAGAGCAACTGCTTGTTCTCTTGATGTTGTGTCCTTTTTCATGTTTTCCGCATTGCGCTAGAAGTAACGTGGCTATAAGCGGTATGTTTTTGTGGTGCCCAGCTAGCACAGCGTAAGGGACGGTGCAGCGAAGTCGGTAGTTTATCAGGTTCTTTGCTGAGCCCACGATGTTTACATTTCGGTAAAATAGTGAGCGGCAAGGCGTGATGCTAGCGGCATGCAACGTTGATCCGGGTGGATCCAACCTGTGAGTCTGTCGACGGCAGCAGACGACGTTGCCCGAGCAGAAAACGCCGGTACCATTAGAAAGACTCCACGAACATACCACCGGAAGAGAAAAGAACGCTTGCAGCGCTAGTTGGAAGTAGATAGCAATGCTCTTTTCCACTTTCTTGTCATCACGCTTTACCAATTATATGGTGTCCCAGCCGGTGTCTGATTGATTTTGCGTTTAGTAGAATTCAACCACTGCGGGCTAGACAAAGCGGCCAATTCGTGGTAAGTAGTGAACGGTACTTGTGTGCTATGCTTTGCACTTTACCATACCTGCGTCTTGTCTGTGCGACAATCACTCCCGTCGTGTTAGTGAGACACATCGTGAACCGCAGAGTGAAATAGTTTAAAGGATTCGTGAAACTTCCCGTGAACAATCAATTTCAAGCGCACATTTTCAAACGAGAAGACGAGGAATAATAGAAATAATCAGGGCGCAGCGGTAAAACCAAGGTACCACGAAATCGCAAGCACCAACTTCGACGAAATAAACTTTGACACCTTGACTCGGCTTTCATTTTATCTTTGCAGAGTGAAAACAGCTTACAGCGGCGGCAGGCGCCGTGCAAGCTAAGACCATGTATTGAGCCGACAACGCCAGTCTTTCGTGTGGCGTTGAACTGCCTAAAAAATTCGCCCCGAATCTGCATGGTTTAATGCATATTTCGTCGAAAGACGATAGTATTGCGTCTGGAGAGAGTGAACAAAACGTTTATTTGGTGTTCTGCGCAAGAAAATTGGTTCATGGTATTCTGGATGTGCTGCGTTAATGACTCGAGCGTGTAGCGGAGGCGAACGAGCACATCGAGGCACGTTAGACACGAGCGCCATCTGGCAGTTCGAAAACAAAGGGAGGCGTACGCGCCTGTGGAGGAAAACGCTCGCCTGCCTCAGAGGTGATAAGGTGTAGAACGCAAAGCGACGGGCAGGTGCCACCACCGTGTCGTGGTAGCAAAGCATCGGAAGCACTTACCTTTTTGAGCATCACTGTCAGCGCAGCGTGATGAACGCTACGGTCCTTAGAATTACTTGTGTGTAGCTTCTCTCGTATAAAGGCACGCGTAAAAAAAACATCGACGTGCTGTTATAGTGTCTCCACTATGCGCAATACTTGCGTGTTATTTGACAATCGCACAAGTATAAACGCTGAATCTGGAGCAGTATTGGTGGGCGCTGTGGATGGGGTTGGCCGTTTGATTCCGTTTGAAGTATCGGTAAGAGCAGACAAACAGACAAATGTACAGACAGACAGACTAAAATTTTTTCGCCGAAGGTCTCCAAGAAAGACTATCGTCTCTTAAAAAATTGGCCCGAATATACTTGTTACACTCTAAATTTCGTCGAAATACGATAGTCTTGCGTCTGGAGAGAGTGAACAAACGTTTATTTGATGTTCTGCGCAAGAAAATTGGTGAATGGTATTTTGCAGGTGCTGCATTAGAGTGCCTCGAGCGTGTGGCGGAGGCAAACTTGCGCATATAGACACGTTAGACA
The DNA here is from genome assembly GCA_013436015.1 of Rhipicephalus annulatus. NCBI lineage: Eukaryota > Metazoa > Arthropoda > Arachnida > Ixodida > Ixodidae > Rhipicephalus > Rhipicephalus annulatus. The sequence goes on along the minus strand of WOVY01002587.1, from coordinate 49,830 downwards.
CAATTGCCATCTGGCAGTTATCTTCGAAAACGAAGACGTGGAGCCCGCGAAGAAAGATGCGTGCCAGTCTCGGAAGTGACAAGGTGTGGAACGCAAAGCGATGGACTGGTGCCAGCACCATGACGTCGTAGCAAAGCGTTGGAAACACCCTTTTGAGCGCCGCGTTGCACTGGCAGCGCAGCGAGATGACACGCTACATTCTTTAGAGTTACTTGTATGCATCTTCTAGTATGAAGACAGCCATAGAAAACATCAAAGCGTTGTTGTGGCGCCTCAGATATGCGCAATAATTGCTTCTTAACTGACAATTGCACAACTATGAACGCGTAAACTTTGAGCAAAATTGGTGGGCACTGCAAATTGGGTTGGCCGTTTGCTGCCATTTGGGGCATCGTTAGGGCGGACAAACAGACAATTTTACAGACATACAGAGAAATAGACAGACAGACAAACAGACAGACGGACAGACAGACCAAAATTTTTTTGTCGAAGGTTTCCAACAAAGACTATCGTCTTTAAAATTGGCCCCGTATCTGCATTTAATCTGCAAAAGTCGTCGAAAGATGATAGTCTTGCGTGTGATGAGAGTAAACCAAACATTTATGCGATGCTCTGCTCAAGAAAATCGGTGATTGGTATTATGGAGGCGCTGCGTTAGAGTGCTTCGAGCATGCAGTAGAGGTGAACGAGCGCATCAAGTCACGTCACACGTGAGCCATGATCGTCCTCTGGCACTTTTTTCAAAACCAAAGCGCGTGGCTCTGAGACGGGTGTGCACGCCCGCCTCAGAGGTGATAAGGTGTTGAATGCAGATTAGATTTGTGGGGTTTAACGTCCCAAAACCACCATATAATTATGAGAGATGCCGTAGTGAAGGGCTCCAGAATTTTGACCACCTGGGGTTCCTTAACGTGTGCCTAAATCTGAGTACACGGGCCTACAACATTTCCGCCTCCATCGGAAATGCAGCCGCCGCAGCCGAGATTTGAACCCGCGACCTGCGGGTCAGCAGCCGAGTACCTTAGTCACTAGACCACCGCGGCGGGGCAGGTGTTGAATGCAAGGTGACGGGTAGGTGCCACCACCATCTCGTTTTAGGCAAAGTGTTGGAAACACTCGCCTTTTCCTGCAAGCATTGGATGGTCAGCGCAGCGTGATAAGCGGTTCAGTTCTTTAAACTATTTACGTGTGCTTTTTCTAGTAAAAGTTGCACATGCAGAATACATACCTCTATTTATAGTGCCTCAAACACGCGCAATAATTGCTTTTTAATCGACAATTACACAAGTGTGAATGCTGAATCTCAAGCAACATAGGTGTGCGCTGCAGATGGGATCAGCCGTTTCAAATACGCGATGCTGTTAAGAGTGGACAAACAGACAAAGGTACAGACAGACAGACAGACAGACAGCCAGACAGACAGACAGACAGACGAACAGGCAGACAAACAGACGGACAGACCAAAATTTCGTGTTTAATAAAGCGCACACCCAAGTGGCAACGCAGTGTTTTGTATGGTCGCTTCCAGATGGCGCGACGATTGGCTCACTTTCGCTAGGTCGGCCAATGGCGTGTCCGGGTTTCATAAAACAGTTTCGCATCTCTTATGATTTAATAACTCTGTGCTCAATCGGCACTGTAGGATCTGGTGCATGCTGCCCGCAGCTATCAACAAATCTTTCTTTTGACACCCGGTTGCGTGGATGGCGGGGAAGAGCACCGAAACGTAACGGAAGTGGGTGCCGCAGTGGCCCCTCCTCGGGTGCCTGCGATAGCTTTGTTAAGCCAGGCATCTATTTAACATGCCAGTTATCTCTGTGGCTATCGGTATATAGTTTTTAGTGTCCTTCATTTCAACAGTCACCGCTGATAACGAATGTCGTGCAGTAAACAATGGAGGTACAGGAGGAGCGGATGGGTCAAAAACTGCCAGGCCACTTTCCCCTATTTCTATGAAGCGTGGCTTGGGAACTTTCATTTAGGATTGAACATCCAGCGATACATTCTTCTTGCACCCGTTGTGCCGGCCCTCGCCTGACTACCTCGATTGACATTGTTCCTATTTTGCGTACAACATGGCAGAACCCCACAGCGCCTGACGAAGCGGCCCTTTAACATTGCCAAGCAACTTCTTGTGACAAAAGAAAGTGTGCCTGTTGTATACCAACATCAATATAGATCCCTTGAACAGTGCGAACAAGGGACTTGTATCTTGGAGATACCCACACTTCAATATTGAAACAGCACTTATTCAACGGCTGCGTATTGTTCCTTTCGTTGTGGTTTTCTGTGAGTGATACCTATTAATAATGGTGCACGTGTAGCGATTTCTATTCGAAAAATAAAAAAAAACTTCGATGACACTTGAGCTTCACCTTAAAGAATGAAACACGGTAATGTATTCAGCCTCCACGTGTGTCGTCTCATCAGTTGCTAGCGTGACATCGGTTCCGGGTGGATGCTTCAACTATGCCGCGAAGAAACGAACATTATCTTGTATGTTAAGGGGTTTATTGAAGGAGCTGAGCAAGCGGGTGGTAGCTCGAAAGGAACGCAGGCGGACCCAGATGACGGTGCTCGATCGCCGATCTCGTGCCATTTTCTTGTGGAGATTATAGTTGAGCCGATGGTTTGAACGTCTTTCTTCTTCACTGTAATTACCACCGGCGGAAAAGATCGAGCCATCTTGGGAATCTAACACGTCGTGACAAGCGGGTTTAAGTAGGGCTTGAGACGGTTTATGTGACCAATATCACGTCCCCGCCGGCGCCAGTCGCCCGGTGGCGTGAGGGGTTTATGGCGTGGTTCACGGGTGAGGTACGCTCGACCACGTGGTAGGGACCATGAAAATTAGAGAGTAGCTTGGGTGATGCACCAGGGGCACAGGGCGGTACATGCAGCCTTACAAGCGCTCTAGCAACGATGGTCGTCGTCACGGGTCGTCTTCTGGCGCTGTTGGTCGGCTATAGTAAGCCGTTTGGCTAACTTGCGGCACTCTTTTGCGTAACAAGTGAATTCCGAGACAGGCTTGCATTCGGAGGAATCTGGCAAGTATGGCAGCAAAGTGTCGATGGTGTGCGATGGTTGGCGACCGTACACGAGAAAAAAAAGGGAATAATCCAGTAGTTCCTTGCGTAGCGAAGTTATATGCGTATTTCACAAATGGAAGAACGAGGTCACCGTTTGTTTGATCACAAGCGATATGCGTCGCGAGCATGTCCCCCAGAGTACGTATAAACCACTCAGTCAAACCGTTCATCTGTGCGTGGTAGCTTGTACTCTTCCGGTGCACATTATAGAACTGTTAAAGATGTGCTTGGATTACATTGGAGAGGAAAACACGCCCACGGTCACTGAGGAGTTCTCGAGGGGGACCATGATGAAGCGCAAAACGATTGAGTGTAAAAGTTGTGATGTCTTGTGCTGCAGCTGTGGGGAGAGCAGCAAGTACCGTGTAAGATGATTTACAGCCACGAAAGCCCATCGGCTTTCTGCGTTTCGAATGACAATCGTCCGTATAGGTCAATTTCTACGTTGTCTAATGGGTGGTCTGGGCATGAAAGTGTCTGCGATGAACCTGTCGCAGGATGTGGCGGGTTTTTCCGCCACTGACATTCGTGGCAGCCGCGAATGAATGGGTGGACGAAGGTAAACATTCCACGCCGGTAATGCCTTTTCCATAAGCGCTCGTAGGTCTTGAAAACACCGGCGTGAGCTCATTGTGGGTCGGAATGAAACGATGCGCAGATAATAGAGCGCAGCGTTCGGGGAATGACTACTAGTCATTTCCTACCATCTTCTGAATAGTTGCTCTAGTACAAAAGGCCATCCCGAATACTGAAGTGCGGAGCCTGGCGGCGCAAGTTTTGTTTAGTGGAAAGTGTCGATGCCTTGGATAACGTGTCAAGAAGCGAAGTAATCCATGGGTCATTCCGGTTCGCGGAAGAGATAGTGTCCTCGTCAAGAGCTGACAATATGTGGTCTGAGGAAACAGATTGGATGTCCGGAGATAGGGGAAATCGCGACAGTGCATCAGCATCGGCATGCTTTTGGCCGAAACGATATACAACACTTATGTCGTATTCTTGAAGCCGAAGAGCCCAATAGGCAAGACGACCCGATAGATCATTGAGCGAAGACAACCAGCATAATGCGTGGTGGTCCGTTACTACATCAAAAGTATGGCCATAAAAGTATAGCGGAACTTCACAAGCGCCCAAATGATCGCCAAACATTTCTTTTCGGTGACGCTGTAGTTCGAATGAGCCTTGGTGAGAGTCGTGCTGGGGTAGGTGACGACACACTCGCTGAATTCAGGCTTGCGTAGCACGAGTACCGCACTGAGGCCAACAACTCAGTTGCCGCCGTAGGATTTTAGTGACGCAGTGTTGTTGGTGAAGTGTGGAGACGAAGAACGGTACAGAAGGCTTGATCACACTCAGAAGACCATGACGAAATATCAACGGAGCTGCCTAGAAGTTCGGTCAAAGGCGCAATGATAGAGGCGAAGTTGTGGACGAACCAGTGAAAGTAAGCGCATAACACCACGATGCTCCGAAACTGCTTCATAGTAGTTGGTTTGGGGAAGTCGGTGACAGGACGTAATTTAGCCGGGTCCGGAAGTATACTGTCCTTTATTACGACGTGACCGAGAATCGTAAGTTGCCGAGCAGCGAAGTGGCACTTTTAGGTTGAGTTGGAGCTAAGCAAGCGGGTGGTAGCTCGAAAGCAACGCAGGCGGACCCAGATGACAGTGCTCGATCGCCGATCTCGCGCCTTTTTTCGTGTGGAAATGATAGTTGAGGCATTGGTAATAACGTCTTTCTTCTTCACTATATGTATAACACTCAGCGTTTCAAACTAATTTAGAACGCGAATGCAGTTTTGAAGTGCCCACATGGCCATAATTCTTCCTTTTGTGATCTACGGAAGAGTCCCCTACGTGTCGGTAAGGCAAAAGCAAGCCTACGGAAGCGATTGGCTTTGTCTGAACGCTTTGTAATGAATGGCGCTTTAAACCTCCTAGTCATTGCGCAGTTTGGATGTGTTGACGCCTGGCGTGATTGTACACTCCTACCAGTGTTGCGGAGTTGCCACTAAAGTGTCGAAATGACTTTACAATCAATCAAAATTTTTGTAACCTCAGAGTTGAATGGGAAGGAAACAGGGACATTGCTTGGAGGAATGAAATGAGAACAAAGTTAAGCACACTTTGCACTCAATAGATTGGGAATAAATGGGAATAGACTTGTTTCTCTTGCGAAAATAAGGCTCGTTCAATTTTACACGCTCCTTATGATACCTGAGACAATATTGAAGCTGAAGCCTCGAATTCCACACTAAATCAGTATTCTTAAGATGGCTTGGCTGATTATACAAGCACTGCACAATCATAAGCAACGTGCCTACTATAAGTATGTCCTTATATTGAGTGTGTTGCTCCGAAGTTTATCTCTATTCTTCACGTAATTGTGGTTTTGCGCTGTTGGTATCCGTCGTGGGAACTATGCAGGTGGCATACCCCCCTTACGCCTTCAATCTCTTGTAGCGATAGCTACACTGGCCTCGCTGAGCCAATTTTGCGTGGCACTGGACTGCGCCTGCGCAATGATATTTCGCCGCCACCGCGGGCGGCTCGCCGCCGGTGTGCGCACAATTTGATGCGCTGCGCAGACGATAGGTCTGCACAGCACATCGAATTGTGCGCTGCGCAGTAATAAATTACTGGAGGCAAAAATAATCCTTGAAAAATGTAGTGCACGTGAAATTAGGGAAGTGCTTTTATCATGAAAATCGAGAAAATGGTGGTCCAGGCATTCATGGCACTGTCATATATATATATATATATATATATATATATATATGTATATATATATGGGAAAGAAGTGTATACCTAAGGGCTTATTTTTCCGTGCTTTAACACAATATTATTGAGATCTAACAGGCAGTAATGCCAAGGAATGTACAGGGGAATTTATTAGAACCAATGGAATGTTAATAAGAAGAAAGAAAAGTGGATGAAAAAATACCCAGCCATAGGCAGGAATCGAACCTACGACCTTCGAATAACGCGTTCGATGCTCTAACCACTGAGCTACCACAGCGGCCTTCCCTCCATCCACTTTTTTGGGTTAATATGTGAATTTAGAAGTAGGAGTGACAGTCAGCGCCATCTATAAGCCAAACGACGAGTGTGAAAACACTCTTATGCGCATGTTTGGTTTCACGTAGCACGTGAACTTATTATGAGCGGGCAGCTGATTAATTGTCCCTCTTATACAACCTAAACACACCTAGTCTGCCATTACGAGACCCTTGTTCAATGAAATAAGGGAAAGAAGTGTATACATAAGGGCTCATTTTTCCGTGTTTTAACACAATATTAATGAGATCTAACAGACAGTAATGCCAAGGAATGTACAGGGGAAGTTATTAGAACCAATGGAATGTAAATAAGAAGAAAGAAAAGTGGATGAAAAAATAACCAACCGTGGGCAGGAATCGAACCTACGACCTTCGAATAACGCGTTCGATGCTCTAACCACTGAGCTACCACAGCGGCCTTCCCTCCATCCAGTTTTTTGGGTTTATATGTGAATTTAGAAGTAGGAGTGACAGTCAGCGTCATCTATAAGCCAAACGACGAGTGTGAAAACACTCTTATGCGCATGTTTGGTGTCACGTAGCACGTGAACTTATTATGAGCGGGCAGCTGAATAATTGTCGCTCTTATACAACCTAAACACACCAAGTCTGCCATTACGAGACCCTCGTTCAATGAAATAAGAGAAAGAAGTGTATACCTAAGGGCTCAATTTTCAGTGTTTTAACACAATAATAATGAGATCTAACAGACAGTAATGCCAAGGAATGTACAGGGGAAGTTATTAGAACCAATGGAATGTAGATAAGAAGAAAAGTGGATGAAATATAATAACCAGCCGTGGGCAGGAATCGAACCTACGACCTTCGAATAACGTATTCGATGCTCTAACCACTGAGCTTCCACAGCGACCTTCCTTCCATCCACTTTTTTGGGTTTATATGTGAATTTAGAAGAAGGAGTGGCTGTCAGCGCCATCGATAAGCCAAACGACGAGTGTGAAAACACTCTTATGCGCACGTTTGGTGTCACGTAGCACGTGAACTTATTATGAGCGGGCAGCTGAATTATTGTCCCTCTTATACAATTTTTCAGCTGCCCGCTCACAATAAGTTCACGTGCTACGTGACACCAAACATGCGCATAAGAGTGTTTTCACACTCGTCGTTTGGCTTATAGATGGCGCTGACTGTCACTCCTACTTCTAAATTCAAATATAAACCCAAAAAAGTGGATGGAGGAAAGGCCGCTGTAGTAGCTCAGTGGTTAGAGCATCGAACGCGTTATTCGAAGGTCGTTGGTTCGATTCCTGCCCATGGCTGGTTATTTTTCCACGCACTTTTCTTTCTTATTATTTACATTCCATTGGTTCTAATAACTTCCCCTGTACATTCCTTGGCATTACTGACTGTTGGATCTCATATATATATATGAGATCCAAGACGAAAAAAAGACGAAAAAAAGAAAGAAAAGAAAGAAGGTAACACCGCGGCGACAATCTTGGGTGGCCCGACACACGTCAAGAACTGAATAGCACGTGATATGAACCGTATGTGGATGTAGACGGACAGTTGGCTTCGTTCTCAGTGTTGACAGTGGTTCTTCCTCTTTTTTACTTTCTTTCTTTTCTTTCTTTTTTTCGTCTTTTCCACCCCCTTTTTTGCTTTTTTTCTTTTTCCTAGTTCCCTCTCACTCTCGCAAACGTCTTTCAAGGCGAGAGGGACGCGGCAGCAACAAAGTTTGGAAGCTCATGTCAGTATAACTCATCCCCTGAAGAAGGGAGGACCCCTACCGAAACTGTTGGGAAATACATATATTTATCCTTGTTGACAACGCTCCCGTTGTACCATATCCCATACCTTCATATATATATATATATATATATATATATATATATATATATATATATATATATTTGTATATATATATATATGTGTGTGTGTGTATATGTGTGTTTATGTATATATATGTATGTATATATATATGTGTGTATATTTATGTGTATGTGTGTACACGTAATTTCTATGCATAGCATTGTTGTCATATATATAGTATCTTGCATTTCATCATATTTTGCATTGTACTTCGGAATTTGTGCCGAAAGAAACTACTTACGCATATTAGTCTCTGTACATAGCATTACTGTACGTGCATCTTCCGACTTGCACTGCGCCAAACACCTCATGGCCTATGTTTCTTCACCTATGTCCGCGTTGCTTGCCATGTATAAGGGAGGCTCGGGTTCTCCTCAAGTGACAAAACATCACTTTTCTCCCGAACCTGCCCTCATCCTTGGGATGAAATAAAATAAAATTGAATTGAATTGAATTGAATTGAATAAGTGGTGTCATGCACTAGAGCCGGCACATCCCTCGCACTCGACCGCAGCCGCGCGCGACTCGCCGCCGCCGGTGTGCGCTTTGCAGAGAAAAGCTGTCATAGCGTTGGTAGACATATGGACGCCGACGCACGCGCCTTCCCTTTGCAGTCGCCATCTGACTCTGCGCTGGAGCCGCACGATAGCGCCTCTAACTGGCATTTGCCACTGTTGTATAGCCATGGAGAAGGAGAGTACAAATGCTGCTCAATGGTGCAGTGGAGCGGAGAAGCTTAACTCATCGGATTCCGAAGTAGTTGCCCGGCAAAATAAAAATACTTGTGCCACATAATACGTATACCGTGTGTGTGTCGTTGGAAAAGCTGTAAGCATGACATCTGGAAAGCTAAGAATAATAAGCTGAACCTTTGCTAACGCTACGTATATCCTGACATAGCTGAGCTAAGCCACTGCTATTTTTTTTGCCCTCGCTGGCACCCCAGCCACGTGCTGGGGCGCCATCAAAGCAGCTGTTGAAGCAGCCGTCATTCATATTTGCGATCTTAAAAACTTAGTGGCGAGGCGCCCATTAAGCTCTTAATTTTCTTGCAAAACTTAGATAAAGCTAACGTGAATGAAGCTTCTTTTCACACTGCCTACAATTTTTATGCTACATATAGAAATCACAAGTGCATCGAGGCAATTTTTATGACGTGGTGATTACCAATGAACAAGTTGCCAGACGTGTTGTAGTTCCGCAAACATTTTTTGAGCCGACAAAAATAACATAAAGGTAGTTGACCTCTCTTAAGCGCAGAAAGCTGCGAATCACCACTACTGATTTTTCCCGGCGTTCCCGTACGTGGAGCTGAGAGCTGGTCAGTCTACTCTGCAACAGTTCCAGGGTGGGATCATTTCACTAGAACCGTTAAAGTTTGAACGTGACAGCATTGAAAGGTCGTACCGCAGAAATTTTGGTGTCAGCGTCGTTTGCTTTTGAGCAAAAAACCATCATGTTATGCGTGACCCAAACTTGAAGAAGGATGCAAATAAACTAAATAAACGATCAACCAGGGTTGTTTGTATCCGCGTGGGGATTTAACACGAGTCCTTTTCGCGGCAAGCGGATACTTCACCAAACAATCACGCCTCTGCTTTTTTTCAACATGGTATTTAAATTCGAATACAAGAAGCTCAAATACCTCAGCCATGTCATCAGCTGCAAAGGAATTCTGCCAGATTGCGAAAAAACGAAAGCCGTTTCTGCTTTCTCAGCTTCTATGAACAAAGTAGATTTGCTGTTTTTGGCACTTAGCGCCTACTAACGTCGCTTTGTTGCAAACGTTTCTAAAATAGCCGAATTAGTACAATATTTAACAAGGCACAGCGTCACTTTTGTTTAGAGTAAAGAGCAACACCACGTTTTTTGCGAGCTGCAGCGACGTTTTGGAGCTCCACCTTTCATGGATCACTTCAACGAAGATGCCGACACTAAAATCGACATGAACGCAAGCAATTATTACCTTGGGGTCGTTTTCGTGCAGTGGCACAAAAAAGTTTGTGAAATTGAACTACTCAGCATCTTAGAACGCCTAGCTGTCGTGTTGGCTATAGCTGCTGTATCGCGCTAATTGTGGCACTGCGGGTGGGCGGATATACACTACGCATGCACTCAGCTCTTCGTGGACTGATGAATTGATTGATTGATATGTGGGGTTTAACGTCCCAAAACCACTATATGATTATGAGAGACGCCGTAGTAGAGGGCTCCGGAAATTTAGACCACCTGGGGTTCTTTAACATGCACCCAAATCTGAGCACATGGGCCTACAACATTTCCGCCTTCATCGGAAATGCAGCCGCCGCAGCCGGGATTCGAACTCGCGCCCTGCGGGTCAGCAGCCGAGTACCTTAGCCACTAGACCACCGCGGCGGGACGTGGACTGATGAAGACGACGATACCCCGCAGGGGCGCCTGCGCAAGTAGGCGTTTGGTGTGTAGCGACACCACGGACCCGAGCTAACGGGGGAGTTTTACTCCCTCCCACGCCTAGCCGTGCGTGGCTTTGCCGTGTCCGGGGAAAAGGGGATCCTGGGGGTTGAGCTGACGCTGGGTGCTTGGACCTTTAAGGCCCCCTGGCAGAGGCAACACACCTCTTTGGCCCCGGCTTCACGTAGACGGCACCCCTGGACTGACCCACCCAGGGGAAATCGGCAGTCGCCTTTTCCTATCTCTCTCTCCCTATATCTTCGTCTTTTGTTCTCACTTTACATCTTCCCTGTCTTCTCCTCACTTCATTTTACTTCCAATTTTTCCTGGCGGCAAGGGTTAACCTTGTGTGGCTATCCAAACTAGGGTAAACCATATTGGGTTATAGTAACTGCGTACTGCTGGCGTTGCGCAGACATGCCCACATGCTCTGCCACGTCCCCTTGTTGGACTCCGTGGTGGGTGGTAGGCGCTGTTACCGAAAAATCCACATATTCCCATGGGATCCTCGACCCCCTCGCTAACTGATCGTGCCTCGAAAAGGGTACGCACCGACGCAACTTTACAACTTTGGCCTAAAAACAGAGAAACTTTCCCAAAATACCATGTACTTCACTGCGAACAATCGTCTACAAAAGCTAGAGCAATCTCACCCTTCCTTGTAGCCAAGTGCTTGAGAGAGACTATTGGAACCGGTTATAAGGCCACGAAGATGGCAAGTGGTGATCTGCTTCTTGAATTAAAAGACAAAGAACAGTACAATAAACTCTCGCACCTTGTAGCCTTTGGTAACATCCCCGTCTCGGTGAGCGCACATCGTACGATGAATACAGTGAAGGGCGTAGTATCGGACGAAGATTTGATGACGCTGAGTGAAGAAGAGCTTCTTGATGGATGGAAGGACCAAGGTGTGATACATGTCCAGCGAATCAAAATCAGACGTAACAACAATGAAATAGCAACAAAGCACTTGATACTCACCTTCAATTCAACCACTTTACCTGAAACTCTCGAAACTGGCTATGTAAAACTTCATGTCCGACCCTTCATTCCAAACCCGAGGCGTTGTTTCGAAATGCCAGCGATTTGGTCATGCATCCCAGAGCTGCCGAGGGCAGCTGATCTGTGCTAAGTGTGGCACAACCGGCCACAGTGCTGATGAATGTAGACATGATGAGGTCCTCTGTGCTAACTGCGAAGGTAGTCACCCCGCATACTCCAGAGCGTGCCCAGCCTGGAAAAAAGAAAAAGAAATAATAGCTATAAAAGTAAAGGAAAATATCACATTCAGGGAAGCAAGACAACGAATGTCGTTAACACTGGCACTAAAAACACCTTTCGCCGAAGTGGTGCAACGAGGGGCAGCACCACAAAGGCCCTTGGCAGTTGCCCGGACCGCGCCTAGCGTGCCGAGGCCAACGCCACAAGCCCCTACGGCGGGAGCAGCCAGCGCTGCCCTGCCCACATTCACCCTGTCCACACGAGTGGCCTCTACAAGCTCTGGCAGCAGCCAGAGCAATCACGAGGCCAAGGGGGCTTCATCAACCCCCAGCTCAGTGGGGACAAAGACTTCGTCGATCGAGGCGAAGTCTAAGCGATGCACAGATCGCTCTTTAGAGCGGGTGTCCAGTGCCTCGCAAGAGGCTATGGACACCAGTTCAAGCCAAACGGCGCAGGAAGCGCCGAAGGAGCGGCGAGCTTCGCTCGACCGCCCCAAAAAGGACAGAACGCCGATTACAGGGCCTGACAAAGGCCCTGTAAAATGAGTTAATTCTCGTCTTCTTTGCACACAGCACTTTTTCCTTTTTTATTTCCACAATGGACAAAATCATACAGTGGAACGTAAGGGGAATGCTTAGAAATTTAGATGACATCCAAGAGCTTCTGTGTAAGTTTAACGCGAAAGTGCTATGTGTGCAAGAAACGCACTTAACTCCTAAGCACAAGGACTTTCTACGACAATATATTATTTTCCGAAAAGACCGGGAGGATCCTGTCGTACCATCTGGCGGTGTAGCCATTATAGTCGATCGTAGTATAGCATGCCAGCATTTGAAGCTCCAAACGGCCCTGGAAGCAGTGGCCATTCGAGCTGTACTTTTTAACAAACTCATTACCATATGTTCTGTGTACATACCACCGCATCAACAGCTACACAGACGTGATCTGGAATCATTAATAGATGAACTCCCAGAGCCATTTCTGGTTCTAGGTGATTTTAATGCACACAATGTCCTGTGGGGCGATGCTCAGTGTGATGCGCGAGGACGTCTCATTGAGCAGCTCCTTTTCTCTTCTAGTTTATGTCTTTTAAATGTGAAGGAGCCTACATATTTTAGCCTTGCAAACAACACACACTCCTCCATAGATCTTAGCATTTCATCACCGGCCCTTTTACCTGTTTTTAAGTGGAACGTTCTTAAAAACCCTTATGGGAGTGATCACTTCCCAATCATCCTGAGTGCGCCGAACAAAGATCAACTACCCCCGCAGGTTCCTCGATGGAAGATTGACTCAGCTGACTGGGAAGGGTATAGAACCCTTACACACATGACATGGACTGAGCTGTTTGCCCTGACCATAGATGACGCTGTCACGTATTTTACAGCTTTTATACTTGATGCCGCATCTAAGTGTATTGCCAAAACGAGTGGCATGTGTTCTAAACGGCGAGTCCCATGGTGGAACGACGCATGCAGGAAAGCGCGGACCACTCAGAACAAAGCATGGGCGTTGCTTCGCGATTCCCCTACAGCAGAAAACCTGGAAAATTTCAAGCGGGTCAAATCGCAGGCAAGGAGAACGCGTCGACAAGCTAGACGAGAGAGCTGGACAAAGTTTATATCGAGTATCAACTCGTACACAGACGAGGGAAAAGTGTGGAATAAGATAAAGAAAATTAAGGGCCAACAAACGTATTCTCTTCCACTAGTTAATAGCCTCGGGGAAAGCTTGGAGGATCAAGCCAACTTTCTTGGCACACATTTCGAACACATATCGAGCTCCTCAAACTACTCCGAATCCTTTCAGAATTACAAGGCACGAACAGAAAAACAAAAGTTAGAAGGAAAGTCTGCAAGAAATGATGCATATAATGCACCATTCTGCTTAGCAGAACTGCGAACAGCACTCAGCTGCTGTAATACATCTACCCCAGGTTCTGACAACGTAATGTACGCGATGCTGAAGGAACTACCCTCCGAAACTAAAGAAACCCTCCTCTCTCTTTATAATCGCATATGGTTTTCTGGTGTGATCCCCTCCTCCTGGAAGGAGGCTGTTATAATTCCAATTTTGAAGCAGGGAAAAGATCCCTCTACTGTATCAAGTTACAGACCTATAGCGTTAACAAGCTGCCTCTGCAAGCTATTTGAAAAAATGATTAATTGCCGCTTACTCCACTACTTAGAAACAAACAAATTGCTCGACCCATACCAATGTGGGTTTCGAGAGGGTAGATCCACCACCGACCATCTGGTGCGTATCGAGGCACAGATCAGAGACGCCTTTGTCCATAAACAATATTTTCTCTCTGTGTTCCTCGATATCGAAAAGGCGTATGATACAACATGGCGTTTTGGAATCCTAAGAGACCTGTCCCACCTTGGTGTGCGCGGAAGAATGTTTCATATAATCGAAAGCTACCTGTCAAACCGGACATTCCGTGTCCGTCTGGGCAGTGTGCTCTCTCAAACATTTGTCCAGGAAACAGGCGTGCCACAAGGTGGCGTGCTTAGTTGCACACTTTTTGTTATCAAAATGAATTCTTTGCACTTGTCCATTCCCCGTAATATGTTCTATTGTACATATGTCGACGACGTTCAGCTTGGCTTCAAGTCATGCAACTTGGCCATGTGTGAGCGGCAGGTTCAGCTGGGTTTAAATAAGGTCTCCAAATGGGCAGATGAAAACGGATTTCGACTTAACCCACAAAAAAGCACGTGTATCTTGTTCTCTCGAAAGAGAGGCATGCACTCGGAACCTGACATTCGACTGAACGGGCAACGTCTGTCTGTCAAAGCCGAGTATAAATTCTTAGGCTTAATCTTGGACAACAAGTTAACCTTCGTACCGTACATAAAGTATTTAAAAACAAAATGTTTAAAAGCCATGAATGTTATAAAAGTGTTGTCACGTACTACGTGGGGCAGTGATAGGCAATGCCTCATGAACCTCTATAAAAGCCTCATTCGCACCCGCTTAGATTATGGGGCCGTTGTCTATCAGTCTGCTACTCAAAGTGCCTTGAAGATGCTGGACCCCGTGCACCATTTGGGCATCCGCCTTTCTACGGGTGCTTTTCGCACCAGCCCCGTAGAAAGCCTTTATGTTGAGTCAAATGAGTGGTCGCTTCATCTGCAAAGAACTTACATGTCCTTTGTATACTTCCTTAAGGTGAAAGCAGACAACAGGCACCCCTCATACTCTACTATTAATGATTTATCGAGCTCCATTCTTTTTCAAAACAGGCCTTCAATGAGGCAGCCCTTCTCAGTTCGCCTGAAGGGTCTAGCTGAGGACACTGGAGTGTCACTCGAACACAGCTTAATGGCTCCTGTAGCATACCCGCCACCGTGGCAGTGGCAGACTATAGACTGTGATGTGTCTTTTTTAGAGGTTACAAAACATGCGCCCATTGCCCATATCCGAACATATTTCCTGGAACTTCAACACAAATACACACGTCCTGAGTTTTTTACAGACGCCTCCAAGTCTAACTCCTCTGTGTCCTACGCTGCTGTTGGCCCTTCCTTTTCAGATGCTGGCCCTCTACATCCAGGCACAAGTATCTTCACAGCGGAAGCTTACGCGATACTTGTGGCAGCTAAACACATTAAACAATTACAAATACAAAAAGCAGTAATTTATACAGACTCCCTCAGTGTGGTAACGGCTCTGCACAGTCTTAAAAAACAAAAAAAAACCCTGTCCTCATCTCACTTTACTCCATTTTATGCACACTCTACACACTCAACCAACATGTTGTAGTGTGCTGGGTGCCAGGGCATCGTGAGATTCAAGGCAACGTGATGGCGGATCAGCTTGCTGCATCCGTCCACGAGGGCACTGCCACTACACCCATATCGATTCCGGCCCTTGATCTTAAGCCGTTGCTCAAACGAAAACTCAGGGACTACTGGCAGAGCAAGTGGGATACACACACACAAAACAAACTACACGTTATCAAGCCACACCTTGGCCATTGGCCACCAGTATCAAAATCACGTCTAACAGAGGTAACACTAACAAGACTCAGGATAGGACACATATACACGACACACACACATCTTTTGTCTGGTGGTGATCCACCATTGTGTGATAAATGTGGTGAGGCATTAACAGTTATTCACGGTTTAATTCAATGTAATCATTTAGACACTCTAAGAAGACAACACTTCCCACTACCCTACCGACAACATATACCTTTACACCCTGCAACGTTCGTCGGTAGGGAACCGCTTTTTAGTCACAAATCATTATTAGCGTTTTTAAAGGAAATTCATAATTTTCATATCATATACCCGGGCATACCGTAGCATGACCTCTCTAGAGAGGTTTTTGCTGCGGTGACTACACAGGAAAGCACTTGCCTCACGACCCTTGCACGCAAGGGTACTAACGTGTGAGGTACTTGTGCTAATGCCACACATGTCCACCATCGTTTTTCATTATCACCAACTTTTGTCACCTATTCACACCATGCACACCTTTCACGGCATAGTCATGATTTTATTACTTGTATGTTTTACCCGCTTTACTGCGAGGAATTTTATGGCCCCTATACAGCCGCTAATCACAACCATTGTCCACATTCCTGTCTCATGAACTGGCGCTCTTTGGCCATCAAATGGCCCTTGCGCCAAAAAACACCATATATCATCATCATCATCATCATCATCATCGAAGACGACGATAGTTTGTCTTTGGAATAAACCCTGTTTTAATTGCGAAGCATTTCTCAGCGAAATTCGGCGACATTGAACGTATCTATCTATCTATCTATCTATCTATCTATCTATCTATCTATCTATCTATCTATCTATCTATCTATCTATCTATCTAGCCGCCTACGACTTTTAGCTCTCGTGGCCATTTCGATAATGGTATCCATACCTTACTTGGTATGGCATAACATGACTGTATGAAGAACATATTTCACTTGTAAAATAAAAATTATGATATTTATGTCATGAATGCCATGATATACATTTCATGGTGCTGCAGCTCTTGTAGTGGTTTCAATCACATGACATGTTGCAAAACTGGTGTGGTATGACATGATTGCATGGCGAACACAAGCGACAGACCCTAACATGGGAATAATGACCTGCGTGTCATGTAACAGCACGACTACATGCAACGCTCATGATGCACTTGCGGCCGTTTAGTACATATACCAAATTAGGTATTGTAGTACGTGAATGGATGACGACGGTATGTGACTGGTACAAACATGATCATCATCAGATGCGAATCAGGTCACAACATGACTACGTGCCACGCTCATGATGCGCTGACGGCTGTTTCGCTAGCTGTTTTATACCAAATTTGGCATATGGGAAGTGAATGGATGACGAAGGTATGAGACTGATGCAAACATGATACACATGAGATACGTGTCATATAACAATATGACTACATGCTACGCTTTTGATGCGCTCGTGGCCGTTTCGCTAGTTTCACATGTACCAAACTTGGTATTACGCGTCGTGGACGGACGACTATAAGTAAAGACACCTCGAAACATCATAACCACGACATGCGTGTCATTTTACAACATGACTACTTGCCACACTGGTGTTGCGTCCGCGGCCGTTTCGATAGCTTCACATATGCCAAATTTGGTAATACGTGACGCCAGTAGATGACGAAGGTATGCGACTGGTGCAAACATGATCATTATGAGATGCCTATGATGTGGGAACATGACTACATGCCACAGTCAAGGCGCCAGTACATTTAGACGGGACGCTGTGCACGTGCTTGCCGGCGTTTATTTCGTCGCGTCACGCCAGCGTTGCCACGCCAGACGCTGGTCCTGTCATATACTCACAGGCGCGTGCCGAGTTTCGTTGCTTTGACGCATGCGCGTTTCAGTGCGTCCGGTGAACCTCCATCACGAAAAGAGGGAGACGCAGTGTTGTCTGGGTAACCCATCAGTGGGAAATGCAGCATGTCGCATCTTGCGCCGGTTGCCGTCGGGCTGTGCCGACGGACGCTGGTCGCGCCTGGCGTCGGACTATAGAATGCTCACGTCTTGCTAACGTAGCGTCGCTGTGCCCAGCATGCGTGCGCTTCGACACTACATTGGCGTATATTGGGCCCGTCATGATGCGCGAGCGGCCGTTTTTCTAGCCCCACATATACCAAATTTGATGTTACGTGACGTCAATGAATGACGAAGGGCATGTATGATTGGTGCAAACATGAGCATCATGACACGGCCACATACCACGTTCTTAGCGTGCTCGCGGTCGTTTCGCTAGCTCAACATTTACTAAATTTGGCATCACGTGGCGTGAAGAGATAACAAAGGTAAACGAAACATTCAAACAAGATAATAATGACAGGAAAATTGTGTACGGCATAATTTATCTCCACCTCATAACGTTGTGGTCATTTTAAAGTGACATATCAACTTTTCTTATTTGTGTTTCGCATATCATCGATTCCCACTGTGCCTGGTATCTGCCAACTTTATTTTTCTTGTGGTCCTGGCCAGTGCCTGCTGCGCTACTTCAGTGGCGACAAGTACGGGATGTTACTCCTGTATGATCTTAAGCCGAAGGTGGACAACCAGAAAGTATAAGATCTCGACCACCAGCTTTTATGGGGCAGCAGGAAGCTGGGGTACGTACCGCATACATCTTGAAGCCTTCTTCGAGGAACATGCATTACCATATCCCAGGAAGCGCCGCACATTGCTTATTTTGTAGCTGAGCGACAGCGTTGTACGGGTATTACAAGAATAAAATGCGAGCACCCCGGTCAACAGCGTAAGCTACGACCAGGTTCTTGATTGCCTGGAACAACAGTAAAACCCGCAAGCTGTTGAAATATCAGCGAGTTCTGCGTTCCATTTTGCAGAAGAAAAAAAAGAGGGTGAAAGTGTGTGAGATTTCGTCGCGGAACACAAGAGGCTAGCTGAAAGCTGCAGCTTCAGTAGTACAATGGACCGTATGTTACGAGACCGTATCGTTTTTAGTATCTGGGACGGTGACACATGGCATTCATTGTTGGCGCGAGGTAAGCGGACCTTGGAAGAGGCCGAATTCTTCGCCCGCGCTTACGAGAAGGCGTGGGAAGATGTACATAACTTGTGGGAGGCTGGCGTGGGAAACAGAAACGCTACCAAGAACGCCCTGCAGCGACTACGATGGTGTGAGTCTTGGCCGCCGAGCAGCAACTTGGAAAACAGTCGCCCACTGTGTGAACGTTGCGACGGGCCGCATAATTCCGACGTGTGCCGACATCGAAACACCAAGTGTCGCCAGTGCGTGAGGAGAGGTCACCTGGCCAGGGTACACCCAATGAGTCGTTCCCGAACTTGAGGTCTATATCTCGGGAAGGAAGATGAAAGGGAGAGCGATGAATTTATGCTTACCACGGTGGGCCTCATTGCTTCCGACAGCGATGTTCCGTGGCTCCCCGAGAAGCTTTTGACGTGGGAAGGAAAGAAACTGAGCATGATAATCAACACTGGCTTGCTGGTGAGTGTGATTCCAGTGAGTGTATTTGAGACACATGGAAGGTGGTGGCAAGCTGTCACAAAAAGTGCCCCGCGCCTGTCAAGATTTTTTGGAGCCATGCCCTTAAATGGCAAGTTAACCATAGACGTGACGTCAAAGGCAGTAACCATAACCAGTACATTAGTGGTGGTGGGCTGTCAAGAACCACTGCTTTGCGGCCGGCGTACAAAAGAGAAATTTCGCAAAGCCGGCGTGTCTCTCTTGGATGCTTAAGAGCTGGGTGCGTAAACTTGGTTCAAGAGAATGTGCAGTTGAAAACCACACCTAACAACTTTTCGCAGCTGTTTGACAACAAATTGGGTGTCTGTGAAGGGCCTTCTGTTAAACTATACATCAAGGAAGCTGCTTGGCCTGATTTTTGCAAAGCATGGACCGTGCCTTATACAATGTGTTTCCAAGTTTCAGCAGAAGTTCATCGCCTGGTGGAAGAAGTACTTCCCCATATCGGCGTCTCTGAATGGGCAACGCCAGTAGTTCCGCTGGAGAAAAAGGACGGTGATATAAGACTCTGCGGGAACCTAAAGGTAACGGTGAACCCAGTGACTTAATTGAAACACAATTTTCTGCCGAAAGTAGACGATATCTTCACAGCGCTGGCTGGAGGTGCAGTCTTTAGTACGTGGAACCTACGTAACGCATACAACCAGCTTCCTCTACACGACAAAACTAAAATTATTGCAATGCTGAACATGCATAGGGGCCTTTACTGTTACGATAGCCTCGCTTTTGGGATTGCTTTAGCCCCAGCTCTGTTTCAAAGGCACATGCAATCAGTCCTGCGCGGTCCGCCAGGAGTGAAAGTCTACCTAGATGACATCATCATCGTGGAAAAGAAGCACGATAAGTATGTACTGCGACAAGTGTTGCAACAATAGCAGGACAGTGGCCTGAAGCTGAATAAAAGCAAATGCAGATTCCGAGAAACGCGAGGGGCATTTCTGGGCCACCGCATCGGCAAAAAAGGCCTACATCCTTTGCAAGACAATTTTGTCACTATACTAGGTGCACTGGCGCCTATCTCAGTGAGCCAGTTGCAATCTTTTCTTAGCTTAATCACGCAATACTTCAAATTCTTGCCTAACCTCTCAATGCTAGCACCACTGTATGCATTCTTGACAAAGGGACTTGCCTGTAAATGAGGACAGACGCAAGAAAGCGCATTTCAAGAACCACAGAAGGCTATGGAAAAGGCAAACTTTCTGGTTTATTTTGATTCTTTTAAACCACTTCGGATGGATTGTGATGCTTTCATGTATGATTTGGGTGGATTGATGTCCCATCGCATCAAAATCTAAGATTACGCGGTAGGTTTTCAATTGAGAACATTAACAGCAGCAGAGAAAAACTACTCGCAGTTGAATAAGGAAGGACTTGGCTTAGTTTTTGGTGCGACCAAGTTTTGATATTATCTGCTTTGCAACCGGTTCCCGCTGGTGCTGAAAGAAGCCATTGACCGGGCTTTTTCATCAGGGCGAGGTCATTCTACAAAAAGCAACGGCAAGGTTCGAATGCTGCGAATTACTCTTGTAAGCGTATCAGTATGAACCGGAATAATGGAAATAAGAGCATAATAGTTATGCTGACGCTTTGAGGCTTTTGCGTCTGCCTAATCAAAAAAGCGCTAGAGGAAACGCCTTGGTTTATACGTGCTGTCGCGCAAGCTTTGAACGAGTTTCCTCTGTGTCCCAGAAGCTAGCAGAGAACACCGCTGAAGGTAGGGTGCTTTGAGCGTAATTACATGGATTCTGCGGGGTTGGCCAGGAAACTGAGCGCGGGACAACAGTGTTTCCGACCTTTGTGTACTCCTAGAGATGAGCTCATGGTGAGCAACGGATTACTTTATTGGGGACACCGTGTAATTTTGCCGGAGAGAGCAATTTCTTTCACGAAGAGCATCTCAAGCGCGTTGTTTGGTATGCTGCTTTGGACCATGATATAGAAAGTCTGGTAAAAAGTTGTTCACACTGTGTGCAGTGTTGGCCACTACCTGCGGCTCAAGATCCCCGAAGTTGTTCTTAAACTGACAAGCGCTTGTCTCGGCTGCAGGTCAACTTTGCTGATCCGATGGAAGGTGACGTGATTCTTATGCTGGTGGACACCGGTACGAAATGAATAGAGGCAGTCCTACACAAAACAGCAAAAGCTGATACCACAGTGGAAGTCGTTTGGGCTATTTTCGCTTGTACCGGCCTGCTTCACGCAGTTGTGTCCGATAAGGGTCTCCAATTCACCAGTGTAGTGACAAAGTCATTCTTTCCGAATAACCATATCAGCCATGTGACAACTGCCGCTTATTATCCGCACTCTAATGGGGGAGCAAAGTGAGCAGTGCGCACTGACAAGAAAGCACTAAAGGAGAACATAGGGGGGGGGGTCACTTAGATGTCGCCTTCCTAAATTCTTGCTTAGTTATAGGATAACGGTAATAAAACCTGTCAAATTGCCTGCAGAGATGTTGCTAGGTGCCCAACCATGAGCCAGGGTAAGTGATTATTTTCTGAACCATGGGGAGGGGGCACAAAAAAGAAGATCGAGGCCACTGGCCTCAATCTTCCGGAAAGGCAACCTTTCCGGCAACTGGAAAGGTGGCACAACCTTTCCGGTTGTTTCTTCCTGGAACACTACTTTGTTCAATGCAGTATAACCGCACTGAAGAGATGGCTACCTGGCAATGTGATGGTTGCTAGCACGTGTCGGCTGCTCACTGTTGATACGGAACAAGGACAACAGCGACTACATATTGACGAGGTACAACTTCGGGAAGCACAGCAAGAAGCCTCCGTCACTCATTCAAGGAAGAATGAAACGGATACCGGCGCTGGAAATTCGCTGCCACAACAACTACCCACAGGGGAACTCTGCGAACAGACAAAGGGCCGGGTACAGACCAGCCTTCGAACGCTTTGTAAGACGCGGTCATACCCACACGTTCAACTCACAAAAGAAGAGTTCCAAAAGGTTTCACAAGGAAGTGTAGCACTGTCGCCAGGCTCTTTAGGGGAAGGAAGTGCTGTATTGCGATAACTGCGGAACTGTGGTTGGGTGCATCTGCATGACGCGTGCACTAAGTTCTTCGTGGACTGACGAAGACGACTATCGTTTGTCTTTGAAATAAACCCCGTTTTTGTAGTGGTCGTCGCCGGTTTCCGCTATGTTACTTCAGTAACAATGTCCCAACACTACCTGTATTGACCTTTAGAAGTAGTCACCAACCACCACTCTTTGTGTTGGCTTGCAGGCTTCGATGATCCCTCAGGTCTCTTTGCCCGATGGAGTCTGCGTCTTCAAGAATTTAAAGTTATGGTAGTCTACAACATGGGTTGCAAGCACACCGATGCCATCTGTCCGTTACGCACCCCCGTGGAAACGACTACACCTGGCGTAACAGACGACGACGAGTTTCCTCTTTGGCGTAACAGAGTCAGGCTTTGCACAGTGACAGCGTGAACAACCTGGAGCTTCATCCACTCATTAACTTTCTTGAAGAATAGCTTCTGCATACACCACAGACGTTCAGACGCACAATTTTGACGTTATTTCTGCAAAACAACGTCTTTTATAGGCACAGCTTTGACCCTAGCGCTCCAACCGATCTCCTGGTAGTGCCATGTGTGATGCGAGAACAGATGCTCAGTGCGTTACGACGAACGTACTTCTGGACATCTCGGGTTCCCACGCACTCTCGTACGTATTCACTGCAAATACTATTGACCTAAACTTTCCGCAAGGTCAAGCATAGTGCTTGACTTTGATTTTACGAAAAAAATCTAGCTCAAGGGGGGAGCAACGTCAACGTTAGTCCTGAAATCGTGTCCTTAGTCCAACAAAAGAACAAGTGTGGTGAATATTTTGTCGTGTGCAAATTCGGAGGGCTAAAAAGAGGACGAATGGCTAATATACTCTCTCGGGTAGGGGTTGAAGGGAGGAAAACACGCTTTTTCAACAGCCTTTGTTGTGTGGACTCGTCAGCTGCCTTTTCAAATGTCTGGCTATTGGTGAGGTGCGCACCTTTTTTTTCTGAAACTCACCCTTCTACTTTGTCGGGGTGGTGGTAGCGTGAGGCGAAGGGCTATGTTCAGGCGTCCAGCAAACTCATGACAAGGCTCCTCAGCCCACTTACAGATACGATGAAGAAAATAGCGCGAGAAAAAAAGAATATATAGGGGAAGAATGCTGCACTGACCATTAAAATGACTTGAAACGTAGTTCAATAAACTTCACAATATTTATAAGCGGTGACAATTATGCAAGTCTGACGGGCATTTGAGCGCGTGTATTGTGCATCTATTCGCACCGGACTTCTTCGGAATCACTCACAGTCATTGTATTCAACAGTGCGGCTTGCTTCGTCACTCTTGGTGATCTTTTTGCTCTAGTTCCGTGGAAGGTGAGTGCCGCTTCACAGGCTATCCACGTAGATGTGAAAAATATTCTTCATCGCATGTGCTGGAGATGTGGACACACGTGTATTTGTGTTATGTTGAATGGCTGTTCAATGTACTGAACACGGCCACTTTGCTGCGAAGAAATGGGTGTCCCACCTTACATGCTAGGCTCTTTCGCGGCTTTTTTTCTGACTATATTGAAAAATGGACGCCGTCACCTTGTAGTATTATTATCATTTCCTGAATCACCTGGCTTTAGTAATCGCGTGCGTCTGGTAATATTATGAGGACGACATTACGTTAGAAAAAAGGGCCTCAAACACGGGAATGCAAGAAATGCACTTACTAGAAACAGCAGATATAATCGAGAGGTACTTGAAAAATTGAGGTGACGAATGTGCTTCAGAAAAGTCGGAACACATCATCCTGAAATGTAGAACGAGAGGCGGCTTGCGCCTACGTTGAACCTTATCTCAGCGTCACCCTAAACGAAAAGCCCATCAAGAAACTGGAAACGTTACTAATACTGGGGCTCCACATCCACAAAGATGGGTCACGTGTGGCTACACTCCCTATACTACAGCGCACGCTATCTCAACTCGCGCATCTTGTCAGCCGAATCACGAACCATAGAAGCGGCCTTAAAAGCAAGACGCACTGCGTGTGGGGCAAGCTCTGCTCAGCAGTCGAATAACCTATGGCACTACCTACTTTGCCCTGAAAAACGCAGATGTAGAGAAGCTGAACATCATATTTCGTAAGACTACCAAAATCACTTTCGGGCTCCAATTCATGGCTTCGACTGCGAAACTACTGAAAATTAGCGCGCACAATAAATGGCAGAAACTAGCCGAAGCACAGAAGTCTAGCCAGCTGTAACGACAAAAGCTCTCGCTCACTGGAAGATCACTGCTCCAACGGCTGAACTATAGCGAAACCTTAATAGGTGACACAGGCGCGGACCGAAAAGAACGAATTCTACCAAACACCCGCTAATCTTTCCGTATTGCACGAATTCCCCACATTATGCGCCCCACACATCAGAAGAAAAGAAGGCAGACACGAGTGAATGCTCCAAGACGAAATCACATCCAAGATCCGGATGCCCGATATACAGACGCAGCCAAGAATCCCGGTAGAGACGCCTACGCTTTAAGCGTCATTTATACTTGGGGCGTAAAGCTCACATCTGTCACAGTACGCACCCGAAGCCCAGAAACTGCAGAGGAAGTGGCAATCGCCCTAGCTATCATAACGTGCTTGGATGCAGCTGTGGTACTCACAGACGTTCAAGCAGCCCAGTCAAACTATATTAAAGGTCGTGTGTCTACCAAAGCAATGCAGATACTGAAGCGCCGAACCACTCCGATGCCGTTCACCTGTGTGACTTGGGTTCCTGTGCACGAAGGGCAGGAAGGAAACGAGGTGGCTGATCCGTCAGCCTGCGATCACGCTTACCAGGCTACCTATTCCAGCTTTCTAGACGCCAGGACTGTGTCCACGGTGGCTGAGTCTGTACCTAACACTTACTCTGAAATGCTGCAACACTATAGGCGGGCGCACAGACAGTATCCACCATCACACTCGAAGCTCAACAATGAGGACAGCACGATTCTGAGAAGACTGCAGAGCAACACACACACACGGCATGCTAATGCACCGATTTTACCCAACATTATACATGAATATGTTTGCCCGATCTGCGCCGTACCTGACAGGTTGGCCCAACTAATACGCGAGTTACCATACAATACAAATACAGATCTATCGCCTCATCCTAACACCTGCGACTCTGGCAAAGAAAACAAACACCTTCTCGAGACGTGGGAGGCCAAGTCGCTTTGGCAAACCTGGACGAACAGCGACATCTCGTCGCCAGGGCCAAGGAGGAAGCGAAGGCCAGAGGGTTCCTGGAATGAGGAGACCATCCACTTAACGTAGAAGCAGAACCTACATTGCTACACTGTTCTGAATATAAACGTTGATTCCTCCTCCTCCTTCATCACCTTATCGGTTGTGTTATCGGTTGTGTTAAAGTCTGTGTTGTGTGTACAGAGTCACCTGACTGCCGGTTGATTTATTCCGGATCCTGGGCCCACATTACACTATCACAAACATGGCGAGCCTGCCAGGATACCGCCAGTAACATCTCGAACGCGGAAATCGCCAGTCAGGCGTGTGCACGCAGCACAAGACGAGAGACATGGATCTCGATAAGTTAGCGGCTGTAGCAGCTCAGTTAGGCTTGTCTGGCGCGGAACTTCGCGAATGAATTGAGCGAGAGCAAGTTAGGCAGAGAGATGAGCGCGCAGCTGAGAAAGAAGAGGCCAAAGAAGCAGCCGAGAGACAACGGTTAGCGGACGAGAGGCAGCTGCAAATCCTCCAACTTAAGCTCCAGCTTCAGGAAAGTGCTCAAAGTCAGCCGTCTGCGGCGGCAGCACTCGCCCCATCGGCAAACCCGTCATGCCTGAATCCGCAGAAGTTACTACCGCTATTTGACGAGCGACGCGATCACCTGCATGCGTATTTGCAGAGGTTTGAACGCGTGGCTACTGGGCAAGATTGGCCAAGAGATAAATGGGGAGTAGCCATAAGCATGTGCTCAACTGGTGAGGCACTCACTGTCATTGGTCGAATAACTGCTGGCGAGGCCCTCGACTATGATAAAGTGAAAAAAGCCCTACTTCAGCGCTTCACATTCACGGCACAAGAATATAAAGACAAATTTTGGAAAGCCCGGCCGGAAGATGGCGAAACAGGGAAACAGCTAGCAGCAAGGAGCTCGAGCTATTTTGATAACTGGATTGAGATGGCTGATGTGCACAAAACATTTGAGGGTCTTCGTGACCATGTTATAGCCGAGCAATTCTTGCGTTGCTGTAATCCGAAGCTGGCCATCTTCCTGAAAGAGAGGGAATGCAAAACCCTTACATCCATTTCAGAGTGCACCGACCGCTTTCTCGAAGCACAGGGAGTCAATAACATTAGTAAAATTGCAGATGATACAAAGGAGGCAAATATACCCGGTGCTATGTCACGGTACAAACAGCCGAGTTGCTTTCTATGTCACCGCAAAGGACATGGCGCTCCGGATTGTCGTGCGGTTCCGAAAGAGTCTGTGAAATGCAAAACATGTGGGCGGCTTGGCCACAAAGCCACCGATTGCAAGGATCAGAGCAAAGACGAGTCGGTGTCTTGTGCCATGACAGAACAGAAAAAACAGGATTACTTCCCTATGGCAGAGTCCAAGGATGAGACATGCGCTGCTGAATGCCCCAAGAAGTGCGAGAACCAACCTATGTTCTTAGTCGACAGCATGCCAGTGGTCGAAGGACGGGTGCTTGGACAACGCGCACGTGTCTTACAAGACACAGGGAGCAACACGACCATCGCCCGACGCGAGTTCGTGCCGGATCGATGCCTGACCGGGAAGACAGCAAGAGTTATGTTTTTGGATGGAAAGGCCAAGGAACTACCGGAAGCAAACATACAGATACACACGCCCTACTTCGTTGGTGATGTAAACGCTTTATGCATGACTAACCCTTTGTACGACCTCGTGCTCGGCAATATTCCAGGAGTTAAAGGACCACAGGAGCCAAATACTACCTGGGAATACTCTGACGCCCTGTTCCCTGAATCGACTGGTTCGAGCAAAACCCCGGCATGCTGGGAAAAGTGAACCTTGCTTTCTGCCGTCGTCCGGACGCAGGGGAAGACGGGGAGTATGATGAAGATTCCGCTAGTTGGTTCGCTAGAAGTGACCCGAGTGCAGCTAACTAGAGCCAAAAAGACGACCCAATTCTGAAGAGTTGCTTCAGCAAGATTGGGAAGGAGTTTCACTCCAATAAAGACACGACGTACCACTTTTCTGAAGAGGCTGGTCTACTGTATCGAAATTACCGCCTTTCTACGGGGAGGACCTTTAAGCAAGTAGCCGTGCTAAGGAAACTTCGACAACACATTTTGAAGGTTGCACACGAGGGCATTATGGCTGGTCACCAAGGCGTGCGACGTACCACAGACCGTATCCTTGGGGATTTTTACTGGCCAGGTATGCATGAAGAAATCAGACGGTTTGTCAAGTCGTGCGACGTCTGCCAGGGGACAACGCCGAAAGGGAAAGTCGGAGTCGCTCCGTTGGGCAACGTGCCTCTCATACAGACACCATTCCAAAGAGTCGCCATTGACCTGATCGGACCGTTATCTCCTCGATCAGATAAGGGAAACCGCTATGTGCTTACCCTCATTGACTTCACTACTCGCTATCCTGACGCAGTAGCTCTACCCAGCATCGACGCTGTCAGTATTGCAGAAGCCCTCCTTGAAATATTTTCCCGTGTGGGCCTGCCTCGAGAAGTGGTTACCGATCAAGGTAGAAGTTTCACGTCAGAACTCATGAAAGAAGTGGGCCGACTACTAATTGTAAAGTTTTTTCGTACCACCCCATATCATTACATGGCCAATGGATTGGTCAAAAAATTCAACGGTACGCTGAAGGCCATGCTCAAAAGGGTGTGTCAGGAGAAGCCGCGGTCATGGGATCGCTACATTGCTCCTGTTCTCTTCCCTTATGGCGAAGTACCGCAAGCCAACTTGGGCTTTTCACCATTTGAGTTAATCTACGGCAGACATGTGCGTGGACCTTTGAGTGTTTTAAGAGAGCTGCGGACGAACGAGAACATTGAAGATGAAGTGCGAACAACGTACACTTACCTTCTAAACCTTCGAAACCGACTCGAACACACCTGTAAACTCGCTCATGAAGAGCTTGGTAAAGCACGTGAAAATCAAAAGCTTTATTATGACCGTAAGACCGCCACAGAAGGCTATGACCCGGTGACAAGGTTTTATTCTCCTTCCTACAGACACCAATAAGCTTCTCATGCAGTGGAAGGGCCCGTTCAAAGTTGCTGAAGCCAAGAATGATGTTGATTATGCAATTGACTTAGGGCAGAGCATCAAGGTCTTCCACGTGAATATGCTGAAGAAGTATGAGGAAAGAGAAATAACGTCTCCTCATCAGGTGGCTGCAGTGAATACTACGAGTGCAACACCTAGGGAAGAGGCGAACAGTGAGAGCAACGACTATGAGGATACCATCCCCTCTCTCAGTCTATGCCAAACACAAACGGCATCAGACGTCAAGATATCGCCCAAACTGCAGACAGACCAACTTCAACAAGTTCGACAATTGTGCGAAGAGTTTGCAGACATATTTTCGGACCTTCCCGGCAAGACACAACTTGTCGAATGCTCTCTTGACCTCGTCATCGAAAAGCCGGTTCACGTGCCTCAGTACCCGATTCCTCTAGCGCTGCGTGAGAACGTCGAAAAAGAGGTACAGGAGATGCTTCGAATGGGCATAATCGAAAAATCAAAGTCGCCATATCATGCGCCGATCGTTGTCGTCAAGAAGCCCGACAACACCATACGGTTGTGCATTGACTTTAGGGAGCTGAACAAGACCTTGGTTTTCGACAGGGAGCCTATTCCGAGAATTGATGTTGTTCTAGCTCTTGTGGGGAAACAGAAATTTTTCTCGAAATTCGATTTCACGAAGGGGTATTGGCAAGTGCCCATGGCTCCAGACAGTCGTGATAAGACGGCATTTTCAAGCATGTCGGGGCTCTACCACTTCAAATACATGCCTTTTGGGATTAAGACTGCCCCAGCGATATTTGCACGCCTTACGAGGAGAGTTCTAGGCGATTTGCCGAATGTGTATCATTATTTTGACGATGTGGTCATCGCTACTAGCACATGGCATGAACATATGGAAGCCTTACGACTTGTCTTCGAAAGAATCCGCAATGCAAACCTCACAATCAAACCGAGCAAAAGTGAGATCGGAGAGCGTACTGTTACATTCCTCGGACATAGCATTGGCGAGGCAAAGGTAGAACCAATGCCGAAAACGCTGGACAAGATCCTAGCCGCCTAGCGCCCCACGACGAAGAAAGCTGTACAATCGTTTCTTGGTCTTACGGGCTATTACAGGCAGTTCATTCTGAACTACGCAGAGATTTCCAAGCCCTTGACTGACCTTACCAAGAAAGGCCAACATCACATCGTATCGTGGGGACCAACGCAAGAAAAAACATTCACCGTGCGGAAAGACAAGCTCGCCGCAAGTCCCATACTGCAAGCACCGGATATTTCGAAGGCTTTCGTGCTCCGTACTGATGCCTCAAGCACAAGCATCGGCGCAGTGCTTCTGCAAAACAGTGGGGACGATATTTTACATCCGGTTGCTTATGCTAGTCGCAATCTGCTGCCTAGAGAGGACCGCTATTCCACAATACAGCGTGAATGCTTAGCGCTCGTGTGGGCTGTTCAGAAGTTCCACATTTACTTATGCGGCAAATCCTTCATTATTCAGTGTGACCACCAGGCACTCCGGTACTTGCAGTCAGCCAAACACGTCAATAATTGAGTGTTACGATGGAGCTTACTAATGCAAGAGTACAGCTTAACCGTAGAATACATAAAAGGCTCAGACATTGTAGGAGCGGACTACTTAGGTCGCATCTGAATTACTCCAATCTTTCTCCACTTGTGTATTTTTCATGTGTTTTTTTCATTACGTGCTGTGTGGATCACAACCATTCGGATTCGTGTGAACTTGTTCCCTCTTTACAAACGCGCCTGCACTTTTGCCTACTCACCACCTGGCGTGGAGTGGAATAGTTGCTAACAACTATATTAAGGGGGGGGGTGGTGTGATGATGTGGATTGTGTGGCCCGTGACGGGGCGAAGAGGGAACGGCAGTACTGCTCTGCGGTACGCCTTGGAGGCGAAGACGAGGAAAAGGAAGCGCTAGCGGGGCGTGCGGCTCAAGCAGTTGGAGCGTGAGACAGTTGGAACGGCAGCTGCTGGTCGGCGGTTCGGGTCGCGACATCGCTGAACCAGGCGTCCGGCAGCCTTGCGGACCTGGTGAGCTGGCTTCCTGCTTCGGGCTGCGTCGCTGAACCAGGCGTCCGGCAGCCTTGCGGACCTGGTGAGCTCGCTTCCTGCTTCGGGCTGCGTCACTCAACCAGGTGTCTGGCAGCCTTGCGGACCTGGTGAGCTGGCTTCCCGCTCTGTGGCCGGCGCTGACACGGGGACCGGCAGCATAGTCTGTTCGTGGCCTGAGGTCCTGGGGCCCGAGTGGTGGCACGAGGTGGCCGCGGCTTATTTTGGCGACGGGCCATTAACCTGCACTGCAGTGGCCTGGTGATCTACCGGCCTGCAGCACCACCATCACCACCACCACCACCTCACCACGGTCAAGGCAGCGTGACTGCACAAGGAACACCAGGGACGACCGACCTCGCCGCAGCGGCAACAGTCATAACGGCGAGTAGGACAGTTCGTGTGCCGAGGCGCGTAGGACGTTTGGCATGTAAATAAGGAACGCTATAGTGTGTTGTGTGTGAATTGTAAGAGTTATTGGTTGTGTTAAAGTCTGTGTTGTCTGTACAGAGTCACCTGACTGCCGGTTGATTTATTCCGGATCCTGGCCCCACATTACACCATCACAGACATTATAAAGAGTGCGAAAGCTGAAAAAGAACTGTACGTGGCATGTTTTCGCGCGTTTTATTAGTGCTTGACTTCGTATTTATCGGGGCTTAGGCAATGAAGTCATGGTCTTCTAGCAAGCTTGTTTTTATAGAAGTTTTTTGTTTTGTTTCTCACAAGTAAAAGGGGACTGGAGCCCACGGCGAACCCTGCTTCTGCATATAATGCACTGTTTATGAAAAATAAATGTTTCTAGCTTCCAGTGAGTCTGTGCAATTTTTCTTTCCAACAACACCTTCACGAACGTACTTCTGAGTAAGGCGCTGCTTGCGTCAGCTCTCATGTCAGTTTTGGGAAGATGACCAGGTGAATGAATTCTAATCAACTTTAGCCTCTCAAAAGATGTTAAACTATATGAGCAGCTAATCCCAAAGGAGTCAAATTCTCTCTCCAAAGGATGATTTCTTGGGGTCATCAGTTAGTCCTTACGAGAGTAACATTTTTTCTGTTAGGGACTATTTCCGAAAATCATATGTTAGCCCTTACAGGAGTAACCATTAGTCTTCCCAGGAGGAACCCTTAGTCCTCTTGCAGTTATTCTTTCAAGGAATAACTGCTTATCCTCTTGCAGGTATTTCCCAAAAGGGCGAATAGTTGCAGCAAATCAGTTCATTCCCGAAGGACTAACGTACCTACTGCTTTCATTTCTTATTTTCTCAGAATGTAGATAAAAACTTGCCGGGTCTGCCAGTGGGACAAGACTCTATCTATGAAACCTAGTGGTTTTTTGGTTTTTTAAAACCCATTAAAGCCCCAAGAGTTGAACCCCCCCGCAAACCCCTCCAAAACTGCGTTATCCTCCTTGTTTGAGAATAATTAGGTTTTTGTGAACTACGAAATCCACGCATGATTATAACGTGTGATTTCAACGTAAATATGTTATCCACCTCTGTTAACAAGCAAAACCTTCTTGACACTATGCCCTGTTTTGGCTATGAGAACAAAATTCACGTGCCTATACGGGTGACAGAATTGTCTGAAACCCTTTCTGATTTGTGTTTCACCAACTTCAAAAATGAAATATGTGATAATTCTCTTATACATCGTATCAGTGACCACTTTTTGATCTTTGCACTTGTAAAGTCACTCAAAGCAAAGCGAAGAAAAATCAACTCTACTTATTGCAGAAAGGTTTCTACTAAAACAATTCTAACCTTTCAAAGATTATTTGTTACGGCAGATCTTAGCTGAATATTAGCGAATCTGTACGTGCTTATGTTACGACCTCAGTAGGCGTCTGGGGGTTTATTGATACACGGTTCGAGGGACGAGCCGTATCGGCGCAGGCAGATGATGATGATCTTCTTCTTCCACACTCCTTGCTTCTTTTTTCCTTCTTCGTCCGGCACATACGTGGCGTAACATTTCCCCCCTCGCAGACAAAGCGCGCCGCGCGTTTCATGCAGTGTCGCGTTGACTGAAAGGCTTCAGGCGAGCGACATGCGTGACCTCTGTCTTTCTGGAGCGTCTCCCGCTAGCTGTAAGACGTGCGATGCGGTAGTCGACTGCGCTCAGGCGGTCAAGGATAACAAAAGGTCCGATGTAGTGCGCGAGCAGTTTTTGGCACAAGCCACGTTTGCGTAAAGGCTTCCACACCAACACGAGATCTCCCGGAATATATGTGGCCTGCCGGTGCTTGCTGTCATAACGAACTTTCGATCTGTCTTGCGAGGCTATTGTACGTAAACGAGCAAGACGACGAGCTTCTTCGGCGAGACAAAGAGTTTCTGCTAGGGAGATTTCTGATTGGTCCCGATCAGAGAAGGAAAATATTGTATCCAGAGTATAACGGGGGGGTCGAACATAGAGGAGGAAGAACGGGCTGTAACCGGTGGTCTCATGTTGGGAAGTATTAAACGCGTATGTGACGAACGGCAAGACATCGTCCCAGTTCTTGTGGTTCGAAGCAACGTACATAGAAAGCATATTCACCAGTGTTCGAATTGTTCGCTCGACGAGACCATTCGTCTGCGGGTCATAAGGCGTCGAGTGTCTGAGCTCTGAGCCACACATACGGAGAAGTTGTTCGACAACGTCTGCCGTGAATTGACGTCCACGGTCACTTATGATGACGCGAGGGGGCCCATGACGCAGTATGATAGAATGGAGAAGGAAGGACGACACTTGACCAAAAGTCGCGGATGGCAGGGCAGCAGTCTCGCAGTACCGAGTAAGATGGTCAGCACATACCACAATCCATCTGTTGCCTTTCGATGAACGCGGAAAAGGGCCCACCAGGTCAATGCCAATTTGTTCGAACGGAGAACTGGGAGGCGTCACAGGTTGTAGATGTCCGGCCGGAGCTGCTGAGAGAGATTTGTGCGCCTGGCATTGCGCACAACTGGCCACGTACAACTCAACTGACTGGCGCATACGTGGCCAGTAGAAACGTTCCTGGGTACGATGAAGAGTGCGCGTCGTTCCGAGGTGACCTGAAGTGGCGTCATCATGCATGGCGTACAAAACAGATGACCGTAGTGCCTCTGGAACCACCAGCAGGAAGCGGGAACCGGTGCCGGAGATGGTTTTCTTGTACAGTAGACCATCACGGACGCAAAAGCGGCTTTCCGGAGTGGATGCTTGTGCGATCACGAATAACGGATTCAAACTCACGTCCTTCCGCTGCTCAGTTTCAAAGGTGGCCTTATCCGGGAACGCTGGTGCTACGGACGCAATCAGATGATCGAAATCTTCAGCGTCGCAAACTGTAGCATCAACTGTCATCCTTGAAAGGCAGTCTGCGTCCGCGTGTTTCCTGCCGCTCTTGTACGATACCGTGAAGTTGTACTCTTGCAGCCGGAGGGCCCAGCGTGCTAGACGGCCTGACGGATCCCGAAGGTTGATAAGCCAGCACAAAGAATGATGATCCGTAACTACTTGGAAAGGACGACCGTACAGGTATGAGCGGAATCGCTGCACAGCGAAGACGAGTGCAAGGCATTCTTGTTCGGTCACAGTGTAATTGCGTTCCGGCTTACTTAAAGTGCGACTGGCATATGCGATCACGTGTTCCACTTGATTACATCGCTGTATCAGGACTGCACCTATGCCAATGCCGCTTGCGTCGGTGTGAACTTCAGTCGCCGCAGAAGGATCGAAGTGCCGCAGGATAGGCTGCGACGTGAGCAAGAACTTCAGTTGGTTGAAAGAAGTTTCACAATCAGGAGTCCATTCAAAACTAGCACCTTGGCGGAGAAGACAGGTCAGTGGAAAGGCAACTTCTGCAAAGGCGGGAATAAATCGGCGAAAGTAAGAGCAGAGGCCCAAGAAGCTCCGAAGCTCCTTCACTGAGCCAGGTGGTTTAAAAGCTCTAACAGCCGCTGTCTTATTCGGGTCGGGCCTGATGCCATCCTTGTTGACGAGATGTCCCAGCACCAGTGTTTGTCGAGCTCCGAAATGACACTTCTTTGCATTAAGAACCAAGCCAGCATTTCGAATACATTTCAAAACCAGCTCTACCCTTTCGTTATGTTCACTGAATGTACGCCCGAAGATAACAACGTCGTCAAGATAACACATACAGATGTTCCACTTCAGGCCGCGCAGAATGGTGTCCATGAATCTTTCAAATGTAGCGGGCGCGTTACATAGACCAAAAGGCATCACGTTAAATTCATATAGTCCATCCGGAGTAACGAAAGCCGTCTTTTCTTTGTCCATTGAATGCACAGGTATTTGCCAATAGCCTGAGCGTAAGTCTATGGACGAAAAGTAGGATGCTGAATGGAGGCAGTCTAGAGCGTCATCAATGCGTGGGAGAGGGTAGACATCTCTCTTTGTGACGGAGTTTAGACGGCGATAGTCCACACAGAATCTCCAGGTACCATCCTTCTTTTTGACTAGAATCACGGGAGCCGCCCAAGGACTCGATGATTCTCGAATGACACCCTTCTGCAGCATATCACGCACTTGTTCATCAATTATCTTGCGCTCAGACGGCGACACTCGGTAGGGTTTCTGGCGGATGGGCTGTGCTGTTCCCGTGTTTATCCTGTGGAGAATCCGAGACGCGGGAATCGAGGGCGCATGGTCATGGGAAAAATCGAAAATCGCCACGTATTTTGACAAAACGTCCAGAAGCATGCGGCGTTTGTCAGTAGTAAGTGACTTGTCGATCATAGGTAAAAGTTTTGAATCGGCCGTAGAAGTATTGGCTGAGGCCCCACCTGGAGCATCACTGAGGGCAGCCACTGCCATCGGTGAGTATGTTTTGAACTTGGCAAGCTTCAGTCCTCCTGGTAGAACCACCGACTCAGCTGAACAGTTTACCGCCCATAGTCCTGTGCGTCCTTGAATGAGTGACACTATGCAATGCGGCACCAATGTGTTCTTCTTAATGCAACTGAGATGAAAGGGCTCCACCAATGCGTCGAACGCACTGTCATTGTCTTCAATGCGTGAAGAGTATACAGGAACACATACTGCAGAGAATGCCGGCACAATGCTATCTTCACTGACCCGGAGCGCACCGTGCTCCCTGTCTGAATTCTCTAATAGTTCTCCAGGGGCAGCATCACATATGTACACCTCTCCATTTCTACAATCAACAGTGGCGCCACACATTCGAAGGAAGTCAATCCCCAGGATTATGTCGTGTGTGCTCCTTGGAAGAATCGTAAACTCTGTGACAAACACTTGATCACCCAAGCACACTTCTGCGGTACAGACACCAATGGGACACAGCGAGTTACCACCAACGCCACAGAATGTTGTTGCCTTCTCCCACAAAAACATCACCTTTTGTCCTAAACGGTGTTTAAAAGCAGCACTCATAATCGAAACTGTAGCACCAGTGTCCACCAAAGCCATCGTACACACACCATCAACAAAAACTTCTACCTTGTTCTTGAACATCAACACAGACGGGGGTATTTCGTTTTGCAGCAAGTCACCAGCGACCTCACCCCCATCGGCCGCACTGTTTAGTTTTCCTGGTGTGGTGACGATGGGCGGCGCCGTGGCGATGGAGACCGGTGGGATCGAGGCGCAGGAGGTGGCGTCACACTTCGATCAGAGGCAGGGGAGTTGTTGCGCCAGTGTCCGTGCCAGAAGCTGCTGCCGGGTCTTGAGTCGGTGGGCCAGTGTCCTTGAAAAGGTGGGACAGCAGGTTTATCGGTCAAGCTTGTCCACTGATCATAGCGTGGTATGCGCGAACGATCGCAATACCTCGATATGTGACCAGTCAGACCACAGTTGTAGCACACAGGCGCAGGACGAGGTCGTCGCCGTTCTTCGAAGTGTTCACGTCTGCGAGCGTTCGCGTAAGCCCGAGATTCAATGAAATCAGTTGTCGGTGGGTGGTATGAGCGTACGGAACGGAAACGTTGAGGGTAATGTGATCGCTCGTAAAAAGCCGGACTTGACTGCTGAATACGCCGAGGCCCTGCAACCTCCGTTGCGTTGACGGATGGATGTTCATAAACTGTAAGCTGTGGGGCAGTGGTGTCCTGCGGGAAATAGGATGGAGACGTGGCAGCTGCCCGTTCACGTGTCATTTCGCCATGTCTGAGTAACTCTTCCCGAACAATTTGGCGGATGGTTGCCGAAAGGTCAACAGTTGAGGCCGCTTCTATGCTGGCTACTGAGGTGACATTTGCCAGACGACCAAACTTAGGCGCTATTCTGCGCTGCTTCAAGGTTTCAAACGTGCGGCAGTGCCGTACAACGTCAGACACTGAAGTCAGGCTTTCCCTGCTAATAAGGAAGTTGTAAACATCTTCTGCAATTCCCTTCAGCAAATGCCCCACCTTGTCCTCTTCCGACATGCTGGAATCGACTTCCCTACACAGCCTCAAAATCTCTTCAGTATACACGGTGCAGGTCTCACCGGATAGCTGGGCCCTCTGTGCAAGACTCTGCTCGGCAAGCTTCTTTTTTGCAGCTGAGTTGCCGAAACACTTCTTGATTTCTTCAACAAAGCGTTCCCATGTTGTCAGAATATCTTCATGGTTCTCATACCAAACGAGGGCAACATCAGTGAGGTAGAAAACAACGCGTGACAGTTGGGAGGCAGCATCCCATTTGTTGCAGTTGCTTACTCGCTTGAAATGTTTGAGCCATGAGTCCACGTCGTCGTTGGCCCTCCCGGAGAAGGTTCGTGGCTCTCTGTGATACGGCCAAGAACTGCTGGGGACTGGTTCCCGAGCTTCTGTTTCGTCAGGCATGATGGCCAAGAAGGAGGCAGGCCGGCGAGGCGACGACTCCGGCGAAATCCGAGGGGTAGCGGTCCCGTCGTTGGTTCCTATACCCAGCACCTTCCACCACTCTGTTACGACCTCAGTAGGCGTCTGGGGGTTTATTGATACACGGTTCGAGGGACGAGCCGTATCGGCGCAGGCAGATGATGATGATCTTCTTCTTCCACACTCCTTGCTTCTTTTTTCCTTCTTCGTCCGGCACATACGTGGCGTAACAATACATTTATTTTGAAAATGACAAAACGATATGAGCTAGCCTTTCCTTAGGTATTGCTCCAAACGAACAAAAAAGCTAGAAAGCCACGTATAGATGCATCATTTTAAAGAGAATAAAAGAAGGCATAATCTTTTCAGCCAATTTATTAAAACAAAGCAAATTGACTACTTGCGTCAGTTTAAGCAGTTTAGAAATAAATTAAGTTCTGCTACAAAGCAGGTACGTATTAAACACTACGAACTTAGGTTTTCAGCCATTAGGAATGACTCGATGGCAATCCGGAATACTATGAACGATGTTTTATTTTCATCAAATCTAAAAACTTTCACCGAGCTCGTGATAGAAGGTAAATCTTACTCTGGTACATTACTCGCTGACATGTTTAAACACTATTTTTTGATGCCTCAGGCTTGTGAAATCTCCGCTGGTACTGAAACAGGCTGTGGTTCATATGTTCCGAATGATATTACAAAATATATTTTTTGGCCCCCTTTGATGAATCGGAAATATATTCTTTCAATATGAGCTTATGTAACGATTCCGCGGAAGGTGTGGACGGTCTTAAAGGAGGGCCAATGAAATGATCTCGCAGTTTGTTAGTAGGCCACTCTCACATATATGCATTTTTTAAATATGAACACCGGAATATTTCCCAATAAGCCAAAATAGCCAGGGTCTATGTCATTCACAAAGGTGGTAATCAAAACGATCTAAATATTCATAGGCCAATATCTTTCTAACCCTTTCTTTCAAAAGTTATAGAACGAGTCTTATACGTCAGAATCTCAACCTTTTATCGCCAAGAAAATATAAGAACATGACAGCCATGTGGCTTTCAGAAGAAAGAAATTACAACGCAAATTCTGCTGTCTATCAAGGACAAAAAATAGATAATTTTGAAAAAAAATCTTACAAGTTTGAAATATTCCTCGATTTCAAAAAAGGCTTTCGATTTGATCAAACATGAAATCCTGCTACTGAAATTACATCTTTACGGTATAAGAGGTACTTCACTGAAATTTTAAGGTAGTTATCTAACAAACCCATTTTGGTGTTGTGACGAGCAGCACGCAGTAAAACAAATGGACAAGAATAAGTATTGCGTTTATGAAGGGCTCATGTTAGGCCCATTCTTGTTCCTTTTATATGTAAATAAATATTTATTAAAACACAAACTTTAGACCTGACTTTATACACCGATGACAAAAACTTTTCTCTTTGGCAAGGATATTGACAGCTTGAAAGAACAAGCAAATGGGTAGCTCAAACACATACTAGTATGGTTAATATCAAATAAGCTTGAACCAAGCACAAAAAAACAAAATACATATTTCGGCCAAAAAAGGTATGTGTACCCCATGCCATTGAAGTAAATTTCGAGAAGACTTGATTGAACGGGTCACACGCGGAAAGTTTCTTGGTGATATTTTTCATGAAGCACTTGACTGGACATATCAGCTAAACAAAGTTCGCACTAGTGAAAGAGAGCCGCTCTGTACAAAAATCACGTTTGAAAAGAAAATGCACACATATTTGTAAATCTTCAAAAAAATTTTTCTCTCGCTATGAAATCACACAGGTTTTACTTTTGTTTACCCCTTTTCATTATTAATTGACGTGTTTAAATATATGTTGCTTTTAATTCAGTGATTTGTAATTACCTTATGTTATTTAAGAAGTCTGAGGATTTTTACACAATTCTTGTTTTGTTGTCTGGAGAAAGAATATTACATATTACACAACACCTTTACTACAAATACATACGTACTGCCGGCCTCATATGGAGGCCTAAGGCCTCCATATGAGGCCGGCAGTATGTAATAAATAAATGAATAAATGAATGAAGTCTTACAGACAGGTCTCGAACCATGCGTGTTTTGCTGACGATGTGTAATAAACTCTTATAAAAAGTGTGAAATTGAAGCGACGTGTTTAGTTTACAGTGCTGTAAGGTATGTATGTTACTGCTCCTTGTGTGCCTTATTAACTAGGATGAGTGACGGTACCATGTCAGGCATTAATTTGCATTTTTGCCTGCTCTGTCACTTACATGTCACTGTCTACTCTGTAACAGATTTACGATTCATTTACGAATAATAAAGATTAAAGAATAAGTGCCTTTTCAGCGAGTTGGCGTGGACTTACGCAACTCGCTGGTCTGTTTCTCAAATCTTGAACTGGTAATCCCTGGATAGCAGTTGCGAAACCTTACTTAACACGTTAGTACAAAACGCGACCATTTTCTAGAGCAACCACTAGTGATTTCACCGACTTCTTCATTGATTCTGTCATCCTTCATCACGGACCTTAGGCAGTGGTTATTTCCGACAGAGGTACTGCTTTCACTACCCACATGCTAGAAGAAGCGCTGACATTTAGCAGTACCATTCACCGCCGGACGGCTGCATACCATCAGCTAGCCAACGGTCCCAATGAATGGCTCAAGAAAATATTTCTTGCATTCTCTCCATATATGTGGACTTGGATCGCAAGAAATATGATGGTGTTCTCACATTCATAATATTGCTTCACGGTCACGAGGTTATCACGATGTTAGGCGCCATGCGGCGACCTGACCGCTTTGTGAACTCCACAGAAAATGCTGCCGAGTATGCTCAGTGCGCCAAAGAAGCTATTCAGCTAGCCCGGTTTCACATCCGCTCTCAGCAACGGTCCGACGCTCACCGATACGACCTTCATCATTGAGAGTTGACGTAGGAACCTGGAGAAAGAAAAAATACAGATAAGGATTTCTGTTTGCCAACACGGCAAGTCCAAAAATCTTCTACGTCATAACTTCGGGCACTACAGAGTTCTCAGACACATCAGCGACGTCACCTACCGAGTTGTTCATCAGACCAACCATCGATCTTCTTAACTGTCGTGCGCCAAAACCACACATGTATCTAAGATGAAGCCACTTCACTCCCGCTCAACGCTTCCCCCTTTCTTTAAAACCTCAAAAACATGAAGCCGATGCTTCTTGAGAGAGGGAGTAATGACACGAATATACAGTGGGCAGTTTGCTATTTGTGCATGGCGTAGCTTTGGTTTTGGCGGCTAGGAGAAGAGAACAAAGACGTTCGGCTCGATTGTAACTGACAGGCTGATTACCGAGACTTTATGGACTTTGAATTCATTACCATGACAGCTTTTACACACACACACACACACACACACACACACACACACACACACACACACACACACACACACACACACACACACACACACACACACATATATATATATATATAGGCAGGCATCGTGGTTGAGTGGCCGTAGCGTTGCATATAGTCCAGTAGATCCTCCGTGAGCGGTCACAACGTGGTTTATTTCGACGTTTCGGCCTAGAGTCTGGCCTTCATCCTGATGAAGGCCAGACTCTAGGCCGAAACGTACTGGACTATATGCAACGCTATAATGGCAAATGGCCACTCAACCACCATGCCTGCCTATATATATATATATATATATATATATATATATATATATATATATATATATATATATATATATATATATATGAGAAATAGGTGTATACTTAAGGGCTCGTTTTTTCGTGTTTTGATTTGACATATAATCAATGAGATCTCACAGACAATAATGCAATAATGCCAAGGAAAGTGTAGGGATGTTATAAGATCGAATGGTATTGAAAATGTCAAGAACCAA
The DNA here is from genome assembly GCA_013436015.1 of Rhipicephalus annulatus. Classification (NCBI taxonomy): domain Eukaryota; kingdom Metazoa; phylum Arthropoda; class Arachnida; order Ixodida; family Ixodidae; genus Rhipicephalus; species Rhipicephalus annulatus. The sequence continues at coordinate 8,632 of WOVY01002587.1, read as the reverse complement.
TTGTAGGTGAAAAGATAACTTGCTCTGGGCAGAAACTGCACCTGGCAGCTGACCAATACGACGGACTATACGAGGGGCTATTGGTCAGCTGCCACCTCGTAATAAGTTCACGTGGTACGTGACGCCACACAGGCTCTTAAAGAGTGTCCCACACTTGCCGCCATGGCTCCTGATGGCGCTCACTGACACTCCCACATTTAAATTCACATATATACCCAAGCAAGTGGCTGGGAGAATAGCTGCCGTGGTAGCTCAGTGGTAGAGCATCGAACGCGTTATTCGAATGTCGCAGGTTTGGTTCCAACCCAGGGCATGTTACTTTTTACACACTTTTCTTTCTTCTCATATACATTACAATTCGGCCTAATAACTTCACTCATACTTCTTTTAGCATTATGTTCTGTTAGATCTCATATATATGTATATATATATATGTGTTAATATATATATATATATATATATATATATATATATATATAATACGTATATACGTATATAATATATATAATACGTATATAATACGTATATAATATATATATATATATATATATATATATATATATATATATATTATACGTTCATATTGGCGAGCCCTCGTCGACAATGCGCTACAGCGCAATTCAAGGTCAGAAACGACTCTCTGCAAAAGCTGCTCATCCTCATAGAGGATCACCCCCTAGAAGGCGCTGGACAGCACGACCTACTGTATAGTTCCAAGGATTCAGTACAATTACCAGGGGTACAAAAAGAGAGCAGTCTGGACATAACAGCTGGTTATGATGAGCGAGTCATTGTAGACCTTGGCGCACTCCACGTTGAAAATTTCGTGCCCTCGACGGTACATGTCCTGAGATGGGGAAGTTCGTTCGACATTACGGTATTTGGGCAGTAGTTTCAAACAGGCACAAGCTGCCGTGGTAGAGAGATGGAGAGCGAGACTAGCGCTCCAAGGAAGAACGTGAGCGCAGAAATGCTGGTGCCATCGCGATTACTCTTCTGCTGCTCTTGATCATGTGTAGGAAAACTCTTTGCAAGCTGTCGACACTCCTCAGCAAGCCTGGTTGTTTCAGGAATGGGTGCAGATTCAGATATCCCGCATGCATGGAAGTACAATGTCGATAGTGTGCGAGAGGTGTTTTACTTGTATTATGAAGAAAGAAGTAAAATTATCTTAACTGAGTGCACGAAAAACTTTTAAGTGCCAAAGAAAGACACCTGGACACAGCGCACACTAACAACCGAAACTTCATGGAAGAAAACAGACATATATATGCAGTTGCGAGAACACGTCCCTATCGAAAAAATTGCCATGGTGGATACCGGAAAACATGGTGGGCGTAGTGGAAATAATAGGGGGCATGGTGGAAATAATAGTGGGAATGGTGGAAATTGTGATGTCTATGGTGGGACGTAGTGGAAAATATGGTGGTTATGCCGGGACATACTGGTTGGTATGGTGTACAGATGATGAGTAAAGTGGAAATGATGGTGGAAAGCAGAGGATAGATAGTGGGCAATAATGGGACACTCTGCCCACCATTGCGATAATGCTGGGAAGCCCTAAGCATATGGTGGGTGGTGCTTATTATGGTGGGCTACATGGTGTACCAAGCTGAGAAACTCTTCCCACCATTGCGATAATGCTGGGAAGCACTAAGCAGATGATGGGTGCTGCTTGTTATGGTGGGCCACATGGTGTACCAAGCTGAGAAGCTCTGCCCACCATTGCGATAATGCTGGGAAGCAGTAAGCAGATGATGGGTGGGCTTATAATGGCGGGCAATTTATATAGAGTACCAAGCTGGGATCTGTACACTACATGTTCTACCACCATGATTTCCACCAAAGGTTAGGCATACTGACCGAGCCCGTACAATTGTCTTATCCGTGCTTCCGGGTTTCAGAATACACGATTATGACAATTAAGTATGACAATACAGCGCAGCCATATGGCATCAATTACCCTAAATGAAGCATTTTTCATTGTGTATGGTGTCCACTCAAGAAGCAACAAACATCGATGCGACGCGATTAAAGCCCTCCACGAGAACGTAATTAAGTGTCTTCTCACCGAGAGCCGCCGGTCGCACTCACCGGCAGTTCTCTAGCTTTTGTACGAGAACTCAGACGTGGCAATTCGTGTGCTTGGTGAACCAATATGATAGCGTAATGTTTCCGACACACTGCATTCGTTTTGGCCAAGCCGTTATGTAGTTGTTGCTTTAGCGGAAGAGCTACGGCATTGCGCTGGCGCGACCGCCCTCTACATTGCGCGAAAAGCATCCCAATACTCAATCAAATAAATTAGGCGGGCGTATCGATGGAATGAGTTCAGAAGCGTCATAAAGCGTGAGCAGATGTCGCCCTTTAGAACGAGCGCGAAACGGATATTAAACATGGCAGACCCCGCCGGTAAAGTGTTGCTGCTCCCCAGTCCACTTGGTTTTTTTTCATGAAGTTGTGAATTGTAAAAAAAAATAGCACTAGTGCCATTAACTTAGTGGCAATCGTTACAGGCCGCAGTTGCTTGTGTTTCATAAATGTGCAATTGTCAGTAGCAGTTGTAGATCTTGTCTATGTTGTGTACACGACAAACATAAGTTGAACCTTAAGTTTGTATGCCAACTAAGTATTTAACACACAATCGACGTCATGTTGGTGTGGCGTAGTGGTTCATTCTTTCGTCGGCACTCACGCGCGTCGGACGCAAGAATCATGTGCTCCGTAGGAGCGGCGTTTGCGGCACATACTAGCCGCGGTAACAGGATGACCGAAGACCAAGACGCAGGATATGAGATTATTTTGCCACCACTGCCCAAGGGACGCGTCGCGCAAAACACCGTGTTTGTACACGGTGATGTGCGCGGCAGACCGTATCGAGTCGAAGATTTCCGAGACGCGCTCGGACCTACAGGACTGCTGCCGGAGGTGTTGGCACTGGGGGCCTACCAGATAAATCATGTCTGGGCAGTCACCATGAACAACGCGGACGCTACGAAACGCTTGCTGGATGTGAAGGAGTTGAAAGTCAAGGGCCGACGCTGCATCATCGTAGACCCCCAGGATCAGCAGGTGCGGCTGCGTCTTCATTGGCTGCTGTACGGCGTCAACGATGAAGACGTGCGAACGGCGTTGGCGGCTTATGGGAAGGTCGTACAAGTCACAAGGGAGCATTGGCGTGTTCAGGGTGTCAGCGACAAGGGTTCAACCACACGGACTGTGCTTCTTAAGCTCAAGAGTGGCGTGAAGGTTGAAGATCTCCCCCATCAAATCAGGGTGGCTGGTGAACTGGCACTTGTGGTTGCACCTGGTCGGCCAATGTAGTGTCTGCGCTGCCAAGGTACCGGTCATGTTAGAAGAGAGTGCAAGGTTCCCCGATGCTCGCGTTGTCGGCGGTTCGGCCACAGTGAAGATGCGTGCATGCGCACGTACGCATCGGCTATCGGATCAGCCGAAGGTGACGACACAGCAGAGTTGGTGATGGACGTGTCCGAGGCTGAAGACGCGGCGAAAGGCGCAGGCGACGCGGTGAACCCTGAACCTTCAACAGGTACAGTTACACCGACTGGAGGTGATGAACCAACAGCCAAAGCAGACATAGCATCTGGGGAGCTGGTTACTCAAGAGCCAGCCGGCAAAATCGAAGAAGGCTTCACAAGCACCTCATCGAAGGAGCCTGAGCCGGTGGAATTGACCGAACTCCCGGTGTCGTGCGAGAGTATCAGTGGTGGGGCGCCAAGCAAAAGACCCCGCGAGCAGTCTGCAGGACGGCGTGAGGCGTCCAGCGAAAAGCAAGAAGAGGGGCCACCTGCGAAGGCGACTTCGTTCAGACGCAGCAGCACAAGGCTGCGTCCCAACCCGATATCGGACAATCACTGGCCACCTTTGTCCTCCAGTGGCACGGGTCCACCTGGAGGCTCCGAAGATGTCTAGCTCTATGCTAGACGCCGAAGGTAAGCACCGTGCCCCGGGCTAACTTCTTCACTGTGTAGACATGGCTGCTGTACTGAAACTTAGAGTGGCAACGTTAAATGTTCGAGGTCTCGCCGCCAAGCGGAAACAGAGCCAAGTCTACAGGCTACTTGTGGATCATGATCTGGATGTACTTGCTGTACAAGAAACAAAAGTAGACGGTGAGGAGGGGACCCGGGGCATGGTGCTGAGGTTTACGGCGCGTTACCACGCAGTTGTAAGTCAAGCAATAGGCACGTCTGCAGGCTGCGTTTTGTTCATTAAGAAGTTACCGGGTCTGGTAGTGCAAGATACCTTCGCTTGCCCATCTGGTAGATTGGTTTCCTGTGATTTTGTATTCAATGAATGTCAGTGGCGTATAGTGTGTATTTATGCACCAACCATTTGTGAGGAGCGATCACTTTTTTTTCAAGCCTAAGCAGCACTTCACTTTGGAAAGGAAATCTGTATTACTTGGTGATTTTAACTGCGTCCTCAATGGGCGAGATCGAGCAAATGGACGCGTCAATTACGATAAAAGTAGTAGGACGCTAGCGGACGTAGTTACTCAATTCGAGTTAGAAGACGTGGGCAGCTGTATGGAGGGAACGCGGGAGGTGCGTTTCACACATTTTCAGGGGAATAGCCATGCGCGTCTTGATCGCATTTACGTGTCGCTTGAATTAATAGCCCACTGCAAGACATATGCTGTTTACCCAATACACTTTAGTGATCATTGTTTAGTTAAATGTGACATGGGAGAGAAAACACAAGGTGGAACTTTCTCATGGGAGCTGTGGAAGATGAATTCCACTCTGATCACTGACGAACATTTCCTAGATCAGGTTATGAACTGCATCAATGAAATAAAAATGGATGATGGAGCTAAACTTGCAGAACAATGGGAAGAGTTCAAGCAGCAAATAAAAATAAAAGCTATTGATCGTTCTTGCGCATTGAGTTATGAAAGGAAAAAGAAAGAAAAAGAACTCCGAAAGACTTTAGAAAGACTAGTAGACTTGGAGTGCAGACAACCGGGAGAGTATAAAATTGACATACGCAATATTAAGCAGAAACTTGCACTGCATGACGAGGAACGCTGCCGCGGTGCACTCGTCCGTGCTAGGGCCGAGGCTTTAACGGCTGGAGAGACGCCAACCAAAAGAGCGTTAGGGGTGGAGAAAACGAACGCTCGACGGAATCATATCGAGAAAATAGAGAAGGATGGTCGCGAAGTAACTGATACGGACAGCATTTTATCCGTATTTTCAAGTCATTTTGAAAACCTTTTTGCGTGTAGACAGGCAAACCTAGAAAGATTTAAAGACGAATATTTAGGACTCATGCCGCAAGTGAGTGAGGAAGTGAAAAACGCTTTGGAATTATCTATATCTGCATCTGAAGTTGAACGGGCGATTGATAAGTTAAATCCTGGGAAATCTCCAGGACCAGATGGTCTTTGTGCCAAGTGGTACAAATGTTTTAAAAGCGAATTGTCTTCAATACTTGCGGGCGTTTTTAATGAGGGATATGAGGAAAAGAAATTACCACCATCCTTTGGTGAATCGCGTACCGTTCTGATTCCGAAAACAGACGAGGTTGAAAAGCTTAGGCACGTCACAGCGTACAGGCCAATCGCACTTACAAACGTTGACTACAAAATATTAATGAAAATTTTGGCGGCCAGACTTCAGTCAGTAATAAAAGATATCGTCGGTCCACACTAAACGTGTGGAATAAAAGGTCGGTTCATAGTTACTAACGTTCATAAAATGCGATCCGTGCTCGAATGTGTTGACACCTGTCATGCTCGTGTGGCCATACTCCAGCTGGATCTGGAGAAAGCGTTTGATTGCGTTTCCCACGCTCTTTTGTTTGAAGTATTGAAGCACATTAATGTTGGTAAGATAATTATTGACGGAGTAGCCATGGCATATCGGAACGGTAGTACGAGACTAATTATCAACAAGACATTGGGCCCCCCCATAAGAATCGAGCGCTCAGTGCGTCAAGGTTGCCCTGTTAGTCCACGTCTGTTTTGCATCTATATTGAAACTTTATGTCAGTCGATATTGCAGAATGACATCATTAATGGGTTTAGAGTACAATCTTCAGAGGTCAAACTACTCGCATACGCTGATGATGTTGCGATTTGTAGCACTACCTATGTCGGTATTGAAGAATCAATCAGAGTTTCTAAATATTTCGCCGAGGTTACAGGAAGCCACATAAACTGGGGTAAATGCCTCGGCTTCTGGCATGGATATTGGCCTTCAACACCAGAATTTTTCGCAGCCATTAAATGGACAAGAACGCCAGTTAAATATCTTGGAGTACCGCTCGAGTCATACAAAAGTACTGACGAATATTGGACACAGCAAACGAAAGAAATTAAAGAAAAAGCGAATAGGTGGAATGCAACTTATCTGTCCCATGTTTGCTAGGGCTACTGCATGCAACTGGTTTTTGTGTCTAAGCTGTGGTATGTGATGCAAGTGCTGTACTGTTCCCGGGTCAATGTGCAAAATTACATCGGGTGTTTGCAATATTTGTGTGGGGGTCTAACTGGGAAAGGTGCAGTCGCACGAATTTGTTTAGACGGGTGAAGTGTGAGGCCTTGGGCTAGGACATCTGTTTATCAAACAGTTAGTAAATAGGTTTTTCTTTTTTCGTGAGACGAGAGATCCTTTCCTACTAACAGTGTGTCAAACAAGACTAAGTAGACTGTTGCCCGAGTTTGTTGTGAGCACCCATGTTACCCCAGGGGCTGTGCAAGGATACATGAAGGAAGTAGTGGCCAGCGTGCGGTTTTTGTGTGTTCGCTTTTCAACTGACTACCTGTGGTCTGTTGGAAAGAAAAAACTGTACAAAGATTTATGTGACACGATGCTTCCCGTCCCACTGTACAGAGCGCTATATACAGCACGCAAGGGTCAGAACGTACTTAAACGAGTAAAAAAAATGCCAGCAGCTCCAAGCGCGAAAACGTTCTTTTTTTCAAATTACACACTGGAACACTTCCTGTAAGAACCTTCCTAGAGGAGCGTGGGTTTTATATGCCTTGGGGATCTCACTGTCTATCTCTAAGAAACCGGAAACTATTGACCATGTTTTCCTGCACTGTTGGGAAGGAGTTTATTTTTGGGACGTATTACAAAGGACAATCAAAAAAGAGTTTCCGTTAGACCCTCATGGTATCAGGTATTTGGCAATAGAGAACAAGGATGGATTACCTTTCGATTTTCTCATGATGACTGCCTTGCACAGTATATGGCGCTCTAGAATGGCTGGATTTCATTGTGACCCAGACAGAAGACCAGCAAGAGAGTATTTTAAGGAAAGCATCTCAAGATTTCTTGAGGTAGTAAGAACAGACGAATGTGTACCTTTGTGGGTAGGAAGGGTAGAAGCCCTACTGACCATGAAGGAATTCTAGGATGCGATGTGTTATAGTTAAGTTTTAAGTTTTTTTTGTATTGTATGTAGTGAATTGTAATATATCTTAGTAACCCGTTTGTGAAGTTTACCGGAAATAAAGAAAAAAAAATGGTGTGGCGTAGTGGTTAGCATCTTCGAATGGGAATCCGCAGGTTGCACGTTCGATCCTCCGTGGCATCTTGTTTTTTTTTACGGGACGGGTGTTTCTTATACCGTTTTTATAGAATTCTTTTTTATTTTTTGTGGCAGCTCGTCACCGGCGATTCCTGGCGTTATTTCGCGCTCAAGTGTTGCCGGCACTGCAGCACCCATATAACCCATCAAGGGCCATGGTGGGCGTTTTCCCACCCTTCACCCACTACATTAATCCACTATAATGGTGGGTGGTGGTTTCCACCATGCCCACGATTCGTGTTTTTCCGATAGGGGTGCGGTGAAAGAAAATGATATGATGAGCAGACAGATTGTATTATTGAAGCGCTTCCAGAAAATCTACCTTAGCGGGAAGTAACATAACCGATAATTGCGCGACACATGAATCACCGCCTTTATTGATGATATAAGCCTGTTAAATTTCCTGCGCTGCCTTGTCCCCTGAACTAGCTTCAACTTCCGTATCACGAAACAAGGGCGAGCGGCCGCACTCTCTACATTGCGATAATAGGTTAAAGCATGGCTGTTGGTTCAGAGAAGCTTTGTGATCAATAATTCTATTATTTGATACACCGCCCGTCCTGTCCAAAATAAAACTTTTCACACCTTGTTTACAACAATCGTGCGTCCAATTTTCCAACGAAGACGAGAAATTGAATTCGCGAATGTTGTGGCCCCTGCCGGTCACGCCCAGAAGGTTAAAAACCAGGTTGCACGTGCATCGTCCCAGTGATTGAGGACACTCATGCGCTCGAAAATGCGAGCCAGTCTTCGACGTTGGTGACATATGCGGGAAGGACAGTGGGACATCGCGTTTGCCATGTCCAGCTGTGTTTGCTGAGCGACAGCTTGGGGCATTCTACATAGTGCGGTAAGAGACCGAAGCTGCAAGGACATCAGATGCAGACTGAAGATGTTTTAAGGGCACAGCGTTCTTCACGAAATTGTCGAGACGTTTATTGGCGTCAACTCGGCGGTGATTCACGACCGTGTCAGTCAATAGGAACCGACTCTGCATGAACTACTCTTCTCTTTGAAGAGCGCTACCCAGACCTACTAGAAGGCGCTGGATAAAACAGAATGACCCACA
>WOVY01002586.1:0-13262 GCA_013436015.1 Rhipicephalus annulatus | reverse complement strand
TGATTGCCATAGTAGGGAATTTCTGCCAATGGCAGAAGTTCGTTTCATGGTAGCCTTGCTATTGCATTGTGTATACAAAAACTTCACTTTTTGGGGAGAAAAAACTATTAGTGTGACAATCTATACATCTGCTATATATCTGAAGAAAGATAATTTTATTCCCATTTTCTTGTACTTGAAGACTGTTATAAAATAAAAATGATAGTTTAAGTAAACCTTTAAGGCTATTTTTCTTTTCTAGTTTAACCCTTTTGGCCCAGACGTCCTATAAAAAGCACATGACAAAAATTGCCCGCAGCTTCCCTCGGGGGAACACTGAGGAGGATGCGGAGCATATAATTGGTTAACGGGGTGGTTTAAAGTGCGACTTACTTGGGTCAATGGCTAAATTGGTTAACGTGGTTGTGAAATGGGGTGTTAAATTGCGACTTACTTGGGTCGATGGCTAAACTGGTTAACGTGGTTGTAGGAGGGGGTGTTAAATGAGTGAACACGTACACACGTATGCGAAAGGGGTGGCGCTGGTCGAAGGGACGTCGATCATTGTGTTTGTGGATTTGTTGGAATTCATTTCACCGCGACCTTGGACGTCGACGCGCCATACAAACCAACCGACGAGCGGCAACTGAGTGAGCGAGCGCCGACCTTGAGTATATATACAGCGCGACGGCGCATGCGCTGTCAGCTGTCGAATGTTCTCGAAGGAGAAGCGCGCGCGGCACAGATGGTGGGCGACGGCGCGACGGCGCATGCGCGCGCGTCAGCTGTCGAATGTTCAAGAAGCGGTGCGGACGGCGCGGACGGCGCACTACAAGGCGCGAGTATAAGATGCTTCCGCATCTGAAATTTTGCTCTTTTTCAGTGCATTTGCCACACAGTGACAAATGCACTCGCAGAGCATGCCGAGACGACGGGCCACGAGATAAGCTGGGACAACGCACGCATCATGGCCACGGAGAAGAATTTTACAACCAGACTGAACCTCGAATCACTGATCATTCAGACGACAAGTAACACAATCAATAGATCATCTGGCACACTAAACCACGTGTACTCCCGGACTTTGCGTCATGCGCTCAACGTTACATAAGAACCTGTTGCTCAGCCGTCATCCCATTGTGAACAAGGGATCCGTACGGATCCCGAAACGTCTTTGTTTTTATTTGACATTGGTCAGTGACCTGTTTTTTCAACAATGCCTTTACCTGACCAGACGGCATTCCGTGGAACTCTCGACTACGTGAGCATCCGCCACAAGTATGGACAATCGGCTATCACCAGGATTTGTCAGTTCTTGAGTGCATCTACACGACTGGCAGCCTTCAAGACGCACCTGCGTTTCAACGTACCCTGTAAGTCCAAGCAACTCATCCCAAAATCTTTGCAGTTAAAGCACCCCGTGAAATCGGCATTCGGTCATCAAGTCATTTCGAAAGCTCAACGGCAGCTTCTTCAAGCACGGATAGAAGACTGCAAGCAGACTGTGAAGCGCCTTGAGACTGATATTTTCTTCACAACACGCCAGCTGGAATTCATCATGCCTGAGTTACTCCCTGAAATACATCTCGTTGCGAACCAAGCATCGCGACGACGAACACACAAGCAGGGAACGTCACAAGAGCGCACACTGATTGCTTTGCTAGAAAAAGGCAGGAAAACCAGAGGACCCATGTTCGAGGTCAGGAACTTGTCGTCATACGAGCTAACTCCTGCGGAATGCAAAGTTTTGAGCCGTGGTCTCAACTTCAACCAAGCAAAGCAGCCGGACACTCGCAAGGTCGTGTGTGCTGTCGAAAACGCTATTGGTCTACTTGGAGAAAGTGAATGAGACGAAGTCCGTACGAGAGAAGTAGGTATACTATCGAGGATTCGCAAGTCTGGCTGCCAGCAAGTCCTCTCGGAAGACGAGGAAAAAGCGATTAAGGCATTGCACAAAAACAAGAAGATTGCCGTTCTTCATGCGGACAAAGGCAACCTGACGGTTGTGCTTGACCGGTCGACGTATGAGTCGAAGATGACAAAGATAGTGGGGGACTGTGCAACGTACGCCAAGATAAACAAGGATCCTACCTCGAAAGTCCAAACTGGCCTGCAAAAGACGCTCTCCAGTATTTTTCAGACGCTTCCTGCATCAGCAAAAAGGTTATACTTCCAGCTGCTGTGCACCAATGGTTCTGCTCCAGCGGTATACGGTTTACCGAAGATTCACAAAAGCGGAACGCCTCTCAGACCCATAGTAGATTTCACTAGGTCACCCCTGTACAGCCTCTCAAAGTATCTTGACGGCATCCTGGCTCCCCTTGCAGGCAAGACTGAAACTAACCTCCGGAACACCAATGACTTCATAAGCAAAATGAAGAGTATCACTGTGGATGTCGACGAAGTACTGGTTTCATTTGATGTCTGCTCCCTCTTCACAAGTGTTTCCCGTCGACCTTGCTGTAGACACTTCCAGACAATTGCTTCACAAGGACACGACATTGGCCGAGCGCACACTGTTCGACGTCACCGAGCTGTGCACCTTGTTACGGTTTTGCCTATCCAACACTTACTTCTCATACAAGGGTGAATTCTACAGGCAAGTTTTCGGTACCCGCAATGGGAGCGTCGATTTCGGTCACAACTGTGAATATCACAATGGAAGCAATTGAGCAAAAAGCATTGGGAACATTTCAGCCGAGACCCAAGGTTTTTCTGAGATACGTCGACGACTGCTTCTCCGTGATAAAGAAGAAAGACGTTCAAGCTTTTCTTTACTGCCTAAATGGCATCGAGACCTCCATCAAGTTTACTGTGGAAGAAGAAAAAGACGGTTGCCTCCCTTTCTTGGATGCAGTTGTAAAACGTACTCCCACAGGCCTCGCCTTCGCTGTGTACCGAAAGCCAACGCACTCCGGTAGATACCTCGACTATGAGTCAGTCCACCCGGTAGCCCACAAACGCTCAGTGATTCGGTCTTTAGTTCAACGAGCGATTCGCACTTGTTCCGAAGAAGGAAGCCTGCAGGAGGAGCTCTGAACCATTGAAGATGACCTGATCAGGAATGGATACCCCAAGATTTTTATTAGGAAAACAACTAAATCCGTCATGCATAAACTGCAGTCAACTAGTCAAGCCATGCAAAACACATCGCCTACGAAAAAGCGTGCATCGATTCCTTATATTCAAAATATAAGCGAAGCCCTAGCCCGTCTATTCAGAAAACGTGCTGTACAGATCGCGCATGTTCCAGCAAACAAGCTTAAGGCTGAGTTGCTAAATGTGAAGGATCCTCTCCCTCGGCAACACTTTCCTGGTGTTGTCTACAAGATACCATGCGCCGATTGCGAATCGGTGTACATTTGCACGAGTGGAAATTACTGCAGACGTCTGATGCAACACAAGAATGACGTCGCCAAGGGCCACACAGTGACAAATGCACTCGCAGAGCATGGCAAGAAGACGGGCCACGAGATAAGCTGGGACAACGCACGCATCATGGCCACGGAGAAGAAGTTTACAACCAGACTGAACCTCGAATCACTAATCATTCAGACGACAAGTAACACAATCAATAGATCATCTGGCGCACTAAACCACGTGTACTCCCGGACTATGCGTCATGGGCTCAACGTTACATAAGAACCTGTTGCTCAGCCGTGATCCCATTGTGAACAAGGGATCCGTACGGATCCCGAAACGTCTTTGTTTTTATTTGACAGTGGTCAGTGACCTGTTTTTTCAACAATGCCTTTACCTTACCAGACGGCATTCCGTCGAACTCTCGACTACATAAAGCTATGTAAGACCATTGACTCCAGAATGTCTGATGAAGACAAAGTCGGGCACATTCTAAAAGGAATCGCCGAGGATGTTTACAGTTTCCTCATCGCGAAAGACACCTTGACATCTGTCATCAATGTCATTCGTCATTGCCGCACTTTTGAGCAACTAAAGACGAGGCGCATCACGCCGAAGTTCAGCAGGCTACCCAATGTGATGACTATCGCGAGTATAGACAGCAACCAGGCGCTTGAACTTGCATCAACAATCCGGCAAATAGTACGTGAAGAACTCGGCCTGTACGCGCAAGTGGCAAACCGCCCAAGCACTCATCCCCCCTACCAGCCACCAGAGTTAGTGTGAAACGTTGCTCCATTCTCCTCGCACCGAGTGGCGGAGGGCTTTGAGGATTCTGATGCCACACCTCAGTATCAGCCACGTCTATACGATAGAGGCCCTGCCTATGACGCACAATCACGACGAGCACAGCCACATTCTTATACTCAGGACTCTCAGCCGCACTACGTCCCGCTGCGGCAAGGACGGTACCAACCCTACACCCAAGATGTAACTTACGACGAATACAATGGATTCCAGAAAGTGGCAGAAACCCGTTCTTCGCGTGATAACGAACTTCCTCGCCGACAACAGCGGCCCAGGATTCGTTCGAATGAATATAGTATAAACCGTGACCCTCCCGTGCGCCACAACTGCGGTTTCACTGGGCATATCGCTCGGTATTGCCGCCAACAACGCCGCCAATCATGAAGGACCCCAGCCATGTCTTCGCCACCAAGACCCGGTGCTTCATACGACCTGCGGACAACCGACTTGTTTCCAAAGAATCATTTTTTTGTGCGAGACCAAACGCAGTGATTCGCCAGCATCCGAGCGGTGTTTGACACAACCATCCAACCGTTCTCGTCACTCGCTGTCTCCTCTGCGTCGTTCTTCTCCACCACCGGTAAACTAGCATCCGCGGCCAATGGAGGTGAGGTCGGCGGACGATTTTTGCAAGGTATACCTCTGCCTATTGTTATGATCAAAAAACAAAGTGAATGTGTTGATTGATGGAATACTGACGATGACATTAGTTGACTCTGGAGCGACTGTGTCTGTGATGAGCCTCGCCTTCAGAAACCGTTCAGGTCGCAAAGTTATGTGTTCATGGACGATACAATCACTTTTCGTGGTGTAGGCAGCGAGTGGCTTAATTCTCTTGGTGTGTGTGTTGTCAGTGTTTCATTGGCTGGAAAAGTACTTTTATCAAATTTTCTGGTTCTATCTTGTTGTTCGCACGATGTCATTCTTGGTATCAATTTCCTAGAGCAATGCAGTGCTTCCGTTGACTGTGGTAGGGGTAAATATCAGTAAACAATTTGTTTATACCGTCGCTTTTCGAAGAAGACTACCGTGGCGAAGACAGGAACACACTTAGTGTGATTGATGAAGTGATAGCACCATCTTGGTGCCTGACACTCGTTCGAATCTCTTTCACAGCGGTTGATGATGCTTGTGTTGACCTCGTAGTGGGGCTTCTACGCAAGAACTGTTTTAAGATGGACATACTTGTGCCTTGTTCTGTTTTGTGCATAACAAAAGGAGTAGCAACATTGTGGGCGCTGAACTGTTCTGCCACGCTGGTTGTGCTTCCTCGCAGGATGAAGATAGCTTTCTTTGATTAAGCCTCACGCAACTCGATATCAGCAATAGCTACGCACCTCCCCACCTCCTCCTCTCTTAGTGATATTCGCCATAATGAAGATCCAATACCCGCTATAATCAGCAAGACCCTCAGTACGACGGAACGGCAAGCGCTGGTGCAGGTCCTTTCCCGGCTTGCTGCTGCTTTCGACTTCAAACATAGAGATGCACCCCTTCAGTTACCCTCGTCCCGCGCTCGTCACAGAATAGATACCGGCTCTGCACACCCCATCCGCCAAAAGCCCAACCGAGTGTCCTCCTCTGAGTGCAAAGTTAACGCAGAACAAGTAAAGGACATGCTGAACAAAGGTGTCGTGCAAGAGTCGTCCAGCCCGTGGGCAGCCCCGGTAATTCTTTTCAGGAAAAAGGATGGTTTCTGGAGATTCTGCGTAGATTACAGGCGTCTAAACACTGTGACGAAGAAAGATGTGTATTCCTTCCCACGTATTGATGACGTCATAGATTGCTTGCATGCCGCTTCCTATTTTCAACGCTTGATTTGCGGTCAGGTTATTGGCAAATACCTATAGAACCCGACGATAAAGAAAAGACTGTTTTCATAACTCCGGATGGCTTATTTGAATTTAATGTCATACCTTTTGGCCTTTGTAAAGCTCCAGCCACCTTTGAAAGATTTATGGACACAGTATTACGTGGTCTAAAATGGGAGATATGCAGGTGCCACCTTGACGATCTTGTGATCATTGGCCGTACGTTTGAGGAACATAACGACCGTCTCAGTCTTGTTCTCGACTGCATCGAAAAAGCTGGGCTGGTTCTGAATTCTAAAAAATGTCGCTTTGGCGAACGTCAAAATCTCGTTCTGGGGCACTTGGTCGACAAGGATGGTGTCAGACCCGATCCTCGCAAGATAGAAGAAGTGAGCTCTTTTAAATCACCGCAGTCCGCACGAGAACTTCGCTCATTTGTCGGCCTATGCTCATATTTTTGTCGTTTTGTTCCACGATTTGCGGAGATCGTGTACCCGCTGACAAACATCTTGCGACAGGATGCAACCTTCAACTGGACACGAGAGTGTGACGCCGCATTCTCCCAACTTAAGTTTGTACTAACGTCAGCACCACTGTTGCGTCACTTCGATCCGTCTTGCCCGACTGAGTTCCACACGGACGCTAGTGGTATCGGTGTAGGCGCGGTGCTTGTACAACGTCACGATGGCGCAGAGCATGTCGTGGCATATGCCAGCTGTTGTTTGAGCAAATCTGAACGCAATTACAGAGTTACGAAACAGAAATGTCTGGCAGCTGTTTTCGCCATACAGAAGTTTCGTTGTTATCTTTACGGGAGGACATTTAAGATAATTACCGATCACTATTCGTTATGCTGGCTGGTCGGTGTGCGTGACCCCTCAGGCCGCCTCGCACGTGGGGCGCTGCTACTTCAGGAATACGACTTTACGGTGTCCTACAAGAGTGGCCGTCGTCACGCTGACGAAGACTGCCTCTCCCGCATTCCTCTTGCGACTACCGACTGTGATGCTGAGAATTTTCACGACAGCCTTGCTGCTGTTACAAGCACATTCCCAAACGCGGCTGATTTCCAGAGAGAACAACGCAACGATATCAACTTGGATCCTCTTTTTGCCGCCGCACGTGCCTCCAAACACAGCGGTCGCTTTACGGTCCGAGACAAGTTGCTTGATAAAACTAACTACTCCAGGCCTGTAGCACGTTTTCTTCTAGTTGTCCCCGAGAGCCTTCGTTCCGATGTTCTACGTACCATGCATGACGATGCGACGTCCGGTCACTTCGGCTTCACACGAACGCTGAACCGCACGCAGGAACGCTTTTAGTGGCCCAAGATGTACGAAACGACGAAGCGGTACGTCGCTAGCTGCGAGACGCGCCAACGTCACAAGCGCACAGCCACCGCTACACCAGGTCCCCTTCAGCCGTTAACCCCACCCAGCACATCTTTTGAACAAGTTGGAGTGGACATTATGGGTCAATTTCCGATATCTAACAATAAAAATCGTTAGATAATCGTCTGCGAAGATCATCTTACGCGGTATGCCGAAAGCGCAGCTATTCCCTCTTCTACCGCTGCATCCGTGGCGGACTTCTTGCTTCCCTCCGTGATTTTTCGCCATGACCCACCGCGTGTTATTATCAGCGACCGTGGCCACCAGTTCACTGCCAATGCAGTTCAAGAATTACTACGCATGTGCACGACACAGTTCCGTCATTCCACACCGTATCACCCGCAGACGATTGGCCTCGTTGAGCGGAAAAAACAGAACGCTGACCAACATGCTTGCCATGTACGTTTCTTCCAATCACAAGAACTGGGATGAAGTGCTGCCTTTTATTACGTACGCGTACAACACGGCAAAACATGAAACAACGAACTTCAGCCCATTTTATCTGTTGTACGCCAGGTTGCCGCTAAGCCCTCTAGACACTTTCTTTCTCTTCAATCTACACAATGACGACTCTATATCAAGCACCCTGTGCCTCGCAGAAGGAGCCCGTCGAATCGCTTGTCTTCGTACTCTAGCCTCTCAACGTCGTTCGAAGGAACGATACGACGACCGTCATGAACCGGATTCATTCAAAAAAGGTGACTTGGTGTTACTTTGGACACCGCAACGCAAGCGTGGATTGTGTCAAAAGCTTCTGTCACGATATTCAGGCCCATTTATTGTTTTGGATTGTCTAAGCCAGCTCGCTTACGTAATAGCTCATGCTTTGTCCAATGGTCGACGATCGAGCAGAACGCAGCTCACTCACGTTGCTCGCCTGAAACCTTTCTACCCTCCTTGTGCATCATAAATCGCCCTGCGGGCTTCATCTGCTTGCGGTAGAATGCAACAGACTAGTAAGAGGTATAGAAGAGAAGGAGAGGAAAACGAAGAGTCTTAGCACGATCGCAGTGTGCTGCCGCAAGCGAACCATCGTACACCTTCTCTAAATAAAACCATCTTATCACAGCTCCCTGTTAAAATATATATATATATATTGAAAAAAGGGTTTATTGGTGACTGTTGCGACGGTGGTCCTACAACGAAAACCGATCGGACAAGAGCAACGGTCAAGCAGATGCCGGCGATGATGAGCACGAGCCGAGCGAGAGAAGCCCAGCACCCAGTACCCAAGCGGTGGCGATGTTGCTTGCAAACGATGCGTTTTCTTCTTCACAATTTGCCCCCGCCGAAAAGAGCCATCCTGGCGACCTAAGAGTCTGGAGGCAGAGGGCTATGATATGGCTTAAGGCGGGTGACGTGGACAATGTCACGTCCACGCCGGCGCATGTCGTCAGATGGGGAAATTGGCTCAATGAGAAAATTCACTGGCGAGGTTTGTTCCAAAACGCGGTATGGGCCCTCGTACTTTGGAACGAGTTTTGAGGAAATGCCGTGGGTTTGGTAAGGAACAGCCAGCCATACAAGTGATCCCGGGGAATAGCTGGGGCTTTGTGAAGAGTCGGCGTTGTTTTCTTTCTGGCGCTGTTGTTCTTGTGACGTAAAGGTGCGTGCGAGTTCACGGCACTCTTCCGCATTTCGGGCAGCTTCGGACACAGATGTGCATTCGGATGCGTCAGGATGGTATGGAAGGAGAGTGTCGATGGTGTGGGATGGTTCGCGTCCATAAAGAAGAAAGAAAGGTGAAAATCCAGTGGTAGACTGTGCCGCGGTGTTATATGCGAACGTGATGAATGGAAGAATGCGATCCCAGTTAGTATGATCGGATGTCACATACATGGCGAGCATATCGCCAAGGGTGCGGTTAAATCTTTCCGTGAGCCCGTTTGTCTGCGGGTGGTATGCCGTGGTCTTGCGATGAACAACATGGCATTCAGAAAGCAGAGACGTGACGACTTCTGATAGGAAGGCTCGACCTCGGTCGCTTAGTAGTTCTCGAGGTGCACCATGTCGTAGTATGAAGCGATGAAGGATGAAGGATGCTACGTCCCGCGCAGTGGCACTTGGAAGGGCGGCGGTCTCAGCGTAGCGTGTTAAATGGTCCACCGCGACTATGATCCACCGATTTTCATCTGATGTTGTTGGTAGAGGGCCATAGAGATCAATGCCGATCCGATCGAAAGGTTTGGCAGGGCACGGAAGCGGTTGAAGCGCACCGGACGAGTGGAAAGGCGGTGATTTTCGGCGTTGACAGTCAGGGCAGCCCATAACGAATTTTCGAACGAAATTATACATTCCGCGCCAGTAGAAGCGATGGCGAATGCGTTCGTAAGTTTTAAAAACTCCGGCATGACCACATTGGGGATCGTCGTGAAAGGAGGCGCAGATTTGTGATCGCAAGCTGCGCGGGACAACCAAGAGCCACTTACGACCTTCGGGGGCGTAGTTGCGTCGGTGTAGCAGCCCATCACGAATGGCGAAATGAGCAGCTTGACGTCGGAGGGATCGTGGTATCGCAGTGGTTGACGATCCAGAAAGACAGTTAAAAAGGGAAGCGATCCACGGGTCCTTGTGTTGTTCACTGGTAAAGGAGTCGAGGTCGAGAGATGCGACGGAGTTGGTACCAGTGGTTTCCGCAGGCCGAGTCGGGAGGTAAAGGCGAACGCGACAGGGCGTCGGCGTCAGAATGCTTGCGTCCGCTGCGATAGATGACCCGAATGTCGTACTCCTGGATTTGCAGTGCCCACCGAGCTAGGCGGCCAGAAGGATCTTTCAAAGTGGCGAGCCAACAAAGTGCATGGTGGTCCGTTACCAGGTCGAATGGGCGACCGTACAAATAAGGGCGGAACTTGCGAAGCGCCCACACTAGCGCCAAGCACTCTTTTTCAGTGACGCTGTAATTGACCTCAGCTTTAGTAAGTGTGCGACTCGCATAAGCGACGACGTATTCGGAGTAGCCCGGCTTGCGTTGGGCGAGGACGGCGCCTAGACCAACCCCACTAGCGTCTGTGTGAACTTCCGTAGCAGCTGTTGGGTCGAAATGCCGAAGAATTGGAGGAGATGTTAGCAGACTACGGAGCGTGTCAAACGCGACGTCGCAGTCAGAAGACCAGGATGAAAGGTCTGCATCACCGCGTAGGAGGTTGGTCAGTGGTGACATGATCGACGCAAAATTTCGCACGAAGCGCCGGAAGTACGAGCATAGTCCGACAAAACTGCGTAATTCTTCAGTGTAGTAGGTTTCGGGAATTCGGCGACTGCTCGCAGTTTCGCAGGGTCGGGTCGGACACCATGCTTGGACACGATGTGCCCTAAGATGGACAGCTCTCGCGCGGCGAAGCGGCACTTTTTAAGGTTCAGTTGGAGCCCCAGCGTTGCTTAAACACCGTCAGGACCAGTTGGAGCCGAAAGCAGATGTGTAGGAAAATCGGGGGAGAGAAAACGACGATGTCGTCGAGGTAGCATAGACACACAGACCACTTCAGTCCACGCAGTGTGTTTGTCCATGAGTCGTTCAAACGTGGCAGGAGCATTACAAAGCCCAAATGGCATTACGTTTAAATTCGTACAGGCCATCTGGGTGTAATGAATGCGTTTTGTGGCGATCAGCTTCCGCCATAGGAACCTGCCAGTATCCAGATCGTAAGTCTAAGCAGGAGAAGAATTCGGCTCCTTGAAGGCTGTCAGGGCGTCGTCGATGCGCGGTAATGGATACACGTCTTTTCCGCGTCACCTTGTTTAATCGCCGGTAGTCGACGCAAAATCGAATCGATCCATCCTTCTTTCGAACTAGAACCGACAGGAGATGCCCAAGGACTGTGCGATGGTTGAAATAACGCGACGGGCGTAGCATCTCTTCGACCTGGTCGTTGATGACGTGACGTTCTGCAGCAGAGACACGGTACGGTCCTTTGACGCAATGGCTGGTGCGAACCGGTGTTCAATGTAGTGGTGCACTGCGGAAGTCCCGACCCAATTGCGCTGAGAGAACGTCGAATGAATTCGCGAAGTGGCTGAAGAGATTAAGAAGCTCGGCGCGTTCATGGGCACTTAATGTGGTCGGCGATGGAACTCGAGAAGGTGTCACTCGATTGAGCATTCCAGTGGGGAAAGGGCATGAAGTTCGGTCGAGGGTGCTACTGCACGATTCGTCTGGCATGTTAAGGAATAAAGACGAATCGAGGTACTCCACTCGACCGAGGACATTCGCCGGCAAGTAGCATAAGCGGTGGGCAGAAAGGGGGTTGTGGACAAAAATATTGCTTCGGCCCGCAGTGACGTCGAGTGTAGCGAAAGGCAAGTGAAACGGCTTTTGCGGCTCATGAAAAATGTCGGAAGGTTGTAAAACAATTACTGTAGCGTCGTTTATGGTCATCGCAGCAAAACAGGGACAACGGCAAGAGAGGCTGGGGGAATTTCAGTGTCCTCACGTACGACGAGTTTGGGGGGCCCGCTCAAGAGTTTCGTGCAAAGGTTCGTCAGACAGGTACGAAAATTGAACTTCAGCGCGTGCACAGTCGATGACGGCATGATGATGTGACAGGAAGTCCCACCCGAGGATAACGTCATGCGAGCACACCGAAAGGGACGATGAACTCGACAACGTACATAGAGCCTTGGATGAAAAATGCGGGCTGTACAGGTACCGAGAGGTCGAACTGGTTGTGCGCTAGCCGTACGAAGCGATAGTCCAGAAAGCGGCGTGGTCACTTTGCGTAGAGAGCGGCAGAGCTGGGCGGCTATAACAGAAACGGCAGCACCTGTGTCGATGAGGGCAAAGGTAGAAACACCATCGACAGATATGGCAACGACGTTAGCAGGTGAAGTGCGAGGGCTTGGGCATTTCGATGACGGCGCAGTTCTTGCCTCTGGAACTGCGGCGGTTCAGTTTTCCCGGTTGGAGGAAGCGGGTCGGGGACGCATTGGGGACAGAGATCGCTGCGAGGAGACGGCGAGCGGGGAGAGTGAGTCGGAGCTGGGGGCTGGGGTGACCGAGACTCGGGAAATTAGTGTAGCCATACTGCGGTGAAGGATAGGGAGCAGGTAGGTGCGTCGGCTGCGGGTCATACGGTAACGGCCAAGTAGCGTTGTGTTGCGATTGGAAGCGACGACGACAATATCGTGCCACGTGTCCTGGAGTACCGCAGGCGTAGCAGATCGGTCGATTGTCAGCAGTGCGCCAGGAATTGCTGACTCGGTGCTGCTGCCCAAGGTGTCGAAAGAGGGGTAGAGTGGGGAGCAACTGCAGGCATGGGTGGCAAAAGCGGCTGGCGAGGTCTGCGGCGTACCACCTGGGCATAAGTAAGAGGCGCGGCCACGGGCTGCAATAGCCGGCGCTTGTGGAACAGGCATGGCCACAGGCTGCTGGTGGGCAGCGACGGGAACAGCCTGAGCTACCTCTTCGGCAAATAACGTCGCGGAGTGGTGAGGGCAGACGAGAGGACGGCGGCTGCTGCGTGAAGGGAATCAACGACAGTTGCCGAGCCACTTCTTCACGCACGAAGTTCTTTAATCTCTGCAGGGTTGGTGAGTGGTCGGGAACGGAAGTGAGGACTGGAAGAGGCGAGTCGGCGTGTGAGGAAAATGGTCCGCGTAAGGGCGCGCTGCTTCCTCAACTCGTCGAAACTTTGACATAAGGTTCACAAATTCCGCCACGGTGGCAGGATTGCGCGCCAGGAGCATCTGAAATGCACCGTCGTTTATCCCTTTGAGGATGTGGTGTATCTTCTCCGACTCGGGCCATGGCGTTGTTCACACGGTTGCAAAGAGCAATAATGTCTTCGATGTAACTTGGGAACGATTCAGATTGCTTTCTGTGCGCGAGTCCGCAAGCGGTTGTTCGCTCTGGACTTGCGGACAGCGGTTCGGCAGAAACGTCAGCAAACGACGTTTTGAAAATGGACCACGTTGTGAT
>WOVY01002585.1:0-82466 GCA_013436015.1 Rhipicephalus annulatus | reverse complement strand
TCTCACTCTTTGGAGTACCTCAAGACGAAGAAGACGCCGGCTATGGGACCAGAATCTCAACCGCGCTGATCGGCCCTTGCAAGTCACCGATGCCATTTGCGAGCTGCACTTCGAGCAAAAATACATACTAAGGCAATATTACATATTATCGAAGGCCGAGAAGTATATATAGAGCGGGGGAAAGCCGGAACTTCGCAGTGATGCTTGTACCCATAATTATACCTCATCTCCTGAAGTGTCCTGACGAGCAGCCCACACCGGAGCAGTCAACGAAGAAGAGAGCGGCTTCACCACCAACCTGTGAAGACCAGCCGTCAAAAAGAACTGCGCTGCAATCAGTTGGAGCCGCAACTGAGATTTGAAGATTGCGAAAGTGCGAGGCAAAGCGACAACGCATTTGAACTTGAAGACGTTGTCCGGCCAAACGACCACTGGGCAATGCACAAGTTTCGTCATTATGACGGAATTGCTTATGTTTCGGCCTCCCTAAGTCGTGAACTCGTAAGCATCGAAAAGACTGTGCTCATGAATTACGGTACCGACCGGAGTGAAGTGATTTGTCGGACATATGTTCGGAAGACGCTGATCTCCGAAAAGGTCGCCTATAACCTTGAAGATGCCAAACAAGTCCCTGGACTGCGCAGAATCTCTTCACCCTTGCAGAGGAGCAGGTAGGGCGAAGGACTTCACCTATGACGTTCTTACGAAGAAACTGGAGCAGCAAATCTCTCATTCCGACGGCCTTGTCTTCAGTGTCACGTGCAAAGGAGCGGTTAAACAACAAGGTGAGTGCGGCAAACGTTTATTGAGACGTCACTTGTAATTGTACAATTAATCAATCAGTAACCTGTTTAATGCTAGAACATTTGTGTGGCCCCTAATTTTTGTAGTACTCATTAACATTTACGAAAGAATAGTTTGCCTACAGAAAGTGAAAGTGCATAAATTGCGTTTCAAACATGCATGGTAAAAAACTGGAAGCTCTTCATAATTTTTTTCTCGTATACTTCCAGGTTCTTCATGCATTTCATGCAAGTACGTGAGGAAAGTAATACTCACCAGAAAAAGCTACCTAAAACGAAAAGAGCGAAGAAACTCAGTCTCCACCAAACTGCGGGTCCTGAGTCAGAGAAACAGCGGATGGCGACAAGGCTGTTGGACATTGCTGGTCGTCTCGAAGAGATGAGGGCAACAATGCGAATGTCGCGGATAAAATACTAGAGGATAAAATATCGTCACTCACCGCGAAAGCAGCAGGCAAGTGTTCGCGCTTGCTTTCAAGCTGCCAAACAAACCAGCAAGCAGGGCATGCGCTACAATCAGGAGTGGATCCTCGAGTGTTTACTCATGAAACTAAAGAGTCCCCGGCTTTATCAGCACATCAGAAAGAACGAAATTCTCATGATGCCCAGCAACACTACTTTGAAAAGATACTTGAGGTCATACGAGTCGGCCTTCGGTTTTAATCAAGCAGTAATGAACACTCTAAAGAAAAAAACCGCGAGCATGTCAGACCTCGAAAGACACGGCGGACTATTGGTGGACGAAATGAAATTGTCAGAACATTTCAATGTGACGGCGTCTGGCCAGATTCAAGGCTTCGTGGACCTTGGAGAATTTACGAAGCCCGAAGACAAGTACCAGCAATGTGATCACGGCATGGTCATCATGTTTGTGCCTTTCGCTGGAAAATGGAGCCAAATTGTGGGCGTTTTTGCGACAAAAGGAAATGTGAGAGGAGACATTTTATTGAAAATTCTCATGGAAGCTATCATCCTCGTGGAACAGGCGGGCTTGTTCGTCGACCACATCACTTGTGACGGAGCCCCCTGGAATCGAAAAATGTGGAAGCTAGCGGGGGTGTCGGCGTCATCGAAGAAAATAAATGGCGCCATACAGCATCCTGTCGACGAGATGAGGAAATTGCACTTTATCTCCGATTTCCCGCATCTGCTAAAAATGCCTCAGGAATGGTCTTCTCCAGAAAGGCTTTGCAACACCAGACGGATTGGTACGTATAGATTCATGGTTGACATTTTACAAAGATTGTGTTTTTTGCATACATTGCATTACCTCAACCTATATTTCTAGGTGTCTGTGCATCCGGTTCGGGAGGCGTACCTTCTAGACAGAAGTGTTAGGACACTGAAAGTTATGCCCAATTTGACCGAGACGCATCTGGAACCAAACTCATTTGAGAAGATGAGAACCCCTTTCGCCTTCCAACTATTCGGTCCATATGTCCTACGGGGCCTGGCCTTCTACAAGGAGGACATCGAGAGAAGGTGTGGCAGCATCGAGGCAACTCAGCTGTTCTTCTCGTGAGTTGCGCCTACGTTCCAAATGAATTAAGTGTAATCGTAAACATCTCAAACGCATGATGAGCGCTCTTCTGACATACATTCTTTTGTTTATTTTGCAGGAAGATCCAACGACTGATCACCGTGATGACTTCCAGGTTTCGGGCCGAAGCGCTGAGACCAGCTTCTACAGACGCGGCATTCCTGTCCAATTTTCTGGACTTCCTGAATGACTGGGAATCATTCAGTGACAACAAGCGGCACTTTCTCAGCGAGTCCACTGCCATAGGTTTTAGGGTCACTATAGCAAATACCCTTTCATTGCTGAAGTACCTGACAGAGAGCGTTGGATTCAAATATCTCATGACATCTCGACTTAGCACCGATCCCGTGGAACATTTCTTCGGCATCGTTCGCCAGTCAAGTGGCTGCAACGCGCACCCCTCTCCGGATGAGTTTCTAATAACCGTCAACTGCTTGTCCTTTTATAACTTGGCGCACAGTGTGGACAGCGCAAACGCAAACCCTGACATGATAAACGCTCTTGTCACTGTGCATGACAGACAGGGTCTAAAGGTCACGCACAAAAAAATTGATGATCTTATATCACAGGGAAAACTTGGCGAGGTCGAAAGCACGATTGCCACGATGCCAGAAAAGTTTGCTGACCACATCGATGTGACTTTGGAGAAGAGTGACTCGAGACTCATTTACTACACAGCAGGGTACGTGGCCAGAAAGTGTGTATTGAAGTTGGCATGCGTACAATGCAAAGAAGTGCTTCTGTTTGAGAAAGCTGTCGCGGTTGCTGAACAGCTCCCTTCGCAATTCACGGAGCAATGCGACTGGGGTGGACTTCTGTACCCCTCACGACAGCTGTATGATTTCATTGCCTCACTTGAAAACTTGTTTACTGAATGTTTCAGTGTTTCCATGTTGCACACAGATAGCATCTCTGACATCCTTTCATTGGTGAAAACTAATTTTCTGAACTCGAAAGCGGTCGGCTGTCCAGACCACAAAGATGCAGTGAGCACAAAGCTCGTTTCGTTCTACGTGCTCACTCGCCTTCACTTCTTAGTGAAGGGAATGAACAGGGAAAACGCTTCGAAACGAGCGAGAGCAAAACACTTAAAGCTTAGCAGGACAACATAGAGCCTGACGTTCCTTGAGCGACGGTGTCGAAGTCTTTCGATGATATTTATTTTGTTTTTTATATTTATGCGAAAAGCTTGCGCAGTCAATTTAAAATAAAATATTTTGCGCATATCACTTCTTTATTGGTGTCTTTCAGACTTCCTATCTATAGGTGAAAACACGTTCATGTTTCGAACAAATGTTTGCATGGACACGTACCGCAGGCACGAAGAGAAAAGGTAAAATATAACATATTTCATTAATACCTACAACGTATACCAGCACTAGATGCCGAACAAAAACTCATCATAAAACCACCGCGACGGACGTGCGTCCGCCCTATAAGTCATTTCCTACGAATAGCACAGTTGCCGTCCGATGTGACTAAACTTCCTTTGCCAACACCCTCACGTAATCGCAACAGGACTGGTTCAGTTTTTCAATAATATCACGCGTCCCTAACGAATAGCTGCAAATTTGCAGAAGGGTTCGCATACTTTAGCTTTAATTCTCGTGATAACAGCTGGTAACTTTAGTCTTGCATCATATTCAATTTGCTGCCGTGAGTCTAAATTTGCACCAAACGCAAACTTACTTATATATCCCAGTTATATTGACATTTTTAAAAGCATCGCAGTTAATGCTCATATTACACTTTCGATGCGTACGTTTTCGCAAAAGCCAAATTCAACTTACGCTCTTGATTGTAAACAATTACCGTGGAAATCACGGTACTTGCGTGCGTGACTACCTATACGAGCAGGGCGTTTCGCAATATAAACATTTAGATTTTGTTGAACTGGCGCGGAAGCACGGTGCGACGCCGTTCACGGCCACGCACGCACGAACGAAGCAACAACGCTGCGAGACTGCGCCAGACGCGCGAGCAGCACGCGAACCGCGCGAACTATCAGACTACCCACCCGTCGCGAACCGCGTGGCAAAGGGGACTTGTAACCATGGCAACCACGGCTAAGTCTTCAGGTGAAGGCGATGGTAGCGCCACCTGGATTTTCCGAAAAAAACGCCTCAGCGTGGAGCCTTCAGTGGACCCACTCCCCCATTCTAGTACACTCTACCCGGAAGCTTTTCAGGCCTGCGCGTCACGTGACGTGACGTCGACGACGTCACATCGCGCCGGCCGGCCGGCCCGCCCTTCGCTGGGTGGCTGCGCCAGCCGCGAGCGCCCTTCACGCCTACCGACTCGGGCGAGGTTCCTTGACACCATGTCCGCACGATTTATCACGGTATCCATTGATTGTATGGTTTAACGCGCCGACGCAACGCAGGCGATGAAGCGCGCCGTAGGGGAGAGCTCAGGATCAAGTTTTACTACCTGGGAATCTTTATTGTGTGCCGAAATCTCGTACACACGGGCGTTTTTGCTTTTCGCCTCCATCAGAAATGCGGCCGCCGCAGCCGGGTATCGAAACTGCGCCCTAGTGCTCAGCAGCGCTACGCCTTAGCCACTGAGCCACCGTTGCGGGGGAACTTATCAAGGTATCAAGAAATAATGAATATCGTGAATGGAATAATGCGTATTTATTTATCACAGCCAGACGCCGTCTGTACAAATATCACAGTGCACATTGTTCTCGGTCCAGGCAGACGACAGGCAACACAAGATGTTGCCCTTAATGCTGAAAATATGCCAAAAGTACAAAACACAATATCTTGCCACATAAAACTCAGAAAACAAAACAGATTGTAACAGCAAAAACATCCCCGAGCTTTGGAACAGAAAAAGCACACTTTCATTTAAATTGTAGGTTAGAGGAAAACATACCATTCGTTTATCATAGTAGCAGTAGCAACACAAGGTATCAGGTTCAAACACTTGCCAAAAAATACAATACAAAAGAACACTGGTGACCAAATTGTGGTCCACAGCATGATAAATGACAGAAAGAAAAGTAATTGTACTGCCACAGGTAGGTGCATGTCCTAGGGAAAAAATCAAACAAAAATCTAAGAAAAAAAACAAATCACAGTGCACAACATGTCTGTACACAGAGTGCACAAGGAAAGTGTACACAGCTTAGGTACCAAAACGGACTGTACAACTGCTACAGTGGGCACCGAGGCAGTTCGAGTTAAAAAAAAAAGAAAAAAGTACAGCACCTTTAAAAGCTAACAACTTGTAAAGAGATACAAAACTGGAAACAAGGCTCAAACAAGGGAATGTATTGCTTGAGCCAGGTGGCAATAAGTGCAGCGCTCCTCAGACAGCATCGACAGGTTGTTCAGAATTTCCAACAAGGAACTTACTTTTTGAACTGAGTCTGGTACAACAGCGCTACCAAGGTTCTTGATTGGTGAACCTTGATAGCAGGCAAAGACTTCAAGGTTTGCAAACACGGTCAATGACGCATTCAAACAAGGTTCACGATAGTCGATAATGTTCAAAAACATGGAGCACTCTTCTTTATGAATCACAGTCCACTTTGGAGACACTGACTCCCCTTGCAGGCGAGCCCTTAGTTCTTCGAGGGACGAAAACCGGTCTCGTTTTTGCTCCGCTTCATATGACGCCAGCGACTTTTCTACAGCACGGGCGAGTTGGGAGGCTTCTTGTCGGCTCCTCTTGGCGTCAGGGGTTTCTCTCGTGCGGTCTCGTACTGATAGGTAGGATGGACAGCCGGAAAATACCGTTGGGACAGATCCAGGACGCAACCGTGGTACTGGGAGTGCAACTTCAATAACTCTCCCTGTCCTTGGATCCGTCTACGATGTCGTCTTCTCAATGCATGAAGCGTCGAAATGATTCGCGCACACCTGCAAAAACGTTTCAAGAACGTCTGAGACGCCACTTCTCAAAAGAAAAAAAATGCGCTCCCGTTTGCATGACCGCGTTTACAGTCCGTGTAGCTAAAACAAAGTCTACCTACGTTTCGCAAGCATCTAAATAAAAGCGCTGCGCTAAGCGGTACAAGCAACATGAAAGGAAACACGGGAGCGTGATGTCACCGCACTCCACGAAGCGCTTCCACCGAGAGCTTGCAAGAATGGACGACACCACGGCACTGTTAGTGAACAAAGCGCAGCTGACCATCCTTGCTGCGAACGCTGCTGGCGTCAGCGCTTCGCGAGGCCCGGCGGCCACACGCTCAAGTATTTCCCATCATAGGTGATTTCTACCCGAACAAGCAACGACAAGCTAAGAACAGGAGCATCTCAAATTCTTACCTTAGTGCACGAAGTCGGCACGAAGTCCTTCCTAGGAATGGCGCGTAGCCATTGTTTGAGAGCGTCGGCGTCTTTAGGGAAGGAAAACACTTGTATCTTCTTTCCTGTTTTGTAGTTGCCGGTGCATCCGGGTACACAACACTTATTCGGCATTGTCGCATCACTCCAGCATCACGCACGGAAACGAAATTGCCGCAAAACAACAACGGAAAGCAACAAACGTGAAACACCGTCGACACCACGCCGCCGAACCGTCACCACCGCCGCCCGTGCTGCGCTCGCTGCCGCTGCGGCTTCCCCGAGAGTCGGCCGGCCGGAAATGACGTCAAATTGCTGGGCGCAGGCCTGAAAAGATTTTCCGGGGGTGACGCACTAACACGAATTTGTGTTGCGAGGAGAAGCCGCAACTTCTAGGAAGTAGACCCACGGGTAGACCGTGTTGTTGACACAGTTGGTCATTCGAAAAAATAATAATAATAAAAAGTGCTGTTGAGTTGTAGATAGCGATATTGACGACCCCTTACGCATAGAAGGATTGTGAGAATTATGATTTATGACGCAAGCTGATGCCGTGCCTTACAGAACAACTCGTTATTTGTACAAATCTATGCCAGGGCACGTCAGAAATTCACAGGTGCATGTTCATACGTTGTGCAGTTTTTCGTTACACCGTGGTATATAATTATATCAGGGTTTTGACGCGTAGTACTTCAGGTCATAATACTAAACAAAGGAAACACACCTGCTGAGTGACGTTTTGGAATCTTGTAAAGAAGAAACAGAGACACAGAGGTGTCACTAGCGTTGGATTTATGTCATTACTTCATTTCGTGATCAACTTGAGATACTTTTTTCTACAATGTTCGTTCAGTGGTGGTATGGCATATGTAAGTATCAACTATTGCAGCTACGTACTTTGAAATCAAGACTATTTGCGTTTGCCACAGTAACTGCAACAGTGTTTGCCACAGTGCAGCCAATTTACTCATTGTGCCGCATCATGTACCGGGATTAGTGAAGCTGTGCCCGTTGAAAAATAATGAAACTTGTTGCGGTTGATGAGCCTTGGGTAACACTACACAGATGGCGACACTAGTACCGGTTACTTGTCAACTGACGTCAGAGTGAGAAAGTGGTTGTGTGGTGCCAGAGTTTCTCAATAGTATTAGTTAAAAAAACTTCTTCTCAAAACCTAAACAAACTTTTGTCTAATTTTGAAAACAACTTGCAAGTCGCTGCGTTACCTAGGATAAATAATAAGCACTAAAAAATGCCCTTGCAACGTTTGCGTGTTTGTGTTTATGTAACAAAAAATTCTTTTATTTTTTGGTCAACAGAGGACGCGACAGTTGGCAAGTTGCATTTTTAGTCATTGAAAGGTTTGAATTTTGATACTTAAAATTGGCTGAAAGTTTTTTAACTAATCTGATTTTTAAGCACTCTGGAGCGGTGCATGCTGTGCGCTCGCTGGCGCTGACGCGATTTTTGCGAGCATCGAGTATTCGGGGGGAGAAGCGGAGAAGCCTGCTTAATGCTGCCTGGTTGTTCGGTGTTGTGCGCGGTGTGCGTGGTTGTGCAGCGGTACGACATAAGCGATAGGCTTGATGCACAGGGCTACAGGCCGTGGCAGCTCTTCTGCCGTCGCGGACGTACCGCCGACTAGACCGCGACCGCGTGCGAAAGGATTATGAGCGACTGGACGCTTCGACGACGACTGGATTACTACACCACCGTGTCGCCGGCGGTGCAACGCCACGGAGTTTCGACGACACGCTTGTGAAGTGCGGTTGCAGCGACGGAGCCCGGTTCGGGAGCCTTGAGGTGAGCGGAGCTTTCAGGCCTGAGCACGAAACTCTCCTCGTTCTGGGCTCAGTTCACATAAAGATCGTTGTGCGGCTCGCTTCTTGTGCTTGTGTAAAGTTAGCCGCGCGCTATTTTGTCGGTGTAAGCAAGCCCCCTACCCTGCCCATTCGTCGGGACTTGTGCTAGCTCATGGGCAGTTGTGTTGCGGGCATTTAGCGGCCGTTCGCATTTTCATAACGCCCCAATCGCCGCCGTTTACGACGGCGGCTAACAAAACCGGATCGCGAAATTGCTCCGCTCTGGACGTTTCATAGCGTCAACTCGGCTCTACCGCCTCGTGTTGCGAGCCGAGCTGCCACCGCTAGCTGGGCTGTCGCGTAGCAACCCCTTTGCTTCGTTTACATTTTTGTTTCTCTCCGAAACAAGCCCCGTGTTCCCGCTCGCTGTCCAGCCGTTATGTGACAAACACACCGCAAGGCCGCTGTTGGCACGCTGTAGCCTTTCAGACGTCGCTGCTTGCAGCAGTTGCTCGTATCACGTGCGCGATATTTAGTCGTTTTTTGGTCTTTTTCTAGCCCTTTCGTGCGGGAAGTTGTGCCGACGTTGCAGCTTTCTTTTTCGCGAATGCTGTCGACGCGCCATGTCGGCAGTGCTCTTTTTCTCCGGTCCAACAGCATCGACAAGGTGACTGGTAGTCGACGTTGTTGCTCGGGCCGGGCGGTGATTTGCAGCCGTCGCGCGCTTATCTCAGTCGTTCCGGATGACAGTCGTGCACTTGAAAAGAAATATATCGCGCGTTGCAAAAGAACAGAGTAATTGCTCTGTGGCTCTCCGTTGCCTCTGAAGGACGTGGCTCGTTATCAATCGCGCCATTGCGATCGTCAGCACGCTTGAGTAAACGTCGCCACAGGTCCCGAGTCGATGTTGCTCGGCGTTTGACGACTGTTGCCCCAACGGGAAGAAACGGTTGTACAGATGGAATCACACTTGTCTAGAGCGCCCAGCCGGCCACCTTTTTTTCTGCATAAATATGCGAAAAACCGACGCCGTAATGATATTTAATATACCCATACGGCATGCTAGGTCCTTGTGCTACGATTCAGGCACGAACGGAAGCTTGTAGCCAACGTGACTTAACAGCTGGCTGCCACGATCTCCGAAGATCTAGGCAAGTGGGATTCCAGCTGAACGTGTGAACGATACTACAGTGTATACTTGAAGGGTACACTCTAACGATATTGAAAGTTGGTCTTATTAGTGCGTGGCCTCCGAAATTGCGTAATAGTGATCTCGGTTATGAAGTATTATGTACGATATTCACACAAATGTATTACACGGCAAGTCGTGCTTTTGAAGCTCTTCCTACTATATCGAGCTAATTATTTCACTACGGTCGATGACATTGTAGCAACTGGTGTTTTCGTCTCAGCACGGCCTTGAGATATTAGTTTTTTAATGTGCCTCCCTAAAGGTTGCTGCCATGAAAACACTAGACCACTTGTCAGACCTTAATATATTATTTGTGCCGCAACTCCCCTAATTATACTGTCTATCTTAATGTTTACCTTAATGCTTATACTAATTGAGCCTGTAATAATCGCGGCATGGAATCCCGGCCGCGGCGAAACGCACCTTACTAACACCAGCAGGTGGTTGAAATATCCGAATCGATCCCCTGCGGCGTCTGTCACGATCACATCGCAGTTCTGGAACGTATAAAGCCTAAGAGCGATTACATGTATTAGCGTTTATCATGTTACCAGCCGTACAACGGCCGCTGGTGTGTGTTTCTATACAGCGACCGTGGCCGTACTTACCAGAGGGGGCTGCGGCGCGTGTAAATAAATAAATAAATAGAAAATTATGTGCAGCGTAGTACGTTTAATGGACGTTTCCCATCGCTACGCCGCTGCCCCGGCGAACAATGGTCTATTACGGCTTTGACCCGTGGTGAGGCGTCATCGAAAGATCTGTTGCCGTCAGGCATAACAACACTTGACGGGGCTTGTGTCGGCGTTCGCTTTGCCTGGGCCGCTGTGCGGCTCGCCTTGCATTTCGGTGTCGTCGGTTGTGTGTGGGAAGAAGGCTGCGGCGAGTGCAAACGAAACACTGCAAGCCAGCCGGCCTAGGCGTTGGAAGTACGTGCCTCTTCTACTAGCCGTGTGACGTAGTACCTGCGTGGGTTCGTTGATCTCGGTGTTTGACTAAGCCGCCGTCGCCTACCAGCAGGTCCCGCTTCATTTCGGTCCCGTTTCTTTTTTGTTTACTTATTTGTTGTTCCTCGACGCCGCTTGTCGCGCCTTGGTCGTTTATCTCGCAAGAGCGGTGCATATCTGTTCCCTCAAGAAGCGGCATAGTGCCGTGCCTAGGGGGAAAAGGGGGGGGGGCGTTATTTCGTGATGTAAGAACACCAAAAGCTGAACGAACGTGACGTCGTGACACCTGTAAGATTTACAACCGCAGAAAAAAAGTAAACTCCGCCCACAGAATCGTGGGACGCGTGCCCTTTTACTGTACAGCACGTTGGTATTGGCTGCCCTTCGCTCGAAACGCAAGTTATTTCTTCTCGTCTGATCCAATTGCTACAACCCATCGGACGTCGCGGGTTCGATTCCGGCCGTGGCGGAGGAGGGGAAATGTAGTGACCTGTGCAGTGTCAGTACACGTTAAACCACAAGAGATGTTTGAAATTCCCAGAGCCCCTCCACTACGGTGTCTCTCCTAATAATATCGTGGTTTTGGGACGTAATACTCCCAAATATTTTAATGTAAAACGACGCTCCGTCATTACTGCCTGAGAGACGATTAAATTTGGCAGAAGCAGCTGTGATCAGAATCTCTGACAAAAGTTAACCGAGAGTTTCGCGTTTTCGACATGAAACCAACGACAAAAAAGCGTGTGTCCGTATGGAAGGATCAACTCCTTGAAAACACTCGAGGACTGCTTGACGTCGCGAAAGGGAATAAGTGCTACTGGATGGATAATTTGTGCTAGTACTCTGTGGGAGGCACAACGATTCTTCTGGGTGGAGCTGGGATTGTTCTTTTTTTAAAAAGATTTATAACAATCATAGGAGCGAATAACTATCCTCGAATCAGTTACGCAAACGTGACAGATGTTAGCTAACAGTTACGCTTGGAGTTGCCCAACAGCGTTGCAATGTGTGTCCACTGGGGTAGCCCTAAAGTATAACAGTTACGCAGACCCTTACCGCTGCAGGTGCACGCAAGACGTCGCACGTGCGATTAGCAAGATTTAGAATAGCGCACCGCGAGCCCTTGCGGTGCGGTCGCTGCCTTTGCGCATGCGTCGTAACGCGAAGTCGGCGTTCGCGTACCGCACGCGAAAAAATCCGAAATTGCGTGCGGCGATGGCGGCCCGCAAGCGCTGGTTTCGAGGCTACGGTGTCGCTGCGATCGTGCGTTGCGGATCGCAGCAGGCCAACGCTATTCTAAAACTCTTATGGCGCCCGCAACGCCCGCAGTGCTTGCAAACGGTATTCTATAACTCCCTATTATTGGTAGTCTCAAGCTGCGTTTGATCCGTTGAAGAAAACGGCGCTCAATACGCGAACGAGGAAAGAAAAGTTGCACCCCGCAGGGGCGCCTGCGCAAGTAGGCGTTTGGTGTGTAGCGACACCACGGACCCGAGCTAACGGGGGAGTTTCTACTCCCTCCCACGCCTAGCCGTGCGTGGCTTTGCCGTGTCCGGGGAAAAGGGGATCCTGGGGGTTGAGCCGACGCTGGGTGATTGGACCTTTAAGGCCCCCCGGCAGAGGCAACACACTCCTTTGGCCCCGGCTTCACGTAGACGGCACCCCTGGGCTGACCCACCCAGGGGAAATCGGCAGTCGCCTTTTCCTATCTCTCTCTTCCTACATCTTAGTCTTTTCTCGTCTTTAAATCTGTCCTGTCTTCTTCTCTCTTCCATTTACTTCCGATTTTTCATGGCGGCAAAGGTTAACCTTGTGTAATTACTCAACCTTGAGTAATTATATTTGGTTATAGTGGCAATGTACGACTGGCGTGTGCAGCCTTATGCTATTAAGTGCTTCAGCGTCCCCTGGTTGGACACCATGGTGGGTGGTCGCCATTGCTGCCGAACAAAAAGTACACTACTATGGGAACACCTGCATTTCCCCGTCTCCTAGATCGTCTCCCGCCTAAGAGGGGACGCACCGATGACATATCCATTTTCAGCCAACCAAGACAATGCTTTCCCAAATTCCATGTTGTGCATAGCGAAAACCCAACAAAACAAGCCAGAGTCATATCTCCATTTCTTGTTGCAAAATCTCTGACTGAGGTCTTTGGCCCAGGATACAAAGTTACAAAGATGGCTAGCGGAGACCTTCTCCTTGAGCTGCCTGAAAAACACCACTATGAAAAACTTGGCAGTCTCGTAGCATTTGGTAATATCCCAGTATCCGTTTCACCTCATAGATCAATGAACACAACACGCGGAGTTGTTTCAGAAGCCTGGCAGACCTTCTTGAAATGTCTGAACAGGAACTGCTTGAAGGGTGGAAAGAGCAAAATGTCACAGATGTGAAACGAATCGTCATCAGACGCGACAACAAAGAAATACCTACAAAACATTTAATACTCACTTTTGCATCTAGCACACTGCCTTCATCTATCGACACAGGCTACATCAAACTTTCTGTCCGCCCCTACATTCCCAATCCAAGGCGGTGTTATAAATGTCAACGATTTGGTCATGGCTCGCGGAACTGCCGCGGTCAGGAAACTTGTGCAAGATGTGGTAGCCACGGCCACACATCTGATAACTGTGTTACTACGCCTCACTGCGTGAATTGTGATGGGGAACACGCCGCGTATTCGCGTTCGTGTCCTAACTGGAAGAAAGAAAAAGAAATAATTACTCTTAAAGTCAAAGAAAACATCACATTCAAAGAAGCAAGGCAAAGAGTGTCGCCATTTTACGGCGCAACATATGCTGATGCGGCGCGACAGGGGGCAACGCCGCACCAGCCCTCGCCACCCCTTCGGCCAGCGCAGAGCGAGCCGTCGGCTGTGGCGCCTGCCCTCAAGGCGGCAGTAGTTCAGTCTACTCCGCCTTCAAGCAAATTGAGGCCGGAGACTCCAGGGTCCTCTGGTCTCAAGGCCTCACCTCACCAGGCGAGGCCTAAAATCCGAACCACCAGCTCGCATGTGCGGGCATCCAGTGCCTCTGACGAGGCAATGGATACAACGGTACCCTTGGTACCAAAAGAGCGGCGCGCCTCCTTGGAGCGCGTCAAGAAAAATAAAAAAACAATAACGGGGCCGGACGACCGTCCTGCCACCTAAAATAACAAGCTCACTTTAACACAGGACACTCTCTGTACACACAGCAGCATCTCTTCTTTTAGTATGCAGACAGAAATATTACAGTGGAACATCCGAGGCCTTCTTCGAAACCTTGATGACTTACAAGAACTCCTCCATGAATACAATCCAAGAGTGCTGTGTGTACAAGAGACACACCTAAAACGAACAAACACAAACTTTTTACGTAAGTACGTAATCTTCCGAAAAGATAGAGATGATGCCATGCCACCATCCGGTGGTGTAGCGGTTATAGTTAGTCAAGGGATAGCATGCACACAATTACCCCTTAAAACTTCCCTCGAGGCGGTGGCTGTTCGAGCAGTTATTCTAAACAAACTTGTCACTGTCTGCTCTTTGTACATACCTCCGCACCACCGTCTTGAAAAACTCCAATTCCAGTCTTTAATGGACGAACTACCTGAACCTTATTTGGTCCTTGGGGACCTGAATGCACATAATGGTCTGTGGGGTGACTCTCGCTGTGATGCACGAGGTCGTCTCATTGAACAATTCCTCATTTCATCAGGTGCTTGTCTGTTGAATAGGAAAGAGGCAACATACTATAACCTTGCCAACAAAACTTACTCTTCCATAGACCTGAGTATCGCATCTCCTTCACTTGTACCATTGCTTCAGTGGAAAGTCATAAAAAATCCATACGGAAGTGACCATTTTCCTTTAGTTTTGAGTACACCAATAATATATGAATGTCCTCCACATGTTCCCAAATGGCTGGTAAACAAAGCCGACTGGGAACAATTTCAAAAGCTTACTCACTTAAATTGGACTGACATATGCGGATTAGGCATAGATGAAGCTGTTCAGTACTTCACGGCCTTTCTTACTGACGCAGCAGCCAAGTGCATTCCACAAACGTCTGGACGGCCCGGCAAACGACATGTCCCGTGGTGGAATACTGAGTGTCAGAATGCGCGAAAGGAACAGAACAGGGCATGGAGGTTGCTGCGAAACTCACCGACAGCCGAAAATCTTGAAACCTTCAAGAAAATAAAGTCTCAAGGCAGGAGAACGCGTCGGCAGGCCAGAAGAGAAAGCTGGCAGAAGTTTTTATCAGGGGTTAATTCATACACACAGGAGGCTAAAGTCTGGAACATGGTCGGTAGGATAGCAGGAAAACAAGTACACACACTTCCACTCGTAAACACTCAGGGTGACACCTTGGAAGATCAGGCAAATTTCCTCGGTGCACACTTCGAACAGGTTTCCAGCTCATCCCACTATACTGACACTTT
The DNA here is from genome assembly GCA_013436015.1 of Rhipicephalus annulatus. Classification (NCBI taxonomy): domain Eukaryota; kingdom Metazoa; phylum Arthropoda; class Arachnida; order Ixodida; family Ixodidae; genus Rhipicephalus; species Rhipicephalus annulatus. The sequence continues at coordinate 67,453 of WOVY01002585.1, read as the reverse complement.
CCAAAAATACAGAACAAGAATAGAAAAGCAGAAACTCGAACACAAATGTACTGGATACGAGGCATATAATCAAGCATTCAGTCCAGCTGAGCTGCGAATTTCTCTAAACTCCTGCAGTACTTCTGCCCCAGGTTCTGACCGTGTGGTGTATGAAATGTTAAAAAACCTACCGATCGAAACACAAAAAACCTTACTTTGTTTGTACAATGCTATCTGGTTTTCTGGAGCTATCCCTACCTCCTGGAAAGAGGCTATTATTATTCCCATTTTGAAAGAGGGCAAAGACCCTTCTTTACCCTCGAGTTATAGGCCTATAGCACTAACAAGCTGCTTGTGCAAAGTCTTCGAAAAAATGATAAACTGCCGACTTGTACATTTCCTTGAAACAAATAATTTGCTCGACCCATTTCAGTGCGGTTTTCGAGAAGGTAGATCCACCACAGACCACCTTGTTCGTATCGAGGCACAGATCAGAGACGCCTTCGTCCATAGACAATATTTTCTCTCTGTGTTCCTCGATATCGAAAAGGCTTATGATACAACATGGCGTTTCGGAATTCTAAGAGACCTTTCCCACCTTGGCGTGTTCGGAAGAATGATTCACATAATCAAAAGTTACCTGTCAAACCGGACATTCCGTGTCCGAGTGGGCACGGTTCTTTCCCGAACATTTGTTCAGGAAACAGGCGTGCCACAAGGTGGTGTACTTAGCTGCACACTCTTTCTCATAAAAATGAATTCCTTGCGCTTGACCATCCCTCGCAATATGTTTTATTGTACATATGTCGATGACGTCCAGCTTGGCTTTAGGTCTTGCAATCTGGCATTGTGTGAGCGGCAGGTTCAGTTAGGTTTAAACAAGCTCTCCAAATGGGCAGAGGAAAACGGATTCCGACTGAACCCACAAAAAAGCACGTGTGTCCTGTTCTCCAGAAAGAGAGGCATGCACTCAGAACCTGACATTCGACTGAACGGGCAACGTCTGTCTGTCAATGCGGAGCATAAATTCTTAGGATTAATCTTGGACAACAAGTTGACCTTCGTACCGCACATCAAGTATCTAAAAACAAAATGTTTAAAAGCCATGAATATTTTAAAAGTGTTGTCACGTACTAGGTGGGGTAGTGACAGGCAATGCCTCATGAATCTCTATAGAAGCCTCATTCGCACCCGCTTTTATTATGGGGCCGTTGTCTATCAGTCTGCTACTCAAAGTGCCTTGAAGATGCTGGACCCCGTGCACCATTTGGGCATCCGCCTTTCTACGGGTGCTTTTTGCACCAGCCCCGTAGAAAGCCTTTATGTTGAGTCAAATGAGTGGTCGCTTCATCTGCAGAGAACTTACATGTCCTTTGTTTATTACCTTAAGGTGAAAGCAGACAAGAAGCACCCCTCATACTCTACTATTAATGATTTGTCGAGCTCCATTTTGTTTCAAAACAGGCCTTCGATGAGGCAGCCCTTCTCTATTCGCCTGAAGAGTCTAGCTGAGGAAACTGGAATCTCACTAGAACACAGTTTAATGGCTCCTGTAGCATATCCGCCACCGTGGCAATGGCAGACGATAGACTGCGATGTGTCTTTCCTAGAAGTTACAAAACATGCACCTGTTGCCCATATCCGAACATACTTTTTGGAACTTCAACACAAATACACATGTCCTGAGTTCTTCACAGATGCCTCCAAGACTAACTCCTCTGTGTCCTACGCTGCTGTAGGCCCATCCTTTTCGGATGCTGGTCCACTACATCCACGCACAAGTATCTTCACAGCGGAAGCGTACGCGATACTTGTGGCAGCTAAACACATCAAACAATTACAAATACAAAAGCAGTAATTTATACAGACTCCCTAAGTGTGGTAACGGCTCTGCACAGTCTTAAAAAACAAAAAAACCCAGTCCTTGTCTCACTTTACTCCATTTTATGCACACTTTACACACTCAAACAACATGTTGTAGTGTGCTGGGTGCCAGGGCACCGTGAGATTCAAGGCAACGTGATGGCGGATCAGCTTGCTGCATCCGCCCACGAAAGCACCGCCGTTACACCGACATCAATCCCGGCCCTTGATCTTAAGCCGTCTCTCAAACGAAAACTCAGGGACTACTGGCAGAGCAAGTGGGATACACACACACAAAACAAACTACACGTTATCAAGCCACACCTTGGCCATTGGCCACCAGTATCAAAATCGCGTCTAACAGAGGTAACACTAACAAGACTCAGGATAGGACACACATACACGACACACACACACCTTTTGTCTGGTGGCAATCCACCATTGTGTGACAGATGTGGGGAATACTTAACCGTCCTTCACATCTTAATTCAGTGTAAACACTTAGAAACTCTTAGAAAACAACATTTTCCAATACTCTACCGACAACATATACCTTTACACCCTGCAATGTTTGTCGGTAGGGAACCACTTTTTAGTCATAATTCATTGTTAGCGTTTTTAAAAGAAATTCACAGCTTTCATGTCATATACCCGGGCATACCGTAGCATGACCTCTCCAGAGAGGTTTTTGCTGCGGTGGCTACACAAAAAAGCACATGCCTCACGGCCCTTGGACGCAAGGTTTTGAACGAGTGAGGCACTTGTGCTATTGCCATACATATCCACCATCGTCTTTTATTATCACCAACTTTGTCATCTGTTCACATCACACACACCTTTCACGGCATGGTCATGATTTTATTACTTGTATGTTTTTACCCGCCTTACCGCGAGGAATTTTATGGCCCTTATACAGCCGCTGATCACAATCATTGTCCATTTTTTTTTAGTAAAATGAATTGGCGCTCTTTGGCCGTGAATCGGCCCTTGCGCCATAAAACATCAACCATCATCAAAGAAAAGTTGCACGAACCCTTCTTTTGTCTTACTGGAGACGTGACCGCGTGTGCATGTTATTACATTCAACACACTGTAGAGTTCCGGAGGTTTGGGAATTCGACAGGTGATGACAGAATCTCGATGCTATGCCATTACCTGTAATTTCATGCATTGCCGTCATCCAGTTGGTGCTTCGATTGATTGATCGGCGATACGGCAACGCCACTGTCTGTGCTAAACGTGAGGATAACCGAAACCACGGGAGCACTTTGTGGATTTTTTTTTCACCACGAAAAAAAAAAAGCCTGATCGAATTTCGGTGGTATACGCAAATACCCTTTCTGTCTGGCAACTGACGTCATAAGGGTGACGTCAGTTGACCGAGGTTTGAAATAAAAAAAAATAAAAGGTTGTTTTAACTTGTGCGCACTGTAGAATACCTTCAAGAGGTATATGCCTCTATAGCATGACGACCATGATGTTTTTCTAGCTTTTGCAGTTGAATCAGGCGCCTGCAGTGCATACAAACACATCTCCCCGCAGTTGTTGAAACTTGGGATTTAGTGCCTAATTTTTTTTTGTCTAAGGGCATCACACTCCCCCTGTGTGCAGCCTATTTTGCATCAACAAACATGGCGCTGATTGCAAGCATTGGAAAGTTGCAGTTGTTACGGTCGCAAAATGGTAGATTGAGCGGAGTTTAGGATACTCAGCCGTTTGCGGTACCGCTGTCTCGCACATTTGAATAAATAAATAAATAACCAATAAAACAATCATTGTCCATTTAATCAAATTAATGCAAAAACTGTTTACGAAAATATTCGGACCCATTAGCCTGTGTAGCTAGTTAGCGGTTAAATCTGTTACATGAGTATTACATCTTAGGAGCAGAGGTGCAGTTAATGTGATTATGAATACAAATGGAATAGCAGGGCAGCTTAGTATATTTCCCCAAGTAAATACACCTTACAGTAAATACAAAATTTCTGCGTTATCTTAAGTATACACAAGCAATAAAAGTATACCTTGCTGCCTAATCCTTCATCGCGCAGTTCGCCCAGTCGGTGCAAAGGATTAGATTAGAGAACAGTGTCAAAAGCGGATGTTTATACAATGTAGAATCGTAGTTATCTCATCGGTAGAGCTATTTCCCGTTGATGAGATTGGGAAAGATCATCTGATGGTATATCTCACCGCTTTGTTGTTTGCCTCTGCGGTAGTGGTGCCCTTCTGTAATCGCGCTGTGTTAGTAACGAAAACAAACGCAACTTTCTGTTGGAACGCGGATATGCTCCCTTTCGTGCTTGTTTGAACTTCCAAAGTGTTTATCGAAGTGTTTGAACACACTTCAGAAGTTCTTGTTCTCCCGGCTGTCTCGAAAGGGTCCATAAAAAAGCAAAAGGAAGACAGAATCGTTGATTGACACTGTGATGACGGTAATTTCGCGGTGGCAGGTTGGCTATCGAAAAATAAAGGTCAGGTATTTCATTTAATTATTGTTGATCTCATCTTTAATATTAACTCAAGCACGCCTTTTGCCACCTGCTGCCACAATGGAAAACGGCGACCAAGAGCCCGTCAAGCTGCCTAGAGCAGCTCTTTTCTTGGCTCCTGCCATTGTATAAGAAATTTGAAAATGGAAATAAAGAATGAGGATTTACGAACTTGGCGCCAATACCTGATCACCCGAATGGCTCTCTGACGTCACAATTTTTTGGCGTAGTTCAGCGGAATTACCGTACCACACGCCCCCACCACCCCGTCTACGCCAATGCTCCCCCCCTGCCCCCACCTCAAATCCACCACTACCCCCGAAGCTTTTTGTTTTGCACTGCCTCGGGGTTAGGCTCGCCTGTGACATATCGATGATATTATCTGAAGGCGTCAGAAGACGGCGTCATAACATGACGTCATCACTTGGTCACGTGACTTCATGTACTTTTAGGGGTCCAGGCGGTCGTATACTGTCGTCTCATGTAGCTTCACGTAACGCAGACGGAAGCCACGTATGAAAATAGAAAAAAAAGAAAGCTAGAGAAAGAGAACACGAAACATTGAAATAAAGCTGAATAAAGAGAAAAAAAAAAGACGAAAATTTTTGAAAAAGAAAGGGAAATAAACAGAAAACCGAAGAGGAACAAAAAAGGCCGCCCAGTTGCGCACTTCTTTGGCACCACTATAAGGTGAGGCTGCCTTAAGTGTATTACTCATGACATCTGCAGGCTACAAGGCTGTTCCTCGTCTTGTAATGCGAAAAAAAAATTGCCCCCACCTCCCCAAAGGCAATCATGAGGAAATGCGATTGCATTTGTTGCGCCGAAATTACACGGCGTAGTAATTTTAATGGCGTAAGTTAATGATGAGACGATAATTTGCACCGTAACCATTTATTTACACATTTCATCAGCCAGCGAACGGTCGAGAGTGAGGCGGGTGCTTCGCTACATTTATATTTCCGTACGAGCGAGTCGACGGGAAAGTGAGGTGCAGGGAGGAGAGAGAGCGAACGGCGAGAGAAGGGTCGGCGAAGCACTCCAGCTACCCTCTCCTACACTGCCTCCACACACGCTAGGCGCGCTCCTCCTTTCCACTTACTCTTCGCTACTCCACCCGGGGCAAGGAGAAGGGACGAGAAGCGTGCGCGCCCGCAGCTGTTGCTATGAGAGAGGGAGTGAGAGTGGAGAGATAACACCTGCCGGCGTGCGGACACCGACAGACGCCTGACATTTCCCGACTGAGAAATGCATTCGCTAAAAAAAAAAGAACACTGTCTCTCCTTTGTGTCCCTTTGACGTACGCGCGTTCAGTCAGGTTTATAGTGTTGCACGTGAAGGCGGCCCACAGAAAGACAGGAAGGCTGTTTGCGTAGCTGTCGACAAGACCCCCCCCCCATTCTTCGCGGACACAATGTTTCATTAGTTTTCTTTTATTCATTTTCTCGCTCAAATACTTCTACACGCTTGAAAGCGCTGACGGCGAGCGTAGGTATAGGCTGCTTTACAAATCGGCTTTCGTCAGCAGCGCGACGCAAATGTCGTTTTCGCGTCGCATGCTGCAAACTTCGTTTCCCGTACACTGCGGGGAGCCGTCTGTGTCGCTTCCTTTTTTTTGTTTGTTAAACAATGACCTGACTATGCAATTCTTCCTTTCTTTCTTTCTTCCTTCCTTTCTTTCTTTCTTGCTTTCTTTGCAATCCGTTGTCAGGCATTGCCCGACTACGCAACACAGTCACAGCAGCCAGTGCTGCGACACTGCTGGACAAGTTCTATCGCGGTTGACTCGCGCGCGTGTCTCGTCACTAAATCATGTCCATCTTTGAAAGAACCAGTGAGCGCCTCATTTACTTGAGCTTCGAGTCCTTCAGTTTCGCATCAGAATGGACAAAAGGTGGGAAAAGAGGTTTCGCACCGTGAATGGTGAAAGGGGCACCGACACCATTTTCTGAATGTACGTTTATGCTGGCCCACAAATATCCCATATATATATATATATATATATATATATATATATATATATATATATATATATATATATATATATATATATATATTGAGAGAGAGAAAGAGAGACGGCGAATCCGATTGATCGTCTTCAGTGTATGGAGTCTGCGCTGTATCTTTCGCTTATTTTGAAATTCCGCCCCTTTTGTAACATCCGCTGAACGGGTGACTGCGGGAACGAAACTGAACTAAATAACAATAATAGAAAAGGTATTCATTTCACTCGCATTCTACGCCGGAGTTATATAAATCCCGAAAGTTCAGTGCGTTTACCCAGTTGCACGCCAAATCGCTTAGCAACTAGCAAGGTTACATTCACGGCAGTCCTTATGGATTACCTTGTTGCTTAGTGCTACAAAACGGGTTTATGACCCTCCTGCGCCATCTCGCGAGATTCCGCATAACCGATTTGTCAGTATTAGCCTCGACACCGTGTACAGTTGATGACGTAATGGTCACGCGAAGTTGTCGTCATTCGCTTTCGTTGTCCGAGCTCTCCGAGCAATTGGAGTTTTCTTTTTTTCGTCATGTAACACTGTGTATAACTTAAACTGGACTCGTTCGACGTGACACGATCTCTCCTCTGATAAGACAGGCACGCACTGTCCCAAATTTTAATATCGCGCTAAGAAATTGATTGGCTGTCCAGCGCTGCCTGCAGCGCTATAGTAGGTCATCTTTTTTTTCCTTCGCAAGGACTGTCGTTTGCGTAACGTTGTGTGGCAACGCTGCGTTTAGCGGCCCATACACGGTGCGAATTGCGTTCCTGATGTGGCGTTGGAGATGGTGAAAATCGGTATAGTTAGTCGGCGAGATAATCAGAGAGGGTGGCAAAGTAGGAGGCTATTATTGTTTCCATCGTTAATGACCGGTGACGAACTTTTAAAAAGGTCCCTGAAAACCATAGAGTTTCCCACAATACTTACTAGAGGGAACTCTGGCGCTAGTGTCTATGGGAGTTGCAACGCACGGCGCTTCAGCGAGCATGGGAATGACGGGTAGTACACACGTTTGTCTAATATTAGTACTTCTGGCCTGCGTTTGGCTCCGTGTGTGTTCGTGTGGCTTGGAGCTATTTTCTTACAAAACAAAAATCAGCAAATGTTCAGTGATTGCGCTTCACCACCCTATTTTTTTCGAATTACCTTTCTAAATTGGGTCACGAAGCTCAAAAGAGTTAAATCTCTCTATCAAAACAAAATCGAAACACAGCAATAAACGAAGCCGCAAGTACGATTCGCCGCCCGCAAGTACGAAGACTAGGCAAATGTGTGTACTACCCATCATTCCCATGGTCGCTGAACGATCGCAGCGCCAGAGTGCCCTCTAGTTAATTTTGCGAAACTCTATGCTGAAAACGACCTTTGATGAAAATGCCGAGAACGAACGCGCTATTCTCCGCTGGCGTTCGTTTCCATTCTTTTCGGCGTGCTGTTCGTGTGACGTCAGCAGTCTGTTCCCGTGACGTCACGAGGAAACGGGGGGGGGGGGGGGTTCTGTTGGTCCACGTAACGAGGGATGGGAGTACTGTGTGTTGTCCTGCTTTGGTCGTTTTGTCGCACGCCCTTTCTGCTTTGTCGGGCGTGACTAAACCGTGCGCGATAAAATGATTTCGTTTCGCGGGTTTTCGATTTTCGACTTCGCATGCATATAGATAACGATAAGCTGCGAATCGTGAAACCCCCGATAAGTTCGACCGACGCTTATAGTGCCGACACTGCCCACTCGTTTAGGTAGGAAGGTGACGAGGAGACGGCGCATGCGTATAGGGCTGAGAAATAAACCACTTCGCTCGTCTTTGAACTCTGACCCCCCGTATTCTAGAACGTCCCTTCACTCAACGCTTCACCTTGACTTGAGAAAATTGATTGCAGCGCAGGCAGAGCGAGTCGCCCAATATCGGGGATAATCTACAGCGATTCTTGAGAAACGTAGCGTCATTTTTGAGACAAGCGGCGGCGCTGTGCTCAACTCGTTTCAAGTGAAGAACGAGATTCGAGTCGAGGAGCGTTCGTGAATACGGGGTGAGTTTTTTTCTGTCGTCACCATCAGCATTGACTATACGCTAACTGCAGGGCGAAGGCATTTTCCCTATCTTGGGCCAATCGACACCCTCATGATTTGAGACACCCTTAATTCACGACGGAGTTGTTTATAGGTTCTCTTTAGTGAGCATCGAATGCGCTTAACACGGCCTATTATAGTGAAAGCCTTAACTTTCAGTGCAAAGGGATTCATTGCCGCTTGATGATGATGATGATGATGATGATGGTGGCCTTTTATGGATGGCGCTCACCCACATAGGGGGACGGGCCAAGAACCGGGCGGCAGGATACTTAAATGAAACTAAAATGAAAATGAACCAATCTGGAAAAGTAGTTTAAAAATAATACTACAAAAAAACAAATGTTTGTCATTCCCTCCCCCATTCCTTAATACACCATATTAATACGATGGCAGAATAAAGAGAAATGTTCAATTGTTTCAATTTCGTTGCACCAAATGCATAGCGGTGACGCCTTGAGTCGAGCTTCGTTAAGGTAATAATTTAGTTGTGGAACTGCACAGCGCAATCTGGTATAAGTGACCTCTAACTGGCGAGATACACACCACTGTTTATTCCAGCAATAGCTCGAACGCTCGGAATCTTTGAATTTATCCAAACTACCTTTTCCCCATTGCAGGCAAGCATTTCGGAACCTCAGCGCTGTCACGTAAGCCGTGTCTGGCAAAACTGGGATGGTGGGCCCACCCAGGGATTCACTGTCGCTTTCCGCAATTTGCGTCTGCGCGTGGTCTGTCAGGGCTCGTTTTGGTGTATTGTACAAAAAATAAATAAATAAACGCGGCGGTGGTGCGATTCGAACGAAGGTAACGACTGTAGATTGCACAATTTTCCGGATCGAACCGTTATTGTAACGAAACTGGTTGAGACGTCACACTGTCAGTGTACACAACAAATCGGTCGCCATGTCGCCGCTTTGTCGTGTGCTCGCTTTCGTAACTACGAGTGCACGTTGCGCCATAACACTGGCGCCCTCTGGAATGATCGTCTACGCGGGGAAGGGAACATCGATTCGGAGACCTTGGGCTTTTTGAGCTCTGATCCATCTCATGAGTTGGCCGTTAGCGAAAAAAAAAAGAACCCCTCAAACTGCGTTTTTTTTTTCTCCTGATTGTTACATGCTTGCGTTTCTGTGGAGCTGTTTGAGGATCACGAAAGCGTACACACCGGCCGAAAAAAAAAGTGGAAAAGCTTAAATGACATTTACGGCTCTCCCATCCGGGATCCTTGATCGAAAAAAACAACTGTATTGCCTAAAGAAAGAGCATGTAGTTTTCCTTCTTTTTTCCCCCCTCTCTGCTGATAAATTCAGTTTTAGATTCGAGCCTCGTCCTCCGCTCATTTCTCGACCTTCGTTTTTTTTCGCGCCCTTCATCTGCAGTGTGGATTTCCAACATGCACTCATTATTCAGTTTCTTTTAAGCTGTATACAGCTTGTGTATTCTAGGTTAGCAGTTGACGGATCAAAGTGCCATCTTTGTTTTTTTTGTTTTTTTTTTCAAGCGTATAGATTGCCAGAAAATGTCGTGTGGAAGCTAGTTGGAACATACCGTACGTGGTAAAGACATAAAGGCCTACTTTAGGATGTCGGGGAACTTTGGCCCACCCGTTAGCACACCTTCAAGAGCACTCACAGATAGGCGAGTGGCGCGTTTAGGGCGACAAATATATATAAAAAAATGAGGAACACTAGTGCTACCTTTGACAACGGGCACGAAGCGATGAAAACGTTAATATTGAGTTTGATAAGTGCACATGTTTTACTGCATATAGAGGCAAACCACGCACGACTCTTGTACAGGGGAGTCGTGCTTGCTTTGCCGTCAATGTCCTTTCTTTTGTATGTCACCACCCGCCTCCTATTTTTGGTTTTATTTTTCGTATCACAGTGGAATCAGCCACACTTCAAGCATGCCCGACTGTACTCGCTCGACCCAACGCTAAGTACTCAAGTCCCATCGAGGCTTTGCCGAGCAGACCAGACCCTGTTACGTAGGTAGGCTGTGGCTGGGCATTGCTTTTACCAACGCCTACGCTTTCCGCCTTGATATGGCCTACACCGCAGCCTGTGGCCACTGTGGCAAAGAAGAAACGATCCAACTTATTCTTTGTGACTGCCTAGAGTATAGTAGACAACGACCATGCCTTCGCAAGGAACTCGGCAAATTAGAAAATCAACCTCTGTCGGAGCAAGGAATTCTACAGTGTCGATAAGATGCAACTTCGCAGAAGAAGGCCCTGAAAGCGCTATACTTTTCGCCATCGACCGACCCTTCTGAACGGTTTTAGCCACAACGCCCTTCCTGTGCATGCTTTCGTTTTCTCATGAGTGCACGAGCTTTTTTTTTCTGTATAAAGAAAATTTCTCGGTAGATATATCTACCCCCTCTTTCTTGCCCCTACTTCCCCACTCCCACTGCTGGGTAGCAAACCAGATGCCAATATCTGGTTAACCTCCAGGCCTTTCCTTTTTTCTCTCTCTCTCTTTCGTTTCTATAAGTGCAACTGTGAGATGCGCTTTCCCTGGGTAGTCTATAGTCCAGTATTTTTAGTCCTTAACTTTGCAGCGCTGCCTTGTCCTTCGCCGTGAGATAACCTTGCCTTTCGCTGTTTCGTGCTCGTTAACTCATTCTGCCCCGACGCCGTTCTCTTTGTTCGCTCGAGCCAACATTAAGTGGTCCGGCGCGCGATAAGGAGGCCCAACATGTAGACCAACGAGTTTTCTTCGTAAGAGCACTGCGGAACTCCATAGCGAGAAGGGTGCGAGAGCCGACGGGGCTTGGAGTATATAGCCTGGAGGACTGCCGGCCTCCTCCTCCCCCACGAGGCGTTCCGGTAGGCCGAGGCAACTTACCCCCGTATTAACAAACGCTCCCTCGACTCGACTTCCACCCTTCACGTGACATAGTTTAGCACTGCGCCACCGCTTGGCTGAAAATGACGCTGCGCTTCTCGAGAATAGCAGCGAATTATCTTATATGCAGTGACTTTCCCTGCCTAGAGACGGCGCTCCCATCGGCTTTTGTTTGTGCCACGCAGTGCACGAACCGTGCCGCCGCGAGCATGCATGTTCGCCATTATTTTGTTCAGGCGGAGCGTTGCAGAACGATGGACGAAGGAAAATAAAAAAAACAAAAAACAAAAGAGGGCTATAACTTGGAGAAAAAGGCGGGAAAGTTTTGCCCCTCCTGGTCGCCGTTCTTTGCTTAAAATTCTACCGCTTCTCGATAGCGGAACCATACAGTTTTCTAAAATTAACTAGAGGGGACTCTGGCGCTGCGATCGTTCAGCGACCATGGGAATGATTGGGTAGTACACACGTTTGCCTAGTCTTCGTACTTGCGGGCGGCGAATCGTACTTGCGGCTTCGTTTATTGCTGTGTTTCGGTTTTATTTCGACAGAAAGATTTAACCATTTTGAACTTCGTGATCCGATTTGGAAAGGTAAGTCTGAAAAAAAAAATAAGGTGGTGAAGCGCAACCGCTAAACATTTGCCGATTTTAGTTTCGAGCGAAAACAGCTCCAAGCCACACGAACACACCCGGAGCCAGAAGCAGGCGAGAAGTACGAAGATTAGACAAATGTCTGCACTATACCCATCATTCCGATGCTCGCTGAAGCGCCGTGCGTTGCAGCTCGCATAGTCACTAACGCCAGAGTTCCCTCTATTGTGTATTAGGAAACTCTATGAGCGGAACGACTTTTTTTTCTGGGGAGAGGAAAGGGGTAAGACATCTCCCGCCCTTAGAATATATAAAATTTTGCATGTGTGTATATATGCACGCACACATGCCAACGCACGCAAGAAGTCATCAACTAGCCCAAGGAAACGTTTTGCTAACGCGTAGTCCCTCAGTCGCTTGAAGGACTATGCTGATATGCTAAACAAAGTGTTGAAGGACCCTGCTAATGCGTAAAGTTTAGCTGACACTAACCCTCTTTATTTTTTGAGGAAGTTGTTAGAGGCAGAATCCTTCGCGTATAGATTCGGGTTTCAGTTATTGGGCGTAATAGGGCGGGGGTTACATATGGGGAGAGGTATACAGAAAGGGGTCCCTTAGTGTAAAGACTGCAATGGGACCTCTTGATATAAAATACACAAAGGAAAAAAAATTAAAAGAGGAGCAGGATCGCGTAAAAGAAGCGCGAATATGCGTACAAAATAATGAAAGAGGCATTACGGTATGCAATAACATAGATAATATTTGACACTGATGAAAGAGGCATTACGGTATGCGATAACATAGATAATATTTGACACTGAAATGCGCAGAAAAGTGAATTTAAAAAGTGAAGCTAATACCCTGTTTTGCTTAATCAATTTTGAACTTTGCGTGAGCGACCGACTCCATAGCGCTATAGACGCCCTCCGAGGCGACCCCCTACTTTCCTCACGTCACCACGCCGCGGTCAGCAAAACAAGTTATGATGACGTCATAGCCGCCATTTTGCTTTTGCCGCGTTAGTTCCCGAAGTCTCTATTTCTCGGCGGCTAGTTGCGAGTGTGTGGCCGTGGCGCACGCGTAGAAAGTTTTATGTTTGGCGACATTCATTCAGTGCCATTTCCCATTCGAAAGTAATGCTTGACGAGGATCGTGCGGAAGTGCGTCACGGTTCTGTGTGCTGACGTGATCAAGAGTTGCATGCCACACTAGGTGGCGACAGTTGCACCCAGTTGTTGAAACTCTCTCAAACCGAAACTGATCGATAATGAGGGGCCTGTAATTAATTATCTATCGCGTGCTGCAGCAAACGATGTGCCGTGTCATGACTAACAGCCCTACAGAAACGCATTGCAGCAGAAAAACGCGAGGGCAAATTTTTTTGTGTCAGTACCCCTTTAAAGAACACTAGACGGTCAATATTTCCAGAGCCCTGCACTGCGGTGCCTCTTATAATATCGATGTTTTTGGGTCGTAAACACCACATGTTACTATTCATCCAAGGGAAATTCATGCCTCTCTTAATCCTTCTTTTTTCTTGAGGTATCTCCAACCCACAATGCGGTCTCAGATGCGGATCTATTTCTGTGGACGCTCTTCAATTCGCCGCTGCGAAACGAGCTTTGCACATCTATCGTTTCACCAACAGCGCCCTCGGGCCAGTCGCATCGCGTATATAGGCGCACGCTTCTTTCTATCTCCCATCTTCTCGGCCCGTCCAGCGCGGCCTTGTTGCACAGCACGGGTCGTCGTAATCATCATCACCAACGCTGCATTCGCGAGTGTTCCCTCGCCAAGTCTGTGATAATGGCTCTGGCCTGGCCTCGTTTGGCTATCAGCTCGTCCCATCGCCGCCAACGTTCTCGTCTTGCTGTGCGTCGTACACGACTTGCGTGTAAGCAAGGACGGCACGACTGGGAACGTGGCCCCCGAGATTGCCGGCCGACGCGAGTTCACCGGGCCGGACGCGCCGGCCTGCGATCCGCGCGTGCAGTTGAGAATGCTGCATGCAGCGAAGGAGCTGAAAGGAGATCTGCAATTGTAGAGGGCGACACCTTTTGCACACTGCGTCGTCTGTATATAGGGAGATAGATAACGCCAATGTCCGCACCCCTCCTTAGACACCACTGGCTCCGCGGAGCGATAACACGGGGTCGTCCAGCCGCCATTTCGAACGCGATGGCGTCAGAATCTGCCCTCGTTGTCTCCCTTTCCACTCTGTATACAGTTGGCACGCGCAGGATTTAACACGCGCAGGTGTGTGTGTGTGTGGGGGGGGGGGGGAAGAAGGAAGAAACAGCTGAACGCCTGATATTTTCCTGTGAAAGGCTTCAAGACTATACAGTCGCCGGCAACGGGGCTACATTTCTTCAAAGCATTAGGGTAGAAAAAAGAATGGGAAGACTTTTACCACACGAACACAGACAGGTCGTCTTACAGATGCACGGACAGATTAGCATCGTAGTTCTTAATTACCAAGCGTGACACTTGGGTGCACTTACACAGTAATCTCTCACGTTATCTGTATATGAAAGGTTGCAAAAGTTTTGCGCTCTCTCTCGAGTAATAAGTTTTCGTAATACACGTGTTACTTAGCAGGAACTCAATGAAATGTTTTTTCAGGTACCGGAGTGGAAGGGGAGGGGGGTCATGTGTGTCGGTGTTCGCTTGCGTGTGCGTGTACGCACATACACCTACAAAATTTAAAAGAAGTGTCGGGGTGTTTCAATACGCCCCCTCTTCCCCCCGCCCTCTTAAAGGCTGTGCCTATGCCAGTGTTATGTTGCTCGGACCGAAACCGACCGGCTCACCTTGCCTACTCTTCAAATTGCCAGCAGTACTCTCTCAAATTCGCTGTGCATCGCTTGAAGCACTGCCGTGAAGAATGCTAAATCGTCAACATAACCTCTAGTGTCAATATTTGTTCGGGGCTCGGTGATATTCAAATTTGTTGAGGTGGGGGGGGGGGGGGGGGCGTGGCGATCGCGAAAAGGACGCAGTGCGTGTGAAATTGCGAAACGCCCAGTTCTGGAGGCTATTGCAATTCGAATCCACTGCTGTCCTTGTTTATTAGTTGTTTTTTTTTTGCTCTCCTATCCTGGGAAAAGGGTAATCTCTCTGTGCCCATCCTACCGTGACCGAGAACTGTTTATGTGTTCGTTTACTTATCGTTATTTCACTGCTGCCTGCCGCGTGGATTCTGTTTCTCTGACTCTGCTGCCCTGAGAGGTGTGGTTGCTGGAAGGTATGAATCCCTTGCCTGGCAGACGCACATAGACGCTGTATTCGCGAAAGAAAAAAAAAAAAGGCGGAGGGGGGGGGGGGTGGAGAGAAAGTCTGTACTCAGCTGCAGCCGTTTGCGAGCAGCTCGATGACTCACGCGCCGCTATTCAACTCCCACGCCGCCGCTCTTTTGTATACTTTCTCCGGGCACATGCGTGCAGGTCGCGCTTTATAGTTGCGTGCATCGTGGCTAGGGTATATCGTGGCTTCCGCTTGACGTAGCAGCAGCCGTCGCGACGTGGCCCTTTTTCAGTTTCCCTCTCCACCTCGCTCTGGGAGGAGCGCACTCGTGAGCACGTTCTATGATGGAAGCCTCCGCTCGAATCACTGCATCTTTTTTTTTTTTTTGATCATCTTCTGTCTTCCTACCTGCTTCATCTCCACCCCCCCTCCTCCACTCGCTTGGGTGTTTTCGGTGGTGGATACTAACCCCCGTATTCACAAATGCTCCTCGACTCGACTTCTATCCACCCTTCACTTCACGGAGTTGAGCACTGCGCCACCGCTCGGCTGAAAAGGACACTGCGCTGCTCAAGAATCGTAGCAGATTATCGCTGATATGCAGTGACTTGCCGTGCCGAGAGACGGCGCTCCCATCGGCTTTCTCAAGTGAAGGTGAAGCGTTGAGTGAAGGTACGTTCTGGAATACGGGGCTAAGAATCACGAACGGTGATATCGGACGGAACGCAACGTCGCATGCAGGACAACAAGTGCGTCAACAGCCAGTGGACGAGCTCAAAAATTCGGAAATATTTTGAACGCATGGAGATAGAGTCGTGGTAACCGAACGTCAGTGCTGTTGGCCGGTGTTTTTCAATTATAATAGTACCTGGTATTAAACGTCCGACAACCACGCTATGGTTATGAGGGACCGCCGTAGTGGAGGGCTCCGGAAATTTCGACTACGTGCCCTGACATCGCACGGTACCCCGGGCCTCTATCATTTGGCCTCCTTCGAAATTCGACCGCCGCGGCCGGAGTCGAACCCGTGACCTTCTGGTCAGCTGCCGAGCACTGTAGCCGCTGCATACATCACCGCCGTGGACGCACTGCTTTTCGAAGCTCGAACTTATACTTCCCTATATATGTGTATGAATTCGAAAATATTAACATGTTCCCTTAGAACGTCTAGAGTTCGGTGAGCTTAGTAATACATGCGTTGATGTCTTCCCACAGCAGTGGGAGGGATGCTGCCCGTACAACATAGAACCTTGGACGCACATCTGCGCGTTGAACATATTATTATTATCATTATTATTATTGTTGTTATTATTATTATTATTGTTGTTGTTGTTGTTGTTGTACTTAGCAGCTCAACGCGCCACACCTGCAACGATGTCGGGCAGCGGTGATAAGCGAGAGTATACACGCATGGTTTCAACGAGTTTCCCGGCTGTTGCTCGGCGTGCTGCCGGCGCGAATCTCGGAGGCAGGCCACATTCCGAGACGATGACTTTGTTCAGATGACGCTTTCAGTGCGCGCTCATTGGCTGTTGGAGGAAATTCGGGCAACTGCATACATACGTACATTTTACTGCGCGGCAAAACAGGAAAAAAAAAAAGTTAATGGAGGCACTCGTGCCTATACCGCAAGTACAGAATGATTAAACCTATGAAAAACAAAATGAATAGGGCAGAAGTCAAAAGGTAATTTTGATGATAAGGAAGAAGGGAACAAAAAAATAAAATGAGGAAAAGAAGGGAAATTAACGATAAATTAAACAAAAAAGATTGGTATTGCCTTTCGGTTACGGGTTTCTTGACGCTTGAAATCTTCGTGGGTGACTTGGTCTTCGTGATTTCCTGCAGTTCTTCAGGTAACTTTCTTATACTCGCCTCAGTCATCGGACGCACGATATTGGGCGCCTCGCGAGGAGGTCGCCACTGTCGCCGAAGCTGCCCGTGCCGCGCCGCCTAATAATCGTTCTTCGTTCACTGACCCGCCGTGTCCCACGCCGTTTTTCGAGGGCTGCGCTGCACGCAACTGCGGCCGGTGCGTGTTTAGCCACCCCCGACGACGCCTCCACACAGCAGACGAGACGAGACGCGCTCGCATTGTACGATCGGTGGGAGTGCGGCGCGACCTTCCGGTTAGTACGAACGAGACGGGAAAAAGCGAGAGTAGTTTGCAAAAAAATTAATAAAAACGAAAAAAAAAACAAGAAAGTAGCGCAGCGAAACCGATAGCGTAGCGGCTGCTAAAGGCGAAAAAACAAACTGAAAACACGCGGTGCAGGGATGCGGCGCCGTTTTTGCCGGCTTCGCCGCCAGCGTAGTCTGTGAACGGGGAGGAGCTGTGCTACTTGCCGCTGTCGCGTCATACGCACGTGTTTCTGACGTCTGGTGGCGCTCCTTGACTGCCCCCTCGGTCGTCCTTGCCGAGAGGCAGAAGCTTGCGCGCCGAAGGGGGGCTTGGAGGCGTGCGCGCTGTTGCGTGCACCGATATCATAGCCTTCGTCGTGAAATGTATAAAAGGAGAAGGCCAAAGAAAGGCCGCTGCTAGCTTTGCTTGCCGTTGCAAGGCAAAATGCTCCGTGAAGCTGTTAGAAACTTGAGGGAGAGGTGGTGCTTTCGAATTTATTTCACCAACATGCCCTCACCCCCTCCCCCCAAATGGCAGCATCTACCGGCAGTATTTTCTGACCGTTGCAGACGAGTTGTGTGGGATACCGCAAAGTGGCGGAAGGGTTAAAGGGACAAATTATAGCCACCTGCTTTCGTCGCGAAGTAACGAAGATATCCACGTGGACTTCGCAGTAAGGAAAGCCCCCCCCCCCCCCCAAAAAAAAAAATATAATGGCCCTGGTTCGGGCATCGAACCCGGACGAATGCCAGCCATCCGGGGCGTTAATCTCGTGCACGTGCTGCAAACGGGTTTGTTCTCGGATGTCCCTTTCATTCTCTGACCACGCTCAAACGTGTTGCTGGCATCCCACCTCTTCCACGTGAAAGTTCCGATGGAACTCGATTCTGCGGTCGCTCACTTGTATACGCCAACACCGTGCCGTCATTTGCCTGAGCGCTGTGGCCGGTTCACTTCTGCACGACGCTTCGATTCGACGCGACTTTGCCGGGGTCGTCGTGTGAACGCGTAGCACTTAGATCCTGCATAGCGCCATCGCTGAAGGCCCTGCTTGGCTCGTGCATCATCCTGCATCGCCAGCCCGCCATGTAATACCAGCCTTGCTTCCTCTGCCGTGGCCATTATAAATCGCCGGGCACTGTAGGCGCTGCCGTGTATAATTGCGCTCATTACAAAGATCCCCCATCGAAACGCCCGCATGCGCCGATCTACAGTGCCGGTTCTTTGCGAACGCCTCGAGGATGCCCCGAGAGAGATTGTATAAGTGCGTACGAAATGTATAATAAATGAGGTTCGATCGATTGATAAGGGTTGGCTGCATCTAAAAGAGGAGGCGAAAGAGAAGACACGCGTCGTCAGAACCGGAATCGAACTGAGAGGGTGAGCGGAGTTGGCTGTAAAAACAACGCCCGGCGGTGGTGTTCGAGGTGTTTGTTCTTATACTAATGGACAGCAGCCGATAAGAGCGCCACCTCGGGGGAACGGGCGGAGAGCGAGGATTGAAGGAATGCCAACGCTTTTGAAAATGTGCTCGCATATCACTAACCGTCCTGTATCGTTTCACGTCTGTTCGAGCACCGAGGTGTATTAGATAAAAAAAACTCACAGAGTATACGCTCGTGCATAGGACGAATGGAAGGCGAAAGCTTTCGTTTCTCTGCTTCAGCAGAGTGCATTGACAAATGAGCGTGGTAGTAGTCTATTAAACGGGCTATGCATGCCCCAGGTGGTCTAAATTTCCGGAGCCCTCCACTACGGCGTCTCTCATAATCATATGGTGGTTTTGGGACGTTAAACCCCACATATCAATCAATCAATCAATCAATCAGAGCGAAAGGGACGACGCGGAGATCGTATTTTGGAAGAACGCGTCGACTGATAATCTTGCGCTGGTATTACTCTCGCATTCATTGTTAGTCGGCGCCTTATTCTATTGTGAAGAGCTACTGTATGTACAGTAACCCTATCTCTAGTAGCTTGTAAGCTCTCTCTATCGTAAGATTACGCAGAAAAAAAAACCTTGCAAACTGATCGTAATCGTCACCGCAGTCTTCGCAGTGTCAAACTCGTATTTGACAGTACTTGACGTTATCAATTGTCTTGGCGTTTCCGCGAATAGTCGAGTTTTCGTGGCGTGAGCAACGCGCCGAGCAGCGTCTCGTGTCTTTCGCTGAGCAGTATACTGCGCGTGCGCAAGGAACTGTGACGTCACACGGCGCACAGCTGGCGCGCCGGAGGTCTGGAAGCTTGTGGAGTCACGTGTTACTATGGGATGGCGCTTAAATCGCGTGAGCTCGCATGCTGGTCTGTCTGTCTGTCTGTCTGTCTGTCTGTCTGTCTGTACATTTGTCTGTTCCTCTGTCTGTCTGTCTGTGCCTCTGTCTGTCTGTCCCTCTGTCTGTCTGTCTGTGCCTCTGTCTGTCTGTCCCTCTGTCTGTCTGTCTGCCTGTCTGTCTGTCTGCCTGTCTGTCTCCGTCCGTCCGTCCTTCTGTCTGTCTGTCTGTCTGTCTGTCTGTCTGTGTCTGTGTGTCTCCATCCGTCCGTCCGTTCGCCCAGCGGTAAGCATGATAAGCTAGTTCTAAACAACCGCAGAAAGCTAAGAATAATTGGCTTACCCGTAGCTCACGATATATGTATATGCTGGCATAGCTGAGATAAGCCACTGCTAATCTTTTTTTTTATTATTCTTTTCAGAATGATCTTAGAAAACGCACTGTTATGCGTGTGTGCGTCCTGGAAAAATAATCACGGCGTGTTTGAAAGCTATCTTCATTTACCCTGCCGCAATCCGGACGCAGTGTGAGCGTCTCGTCACGTTATCGCGTGGGATATTGGAACGTTTCCGCGGCTGCTCCCCAACTTGCATGGGGAATATGTTCAATGCTTCTCGACGTGGCTCCGTTGGTGACACGCAAGCGGCCATTTTGTATGTTTAGGTACCTGACGTCATACAACTATAGCCGTATGATTGATTTGTTGGGTTTAACGTCCCAAAACCACCATATGATTATGAGAGACGCCGTAGTGGAGGGCTCCGGAAATTTCGACCACCTGGGGGGGTTCTTTAACGTGCACCCGAATCTGAGCACACGGGCCTACAGCCTTTCCGCCTCCATCGGAAATGCAGCCGCTGCAACCGGGATTCGATCCCGCGACCTGTGGGCCAGCAGCCGAGTACCCTAGCCACTAGACCACCGCGGCGGGGTGACTATAGCCGTATACAGGTTCGGGAAGTCACAATAACTGACACTGTAGCCTGACTTCATGCTGTTGTGTTAATGTCAATATGTACAGGTACGCCGTGCGAAAATCGAATCTAATGTCAACACAAAATACCATTTACTGAGCTTACAGAACTTGGCCAGAGCTGTGTAAGGTATTTATACGGCGGACTGAGCTGCGTTTCGAAAATTGATCGCTATACTCTTTTCAAGTTGCGTGTTGGCGTGAAAGGCTCACGCTTCGTTGACGGGGAGGTTTTTTCTCTCGACTGGGAGTTCACACATCGGACGCTGTGCTAGCGTTCTCGCCGTGTGTATTCATTGTATACATCACGGGGTACTGCGCCCATCGCTCATAGACAACAAATGCAACGGCAGGAAGGCGCGACGTCGATTGAACGCCCGAGCCGTATAGATCCGCAGCCAGCACGGTTTATTTCCACGAACCGTGCAGCGTTATAAGCCAATCCGGAAACGCGCTGCACGTGCTGACGTATAAATATTCGAGCGGCGAGTTTTGTGTGTACGTTACCTAGTAGTTGCGTAAATATATTGTGCGAGCGTTGCGAAAACCGGCATGACGCCCCGTCCGTTCATAAACTGGCACGACCTGCAGCGTGTAGCCCTTTCGATGATCATCGCTGTCGGTGTTTGCAATCCCGTTTCCTGTGTGGCTTGCGCGCGCATCTATTATGGCAGTGCGTGCGTATGGTAAGCAAGCCTCGGATGGAAGAGCGATTCAACACCGTAGTGTGTTTAGTTAAATACAACAGGGGAAGCGTGATGGAGGGTCTGTGCTACATGAACTGATTCCAGTTGGTGTGTGTGTGTGTGTGTGTGTGTGTGTGTGTGTGTGTGTGTGTTGTGTGTGTGTGTGTGTGTTGTGTGTTCACGCATACATGTGTTTGAGGGAATGTGCCGTGTGTATATGTATCCTTGCGTGCTCGTGTTTGCATGCATCTGCACATAATCTCATACATAAGACACTAAAATAAACCAGGCAAACTTCGATGGGGGCGAAAATGCGGTAGGCCCATGTGCTGTCATTTGGGGACGCGTTAAAGAACCCCAGGCAGTCAACATTTCCGGAGCCCTCCACTGAGGCGTCTCTCATAATCATGTGGTGGTTTTGAGACGTTAAACTCCGCATATCAATCAATCGACCAGGGAAACCTGACGTGATCCTTCCACTCGGCAAATAACAGAGCATGTATGTATATCTTTCCTTTGAGTGCCTTTCTTTTACTTATTGAACAAATAGTTTTTTTTTATTTTGTGAGCAATATTTCGAAATGTATTCCTTTTTCATATGTATCAAATTGGCTTAAGCCCGTCATACCTCCAGAACTCGTTTTTTTGTTACATTAAGCTTGCTTTATTTTTGTGCACGCACATACATTCGCTCACTCACTCATTCACCCCACTCACTCCGCTCATTCACACCACTCAATCCGCTCACTTACCCACTCCCTCCGCTCATTCACCCGCTAACTCCGCTCATTCACCCGCTCACTCCGCTCATTCACCCGCTCACTCCGCTCATTCACCCGCTCACCCACCCACTCACTCACTCCGCTCACTCACTCACTCACTCACCCCACTCACTCATTCAATCCACTCGCTCAATCCACTCATTCATTCCACGCACTCATTTACTCTTTCACAAGTTCCTTCCGGTGTTGTATATCCAGCGGCCAGTCAGGAGTGGCGTGCTGTATACCTTTTGCTCCATCCCATATCACCGCAAGGTGAGGCATCCCATTAACCCACTGGCGGGGGATCCCGCCCTATGACCTCGCGGTGGCCGCGATCGACAGCCGTTTTGTTCTCGCGTTTTTATCGCACGCTCGTCGTGTATAGTACACACTTACGGTGCTTGAACGTATACCCATTATGCTCGCAGCTACGTAACACGAGAGGCGCTCGTGTGCCACGCTCTCTATCGACTGCTATCGATTAGCTATTCGGCCTCGTCCCGCACGCGCTTATAACCGTGTCGTATACACCTGATGCGGCGGCGTTTCGGCTCCGAAGGCGAATCGTGCGTGCGCCAGCTGTATGAGGCTATCACGGTATTATACATCCGCTTTAATGGTGTTGTCTGACTGCTTCCATTCAATGGGTAAAGCGTGGAGGGCTCGATTTCGCTGGTGGCGCTAATGTCCTGTAGTTTCTTTCTTTCTTTCTTCTTTCTTTCTTTCTTTCTTTCTTTCTTTCTTTCTTTCTTTCTTTACTTCTTTCTTTGTTTCTTTCTTTCTTTCTTTACTTCTTTCTTTGTTTCTTTCTTTTCTTCTTTCTTTCTTTACTTCTTTCTTTGTTTCTTTCTTTTCTTCTTTCTTTCTTTCTTTCCCTTCTTTCTTTAACTCTCGTCGTCACAGTTTACGACATTGCGCGCGTGAATTGTGCTCGCTTCTTGCACCCGAGCCGCATAAAAGGGGCCATGGAACGGTCACACGAGAATTTGCTTTGTGGCTTACACTGAAAAAAAAAAGTGGGTGGTCTATTGTGGCCGTACATATTTTAAAATAATGCATTTTCGAAGATGTTTCGGCACAAAATAAGCCCCAGAGGTCGCTGCAGGGCTATAAAACCCGCCCGTCCACCGTAGGGGACCGCCATTTCGCCGTGTTTTGTGTGACGTCATGGGCGTGCACGGTGCGGCAGCCGCCACCTTGTACCCAAGTTCCAGCCTCCGCCCTGTCGTTTTAATTTCAATGCCAACCTGAAAAAAAGCTGAAATTGCTCGATTGACATGTGCAGCTGACCGTGGAACAAAATCTGCCCTCCCGAATGCAGACGCTTGCACATGGCCAAGCAGCTTTTGACGTCATGGCTCGCCGTGTACCAGCGTTGCTATTCGGTCGTTCCAGCGACGCAGGCGACGCCATGTGGCCGTGCTTCGAGGCTGTCACATGGTGATAAAACAGCGACGCAATTCGGTCTCTCAGTAGGCATAAACCAACGAACGCGTCTTCACGCTCTGCGACGCTGACGTAAACGCTCGTGACATCATCGTCTCGTCCGCCATTTTGACCTTCCGCTGCGCCGCCTATAGTCGCTGGGATGGTCGAATAGACCCGCGGGCCGCTCGCTTCTCAACAAGAATATTCAATTATGAAATAAATGCTCGGCCAAGTACGTAAAAATTTCCCTAACGTGTTCGTGAACGCGCATGGATTAACCTATGAAATACGGATTATGATCGAAAAATCGGATGTCATCGCCTCTTTAACCAGCTCGATGTTTTGGGTGCTGTCGCGGATTTTCGTCGTGTAGTTTTTTTTTTTTTTTTTGGCGGAGCGACACCTGCTGTTTTCAAAAAAGTATGCGCATATTCGTCGGCTTCCTCACCTGCGAATTCATAGGTAAGTTCAGCGCACATCAAAAAAAAAAAACGTATAGCACGAGCTGAAAAAATCGACATTGCAGTTTCAGCTGTGCCCGTCCGCTAATTGGAAATCGCGAAATCATATAAGCTGGACATAGCACCGTGCACGAAGCAGACCAGACCAATGTTCTCTTTGAAAGAGTGTACTGCTTGGCATATATTGTGCTGTTTCTTTTCTCTGAATGGACGGTGTCACTACCAAGAACAACAACAACAAGAAAGAAGCGCCATCTAGGTGACAGCTTCTGTCTCACATTCGATGAGATGCGTCGTCCGTTTCCGCGTGCCACACCCGCTGCTTCCATCGTAAAAAGCCTCGAAAACGAACACTGTCGGCGCTCCTGTCAGATACGCTTCGTCTTGTATAACGCATCGCCCGTCGTATTTCCTGCTTTCGGTTTATACGCCTTTCCGAGTCCGCTCCCGCTCCTCGTGATGATGCCGCCGGTTGACAGCACGAGAAGACGGAGAGGAGCTCGCCAGCTGCGGTGGTGGCGGGGGGGATAAGCGCGCTATGTTTTTGTTCCGTCTTCGTCTATCAATGCTGTATATCACGACGAGCTTCTATCGGAGCAGGAAACTACGGCGCACTACATACACACACACACACATATATATATAGTGCGCTCCTCCGCATCATCTGACAGCGCGAGAGCTTGGTGCGGCGTCCGCCTCCTTCCCGTCTCGTATATTATATGTGGATGTTGCTGTGTGTGTACACGTCTCTGAAAGGATCACCCGGTGCCTTCGCCCTGCCTCTCTGCAGTTCTGTGCTGTGTTCGCGAAATGTTTAGGGAAACGTTCGGGACGCTTCCCGTGTTCAGCGTCCCGAACTATTACCGTGAGCGTTCGGCACTCTTCTTGCGTGGAACGTGCATTACGGCAGGTGATTTTTAAACTACAATTACCGCCATACCACGAGGTTCTGTCTCCATTGATCGGCCAAAATTTTCGAATCCCGAAGAAACGCTTTTTTGTTCTCTGGATAAACGTGCTATGTTTTTGTTCCGTCTTCACTGACCAGTGCTGTGTGTCATGACGAGCAATAACGGGGTAGGAAACTACGCTTAAACTGCACACACTTATATAGTGCGCTCGGCCTCCTCCGCCTCATCATCTGGCAGTGCTCGGCATGCCGTCCGCCTTCTTCCCGTTCCGTACACTATATTAAATGCGGATGTTCCTTTCTATACGCGCCTTTGAAAAGATGACCCGGAGCCTGCTGCACGATGCATGTAGTTCCGTGCAGTGTTCGCAAAAGGAGTAGGAAGCCGTTGTGGTGCTTCCTATATCAATCCAAGGCCTCCTTGACTAGATGCCCGCCGCGTTGCTCGCTTTCTCTTTGCGGTGGCGGTTCCATTCAGTTCTCCACAAATCTGTGAGGTGGCGCTCGTTGCCTTACCGACTTCCGGCAGCAGTGGAAATGTGGGGCGTTGGCTAGTATGATGCTCCTCCTAGTACTTCCGAGACGGTAACAAGTAAATGCAATTTCGGTGGCGGCATCTCGTGATCTCTGTTGCAGGCGTTCGCCGCACGCGGCGCTCGTTGTCTTTCCGCAGAGAAAAAAGAGGGAGGGTGTGGAACCGGGCTCCGGACCACGCGGTAGACATCTAGTAAAGTAGGCATTAATCAAGCTCTCGATTAATAGTGAAGCGTTCGGGACGCTTGACACCGGAAGCGTCCGGAACGCTTCACTGTATATAGTATGCAATCATTAGCAGACTTTTCTACTGCAGTTACCACTATACGATGAGGCCTCGCCTTCATTTGATGGCCAGCATTCCCAAAGTCTGAGGAAGCACGTGTTGCTCTTTAGATGCGCAAAGTCGGTAAAACCGTTAGCGCGTGCGCAGTCGTTGCGTTTATAACACCATATCTTGTTCGTTATGATGTACGTGCAAGTAATTTGGAATCAAAAGGAGAGGTTTTGACGGGAGCGTGGGCAAAATGTAAATTTTTATTTAATTCAACTTCAGCTATCGTTATTTGAACCGTCATTTAGGTGTTCATGTTAACACTTCAATTTCCATTGGTCTGTGCTGAAATAACAACATTCCTTCATTTCTTTTATTTTGGGGTACATTATTGCAAAATGCCTTCTTATAGTCACGTGTCAGAGCGCATGCTAAAAGACCCTCTGCGTCGAACAGATTGTCTTGCTTCCTTTGCGCTTAATTTTTCCAGTGACTGTTGTAATGCAAATTAGAACATATGTACTCGCTATTGAGACGACATATTGTCTTTTGCTAATGCGCAAGAATGACAGATTGGGTTCGAAGTTATGAAATACATATCTTTTTTGAGCGTGAATCATGTCATCTTACCTTACTTGTATCTTTTTAAATCAGCTGAGTGAACCGAGGCCGCGACATACCGTACTGAGAAATAATTCCTGCGAAATCCCAAGGTGGCGGTGACAACACATTCAAACTAAAGACTAACGTACGTTTGTGGCGTTATTTTTCTTTAAAAGAACCTCTATGTCTGAATCTCGTCTGCCCGTCGTCTGTTTTATGTGCCGCCCTCGCATCAGCAGACGACGCCAGGCGCTTACGTTTGCGGATAAAAAGGCGTGGCACGCGGGTGTGTATACATGTACCCGCTGGACTCTCCGATTGGCTTACTCGAAGTCGTGCGGTGCACGAGATATAGTTTCCATATATGCTGCATCGTTTCCGCGACGCCGGCAGCAACTTAATGTATGGAGGCACAGCTGGTTAGGATAGTCTGTCGACGTTTTTTTTTTTTTCTCTTGTTCTATTCATCTCGCTCAGCTGTTTGGTGCACTAGGTTCACCTGCTTCGTTCCGCCACCAGACTGCATTTGAGCTGACGCTGTCGTAGATGTTATGCGTGTGCGTGTAGCACCGCATGCACGTCGTCTGCTCGCCGGGAACATCTGCCTGATCGTGCGCGTGTTCGTTACGCAGAAGTGGCTACGGTACAGACGGCCTGTCTCCTTCTCCTGCAGCGAGTCGTGAGCGATGTTTCTTTTGTTCTCATCCCGCGTGTCGAATAATGTTGGGGGGCTCTAAGCTGTGCATACGCAGTATATACAATAAACGTATTCATACTTGCAAGACGGACACGATGGCTGGGTAAGATGAATAAGACGTTGCCGTGTGTTTGCAGTGACTTTTCGAGCCTCTCAGACGCGTGTTACGTTGTTTGTTCAGCAAAAGGAAAAGTGTATATAGCCCCAGGCAGTTGTGCCCGGACAAAGGATTGTATGCGCATTGTTGAAAATAATGTGCATCAAGCGTTTAATTTGTTATGTGTGATTGGTCAAGCTTCTGACGTGTCGAAAGATCTTGTGCAATCTAATGTGCTGTGGCACTTACAGCTTGCGCGTGTTCTTGCTAACGTATTGCCAACCCTGGAAACGTATTGCTGACGTGTTGTTGGCAACGTATAGCAAAATTACGAAGCTTTCAGTGTTGCGTTATGTAGCTTTTGTGGATAGTTCACCTTACGGCGTGTCAACGAAGGCTCGGCGATGTGTGGTTGTTGGTTTGTCGTCATGGGATAACTTACAGCGCTGGAAGAATGATGACGTCTACGCGACGCCAGGTATAGAACCACCCATTTCCGGTTCTAATCGTATACGGCGATGGTTTGACGTCGTGCGTGACGTTCCCTGCTGGGGTCACGTTACCTTGGACAGCTGAGGTTTACCCCCGTATTCACAAACGATCCTCGACTTGACTTTCAACCTTCACTTGACAGAGTTGCGCACTGCGCCGCTGCTCGGCTGAAATTGACGCTGCGCTGCTCGAGAATCGCACCACGTTATCGTTGATATGCAGCGACTTGCCGTGCCTAGAGAGGGCGCCTCCATCGGCTTTCTCAAGTGAAGGTAAAGCGTTGAATGAAGCGAAGTTCTAGAATACGGGGGTTAGTCTCCCTGATTTTCGCGCCCTTCGAAGCGTGCCGCATCTTATCAGTGCACGCAACTATTGCTCTCAAGCTGCGTGCGATGCGCTTTTTGAGATAAGCGCGTGAGGTCTTCGTGCGTTGACTGGCGTAGGCGCCGTTGCGGGGGTATACGCATATTTCGCTGCGTGGAGTGCCCGCACTATAGAGTGAACTGTCTCGCGCAGTCTGCTCACTGCACGGTGGCTCACTGACTGCCTAAGGGGACTTTATGATTGCCATGGCTGCAGCGCTGCAATATCTAGCGCGTCCTTGTGCGGCTTCCGGGTGTGTTACGTGCACGGATGCCGAGAGAGGATTGAATTACCGCGCACGCCAACCCCCCCCCCCCCCCCTCCTGCATTCTTTCCGCATGCATGCATGTTATTACTGGGTAAGCAAAGCTGGTTTTTCGGACGACGAGCTCACGTCGGTCGCGCAAAGCTAATGAGATGCAACAGGTATGAAAATAATGAAAACCTGTACAGACGACGAAGCCGAGGGACGGTATGGAGGACGTTATTTGTAGTCTTTTTAAACTGTACTGTACTGATTACGATGTAAATATGAGGATGTTGAAGCAGATAAAAAAAAGGAATGCCGTCGCTGTTTCACACTCGCCGTTATGGCTTGGAGCGGCTCTCACTAAATAACACACACAGGTTTACATGCACGTATACGTACCTCATAAGCCCCGCCGCGGTGGTCTAGTGGCTAAGCTACTCGGCTGCTGACCCGCAGGTCGCGGGATCGAATCCCACCCCCGCGGCGGCTGCATTTCCGATGGAGGAGGAAATGTTGCAGGCCCGTGTGCTCAGATTTGGGTGCACGTTAAAGAACACCAGGTGGTCGAAATTTCCGGAGCCCTCCACTATGGCGTCTCTCATAATCATATGGTGGTTTTGGGACGTTAAAACTCCACATATCAATCAATCAATTACGTACCTCATAAAGTGAACGCCGGGACGACCGCCGCCTTACCTCGGTTGGTAGAGCATCGGACGCGTTATTCGAAGGTCTCGGGTTCGGCATCTGCCGGTGGAAAGTTGCCTTATCTTCGGTTGTATTTTATTTCTCGCATTTAATACAGTAATACAGTATACAGCTAATAATACAACAAATAACGTCTCCTGTACCTTTCTTGGCCTCTTTGTTTGTGGGACTGCGTTTAAGGTCTTGTCTATAGTTAAGAAAAAAAAAACACTCAAATTCTTTTTTTTTTTCGTTCAATAACGAAGTCGGAATAGATTACACCATTTGTTGGACCTGTACGTTACAAGTCTGCGTACGCAGTGCTAGTGCGTTATAAAAGTGTGCGTGCCCATTAGTCAGCGGATCATTGGAATAAGTGGTTTTAAGTGAGAAAGGAAAACAAAAGTGAGCGCCGTAACTGTCTGTATCACGGTGCGACACTTCAACAGTAGCTCACGAGGGATGGGGGTGAGGAGGGATTAATAGAATAGGATTAAAGGTATATATAGAGAGAAAGATCCGCTAAGGCAGCGAGCGAGGATATATAGAGGGGATAGGAGAGATAGGAAAGATGGAAACACGGTCACAGGAGTCCGAGGATGGGGCACCACTTGCGAGAGCTCTTGTCGGCGTCAGGAGATGGCGTAGGGCATGTCCGGTAGGTCAGAGCTATACGCTGACGTCGGAGATCGCGAGGGCACAACCGGTCGGCACGGAATCCAGCGAGCGAGTCCCGGATCATTGGAATGTTTTGGAATAGCGTACGCAGTATTAGCGTTTGATTAGGTACGATACGCTATTTCCGAAAGGTGACGTATACTATGCCCAAGAGCATATAGCGTATGACGTCTCTGCAGTTGGCGACAAACGCAAACTCGAACGTTTGCGTACCCTATTCTAAAGCTGGCTATTGGTTCGCGCAGTGGTATATAGCGTTCCCGCTCTGTGTATAACTATACAGTGCTTCGCCGCTAACTTCGAGGGCGCGGGTTCGACTTCTGTCCGTCCGTGCTCGATGTAGGCGAGCTTCAATGAACGCCCTGGTTATATGTAGCGTGACTCAACGCAAATCACGACACACATGAAACGACGTGGAAGTGCTAACTTGTTTAATGCAAAGCAACTTTTGCACGTTTGTCAGGGTCGTTGGCCTGATGGTATTAACCGCTGTCATGTAAACATTGGCCAATGGTCGATACCGCTAATCGATGATCGCAAACCTGTTGTATTAGCGCTTGCTCGGCACCTATAGGCTGTCTTACTAAGTGCTGACCTCTATTGTTTGCAGTTAGCGGCATATTTGTGGTCAGCGTGATTAACCGTTGGCCGCTGACCCTATAGCCTGCCCTATTACCGCTTACCTGTCGTGTTTTCTTTTACGGGTCTCGCTAATGCACGCTGCACGTATACGAAAACGACAACACACCCGAACAGCAACCCGCTAACTTTTCGTGTTTATGTTCGCGTTACAGAATCCCCGGGAGGTCAAAGCTTATACTCCGCCGGAGTAAACCACAACAGGACGGGCCGGATAAACGTGACGTTGGTCTGGCTCGCAAAACCCCGTAATTAAGTTAACGCGACCCACGGGAACGTCTTTTTACGTCGTGTTGGCATGGATATACGCTGTGTAAACAGAACTCTGTTTTGTTTTGTTTTCGGGCAGGATGCGATAAGCCAGTCCTCTTGGCAGCATCAGTCGCGCTAATGAGATGCAACATGCAGGTACGCCGATCCACGCAGGCGCGCTGCGCGCGTTTAACTTTACCAACGTTTCCAAAGTTTAAGCGGGTGGGGCCTCTGTTGTGAAATATAGTCCGGCATTGTTGTCGTTCAAACAGAGAGCGTTTTCTTTGATTGATTGATAGTGGGGTTTAACGTTTCAAAACCGCCATATGATTACGAGAGACGCCGTATAGTGCAGGGCTCCGAAAATTTCGACCACCTGGGGTTCAACGTTTTATCTTCCTCCTCCCTCTTATGAGTGGCGTGGGAACTTAATTTTTACTTTTCTATTCGCTTCGTTGTTTTTTTTTTTCACTTCATCTGTCCCTCTCTACATCTCTTCATGAGCCGCAGTGCGAAGATTGCAGGGAACCCCCGAGTGTCAGTCATGTTGTAATAATATCCCCAGTTGTCGAAAAAACAAAACACGATGATGATAACGAATCTTACAAAACACAAACGCCTCTACACCCGATGTTAATGCTATCACACTCTAAGCCGAAAAAAACTAAAGTGGGGTATGCCATTGGTCCTTTAGGGGTCTAAATGCGCTGCCACAGATTTTGAACCAATTTTGGACTAACTGCGGGAGTAACTGCAAGGGCTCAACTGTTACCCCAAGCACTTACTCCACTTGGTTTAAATGTTGGCCCCAGTAGAATGCTCCAGCGGGACTAACAGTTGAACCGTCTGGACCAATGGCAAAAAAAATGGCGACACTGCGTTTGAGCAGTATATTTTATGTTTATTCCAATTTAATCAGCACCGAAGATCATAGTATGTTATTCATGCAACACACACACACACACATACATACGCACCATTATTTCAAAGTAAAACACCGCAAGCACTGACTGCCCGCGCTGTACTACAGAGAACAGACTCTCGGGTATATATAGCACAGTATTTTGACCTCCCATCTAGTGCCAGTGGGCGACATTTACTCGGCTTAAGAAAACAATTAATATTGACACCGTAACGCGAAAATTCACATGGGCTTATTCGTATACCGATGCGCATCGATCTTTTAATAAGGATCCATCTAATCTTCAACATGCCTCCAGCCCGAGACTACGAATTATCAGCTAGTATTCGATCATGTCGGCCGAACCAGCGTTCGCAGTGCTGGCGCACGAGTCCGCAAACACAAACATAGCAGCGGCGCTTGTGCGGGAAAGCCGGCGAAGCAGCCGCAGGCGCCCCACCGATGCCGTACCGTGTCGGCTTGCCGACGGCGTCGCTAGGCTTACGACGAGTACGGCTAAACGACCGCCGGCGATCGCAACATGCGGCTCGCGTGGAATTTTCGTCGTCGTTATTTTATAGTCACAAATGAATAATAGGTAAGTGCCCCATGTTCGCTGTGTCTTACGGAGTGATGTAGATATCTGTATACTTACAGCGACGAGACCGTTCGCAGGCACGGTTCTTTCATCGTGCTGGTAAGGCACAACCTGTGTACCGCTGGCCGCACGATTAGTCGTATCCGCGATCGCCTACGCGTTGGATTTTTGATAACGATTGTCGCATGGATAAAAAGACATAAGTTTGCCTGAGCTACTATTTTTGTGAACTTGTACGCGACGTTTCCTTCGCTTGTGCCGGCAATGCACTCACACCGGCAGCCCGCTTGATACCGATGACGTACGAAGCCTACTTTTCCTATATATCGCTTTGAACTTGTGGTCACTGTGTGGGTACACGACCGCTGATGAACAGCTTACCTTTATTAGCATTGTCAGTGTTCACCGTAGTTCGAACTTATTCAGCACATTAAAGCGAGTTCTCGGCATTGCCCGTGTTTGCGGAGACTTTCACTTGGCTTCGGCTCGCCCGTGCCGGCATGGTGGAAACGCGAGGGCACTTGCTGTGTGCATTGACAGCGTGTTGTACTACTTTCCTCTAATAACATCTTCTATTCGTTTCATAGTGCTTCACTTTCACAGTGGCGTATAGCCTATTTAACTTGTTTTCATGATCGCCGACCACGCCGAGCATTGCAGTGCAGCATCGACAGGAGGCGATCGCGGCGCAGTTGCCCTCCCCGTTGGTCCCTTCATTGCCGGGCGTTTGCGCAAGACACGCATTGTCACACATTTAGTCCCTGTCGGACGAACCGTTCGTCCATTGGTTTAACGACTGCAGTTAGTCCAACTTTGCCGAATTTCGGCTTAGAGTGCAGGGAATGCAATCATTCCCATAGAAGAAGTTTGTTGGTTTCTAGAGGCCACATGTATTTTTAAACAAACTATAAACAAAATTTTGTTTTTAAGCTATTCAGCTTACCATCTCGTAAAAGATCACCTATAGTGTCCGGTGCGTATCATAGTCATTGCTGCTTTTGCAACATAACTAACTCCCTTTCCACATTGTTCGAAAAGTCTACTCTTCGTTTCCGTCGCCTATATACCACTCGATTCATGTATGCATTTTGCCCCGCCGCGGTGGTCTAGTGGCTAAGGTACTCGGCTGCTGACCCGCAGGTCGCGGGTTCGATTCCCGGCTGCGGCGGCTGCATTTCCGATGGAGGCGGAAATGTTGTAGGCCCGTGTGCTCAGATTTCGGCGCACGTTAAAGAACCCCAGGTGGTCGAAATCTCCGGAGCCCTCCACTACGGCGTCTCTCATAATCAAATGGTGGTTTTGGGACGTTAAACCCCACAAATCAATCAATCAATCACGTATGCATTTTCCCACTTATAAACGGGTGCTGGCACAATTTTTCCAAAGCGAGTGAACGACGACAAGAGAATGACGACGCAGAGACAAGAAGGACACGAAGGACACGAGCGCTTGTGTCCTTCGTGTCCTTCTTGTCTCTGCGTCGTCGTTCTGTACTCGCGGCTATAACTATCGTCGGGACAGACTTAAGCTTTAGCGAAGGAAAAAAAAAAAAACAGGACGCACATGTTGCAAGTTTGGAATGAATTCCCTGTGGTCGCTGTTTAAATCGTCTGCTTCTTCTTTGGCGATTCGTCTGCTGCTTGACCGACCTTGCAGAGCAGACGATCCGGCTACGCTCGGTGCACGGTGCGAAGCGCCTTGTGTGCCCGCGATAAGGTTGCGGTGTTCCGGTTTGTGCTTCCGGGCTTTTGTCACCGCCGGTGACTGCGGGCTTCCGGAAAAGCAAAGGAAAAAAAAAAACTGGCGTGTAACCACAGCCACGCCCGCTCCATCACGAAATAGCAAGCGTCCCCTTTCAGTTCTGTCACTTTGACTGCCACTTTGTCTCTGGATTCATTCACTGCAGCCCCTTTTCGATTGGGCCCGTTGTTCGCGGTAAACGTCATCGGGCCATATCATCCCACCCCTGGGTCAGAAGTAAACAAGTCCTTAGCACGGCACACGTCTCACAACCCACCGTGTTCTTGTGGTTGTAACTTAGAAGTGTGGCAGCTTGGGCTAGTTGGTATGGCATGACGATAGTTATAGCGCGAGAACAAAACGACGACACAGTCTTTCGTCTCCTTCTTGTCTCTGTGTCGTCGTTTTGTTCTCGCGCTATAACTATCATCTTGTGGTTGTGCTGCGAGTGCTTACCCGACCGTCATGGCATCGAATTCCGGTCGCGGTGGCCGTATTTTCGATGGAGGCGAAAGTGCTCTAGGCCCTTGTGCTTAGATGTAGGCGCACGTTACAGAACCCCAGGGGGTCGACATTTCCGGAGCCCTCCACTACGGCGTCTCTCATAATCGTATCGTGTTTTTGGGACGTTAAACCCCAACAATTATGGTTATTAAAGGCTGTTGTATTGCGCCGTCAAGTTTGAGTGGCGACCCAATTTCATCATCAGCCTGATTACGTTCACTGCAGGACAAAGGCCTCTCCCATGTTCCGCCAGTCAACCCGGTCCTGTGCTTGCTGCTGCCACTTTTATACCCACAAACTTCCTAATCTCAGCTGCCCACCTAACTTTCTGTTTCCCCCTAACCCATTTGCCTTCCCTGGGAATCGAGTTAGTTACCCTTATGACCAGTGGTTATGCTGCCTACGCGCTACGTGCCCAGCTCATGTCCGTTTCTTCTTCTTGGTTTCAAATATCATATCCTTAACCCCACTTTGTTCCCTGACCCACTCTGCTCTCCTCTCTTAAGGTTACACCTGTAAGCCTCCAGGTTTCTGCTCCGTAAAGAAGTACCGGCAAGATGCAGCTGTTATATACCTTCGTCTCTAGGGTTAGCGGTAGATGGTAGTGGTTACGGTAGTAGTGGTATACGTATAGTGGTAGTAATAGTGGTAGATAGTAATATAACACTAAGCCTCTACGACCGCAATATTAGCTTTTCATACCTGCCAACTCTCCAGATTTCCCTGTAAAATGCACGAATTTCGATCGCGCTTACGATTTTACAAGTTTTACCTGCAATTTTATGAAAAATGTTTTATTACCGATAAAAAAATAAATAAAATTAGTAAAAGTGCGTGGCCTCCGCGATTGGCTACGGCGCATTGCCGTAGTTAGTCGCGGAGGCCACAAAAGCGGCGTTGTGCTATATTCCGCCGTCAAGAGAGAACAATATATGTATTGGTGTTGTCATCATCTGTTTCTCTTGCTGGGGTCTTCGTCATATCGTGTAAACTACAAGCGTTGTCCATCAATACCCGGTAACTCCCTAAACAGGTAAACGGTTAAGAAGTCTGTGAACAGACCTAAAATTTCCCGCAAGCAGCGCTACAACTGATCCCGTAATGCAGTAAACGCATCCATATAGCTGTTCCCCTAGAACGTGCTCTGATGTTTTGAAGACTCGTTCGACTACTCATAAGTGTGCCGTTGTTGCCCATCGGATGAGAGGCTGCGACCATATAGTTTCTCAAAATTAACTAGAGGGCACCCTGGCGCTGCGATCGTTCTGCGACCATGGGAATGATTGGGTAGTACACACATTTGCCAAGTCTTCGTACTTGTGGGCGGCGAATCGTACTTGCGGCCTCGTTTATTGCTGTGTTTCAGTTTTGTTTTGAAAGAAAAAAACGAACCCTTTTGAACTTAGTGACTTGATTCGAAACGATAAGCCTAAAAGAATAAGGTTGTGAAGCGCAAATGGTGAACATTTGCTAATTTATGTTTTCATGAAAAAAAAACAGCTTCAAGCCACACGAATACACACGGAGCCAGAAGCAGGCCAGAAGTACGAAAATTAGACAAATGTGTGTACTACCCATCATTCCCATGCTCGCTGAAGCGCTGTGTGTGGCAGCATCCATAGACACTAGCGCCAGAGTTCCCTCTAGTAAGTATTGTGGGAAACTCTATGGCTGCGACGACCGGATTGTGTTTGCGTTGTTTTCTGTTTTAGTATCCTCTCTCTCTCCTTCCTCCGCTGTTCGTCCCGGTTCTCCGCGATGCGCCAGGTGGTCGTCCTTGACGGCGCTGACCGCTTCCGGACCGGCTTCGCGTTCGCCCCGCTGAGCCACGTCGGTGAGGAGGACGCTTGTGCGGCAGGTGGCGCCACCGCGCGTCCGGAGTCTGCACTTACAGGATAGCATGGAGCGTTCGTTTCGGTACACGCGTTTACTGGGGAAGCCGCTAGAGGGAACGCGGGCGCTGCTGTCGCTCGTACGCCACGAAATGTGCTCAAAGGAAGCAATCATTTCGCGAATTTGATCGAGTTGCCCTTTCGCGAAACAATAAGATGATGATGGCAAGCCTGGAAATGTGCGCGCACGCACGTACACACACATACGCATGCACACAGAGAAAGGGGGAGGGAAATAAATAAATAATCAGTATAGAAAGAAAGAAGGAAAGAAAAAAAGAAAGGAAGGAAGGAAGGAAGGAAGGCTTGGGGTAACGTTACATTCGAAGTAATCCCTACAGCTAGTCGTTAAACAATATTTTTGAATTTGTCGAGCATTTCAGCTATTAGGCGCGTGACAAGTGTTTCAGGTACAGAAAGGCACCATTATACCCTGACATGGTAAGAAAAATCGCCGAAGTTGGCCTATCCAAGTGTGCAGTGTTGAATGAGCTTTGGTAATAGCTCACATTAAAGTGATGCAGGTCGTCTTTTCAAGATCATGCGTTGTTGGTTTGTATTTTAGTGATGCGTGCTTGTGCTGTCCATTTATCCGCTGCTTTTCACCCCCGCGCATAATATGTTTGCGCAATTGGCAATAAAAAAAAAAAGGAAACCTGACTCGTTGCATTTTATTATTCAAAGGCCATCGCGCTTCGCGTGGTAATAACGACTGCTCCAACAGTCTTTGTCTGGCGAGCTGCTGGGTGTTATCTGGACAAAAAAAAAGGAGCGTCTTCGGGACATCGTGGATTTGCCCTCATTCGAGTTTTCGCGCGCTGGGAAGCAGCGCCGCGTCGTATTTCTCGAAGGACGCGTCGGCTTTCGCGCGGTTTGTTTATGCCCGTTAGATGGCGCCACTGTTCTTGTCGCTCTTCTGA
This sequence comes from Rhipicephalus annulatus, assembly GCA_013436015.1. Taxonomy (NCBI): domain Eukaryota; kingdom Metazoa; phylum Arthropoda; class Arachnida; order Ixodida; family Ixodidae; genus Rhipicephalus; species Rhipicephalus annulatus. The sequence goes on along the minus strand of WOVY01002585.1, from coordinate 30,622 downwards.
GAAAGCCAAGCGAACAAGAGATCGTGTTTTATTATTATTATTATTATTATTATTATTATTATTATTATTATTAATTGAATGCGAACATATGTATGCACCCGTGTGTGGTATTTGGTCACTAGCCTGTGCGAAGCCTTTCGTTTTAGAGACAGCGTTGGAAACGGGAACAGGCCGAAAGTAGAAGTTAAGAGACGGCTGGAGGACTTGCGCGGAAACACATAGAGAGAAAAGACAAGTGCACAATTAAAGCACCGTAAAATTTGGAAAATTAAGCTATGGGTTTTTAAAAGGCTTTTTTTTTCTTCAGGAAGAATAGCTCAATTGAGTTAGGCAATGCATTTAACTGAATTTAAAAAAAATCGTACCGGACGTACGTGTCGCCGCCTCGTAGCATCCATCTATACGTTGTTTCCAGTCACCGTTATTTGTTATCGCCTTTTTTTTTCTTGATGATGATTTTGCGCGGGTCATATAGCTTCGTAACAGCACACGAGAGGGAAATGTGGTGTCAACTGTAGCTTAATGATCCTGTATCCCCTTTACTACTGACGGGAAAAGTCGTCGTATCCAGTCCGTTTCGGAGGCGGAACTTTCGATGCAGGCGGAATCGCTTGAGGTACGTGTGCTCAGATTTAAGCGCACGTTTAAATAGAGAGTTAAGTTAAACAAGGAATCTGTTTAGATCGATGGATTTCACTCTGAGAACTCTGATGTTGGTAATTTCACCAACATAGGTTTATCAGTATACTAATACTATAGAGAAGGATGTAAGGTCAAGGTCTTGTTTTCAAATTTCGCGCCGAAATATTGACGCGTAACGTCAAAGATTTCAAAGTGTGTGTTTCGTATTTTCGTGGCATTGGCCCAACAACATTTTCCGAGACCTGATATGTGAGTGAAGTCTGTGGTCCCCTCAGAAAGCGACGTGCTTCATTGTAGGCGATGATGAACTACGCAGGAGCTGGTACATACCATCAAAATAATGACGTGACGGCGTTTGGCGCGGAAACTTCATGGTGGCGTCGCCCCTGACATTTTATCTTTGTGTGTTTTCTCGCCCAAGTGTCTTATCGCAAAAAAATGGAGGTATTGATATCGTTAAACAGTAGGTAAATAATTGAAAAAAAAAGTCTTTCTCTGCAGCGTTCTTTTTAGGAACACCAGATCGTCGGAATTTTCAGTGCCCTCTTCTACGGCGTTCCAATAATCATATCGTGGTTTAGGAAGTTATACCCTAAGACGATTCTTCATAATAAAGCAATGAGGAAAGCTGCATTGCTTGCTGGATGCGAGTATTATTTCTCGATGCAGAGCCGCCGATGACTTCAATCCTTATGATTAAGGCCCATGGACATTAGTTGAGCATGTAAATAAAGTTGAACGTCTTCTGGCCACATTATTTGGTAGGTTTACTTGATTTGGGGCTACAAGATTCGCAACTATGCCCCGTCGCGGTGGTCTAGTGGCTAAGGTACTCGGCTGCTGACGCGCAGGTCGCGGGCTCAAATCTCGGCAGCGGCGGCTGCATTTTCGATGAGGGCGAAAATGCTGTAGGCCCGTGTGCTCAGATTTGGGTGCTCGTTAAAGAACCCCGAGTGGGCGAAATTTGTGGAGCCCTCCACTACGGCATCTCTCATAATCATATGGTGGTTTTGGGGCGTTAAACCCCACATATCAGTCAACTCAAGATTCGCAACTATAGTGGTGCGAAGCATCGCCTGTATGCATCGTGTAGCAAGATAGTGTAGTGTTTGGGTTTGTTTGATAGCAACGACACGTGATCTGGTTATCTGCAATCTCGTTTCGGGGTGTTGTGCAACTGGTCGTGTTGTGTATCAGCCCGGTGAAGAAAGCAGGTGACGGGGAAAGAGATACCGCATTTACTCAGTTCTAACGCGAGGGTTGATTTTCATTGCGTGCAAAGAAAAGAAATGTTGGCGCCACTGCATTTCTTATTTTGAAGAGCGCGGATTTGGTTAGGAAAAGAACGCACCACAGAAAAGACGCTCCATATTAAACCACATTGAAGCTCTAAGCTGTTTAGGCAGCCTGAACTTGCTATTTTCGGCGCTTCGGGGTGAAATATCTGGAAAAAAGTCGAATTACACTCCAGTAAATACGATACACAAACACGACAGGTGAACTCATATATGGGGCAGGGCAGTTAGGTTGCTTTGTTGAAGCCAGGGGTCTGCCACACCTGCTTTTATTTGTTGTTTGCCAGTGCCGAGCGACTCTCTTGTTTCTCTTGCAAACACTTCCGGTCGAGCACTTCCGGTTTTTCAAATACGTTTACAGAAAAAAATTGTAAAATGAAAACTGTTGCGAAATTGTTGGTTCTGGTTCAAGTTAAGACTCTTATCGGCTAATATGACGGTGAAGCATGTTTACTCAAGGGCCAAATAATAGTCAGGATGGATAAATAAAATTAATGGAAATGATTCATTGAAAGAGCCGACAGTTTGCTTTTGTCCAATTGCGATTGTTGCGTCGCCTGGCGGAGCAGATGTGAACCACGTGTTTCCTTCTGCGTGGCCTCCGACACCCGCTTCGGCGCCCCGATGGGTTTGACGCGAGTAGGTTGCTGCTCTGCGACGTCCGAGCATGCTAGAGTCTTCTTTTAATTCCCCTACCTCTTCCCTCTTTGTGTCGGATCAACAATAAAGTTGTTTCACTCGCTCAACCTAAAGCATTACACCAGGACCCACGAACGCGGACGTGTGTAAATGTGATGTTATGTCTGCGAGAATAATCAGTGAATGAGTTGCAAGTACCGCTTATTCTCGCTAATTGCCAGCCGTTTCTAGCGCTGGATGAGTGTCGCCTCTTGTCGGTTATAATCGATATTCGCCGTAATTAACATAACATTGTGTAATTCATGCTGTGTCCAGTCATTTATTTGTATGCTATTTTTGTCCGGGTACTCTGATTGCAGTCAACCAGTAATCTTATCACGCTGTCTGCGCTATGCGCCGTATTGGACGAGCTAGATGATAAGAAAAATCTTCGCACTTTTTTTTTGTTTTGTCGAAAGAGGGTTGTCACAGAAAGATTGGCGGACAGCTCAGAACATTTCACCCTCAATTAATACTAATAGTGGTAGTATTGCAACTCGCACGGCGTTCTCATCCTGTGTGTTATAATATCCGATGCTTGAGCCCCTGTCGTCTGCTAACGTACCGGTTAGTGCCTTCTGCAGTTACCTCTGTAAACCGACACCGCCGTCTGCTAAGTAAGGAGCTTGTGCCTTCTGCAGTGACCTCTTCAAACCGACACGTGTGGTCTGTCAAGTAATCGGGCAGTGCCTTCTGCAGTTACTTCTGTACCGCTCTCGGTCTCCCGGGAGTCGTCTGCGCGGACGAATCGCGAAAGCAGACTCGATTTGCGTCATGAGGGACCGCGGTTTTCTGCAACGTGCGCGGGCCACGGTTTCCTAAGCTCTGACGGAGCGAGCGCCCAAGGAAAGCCTCCAAGTGCCGCGGAGCGCGGCAGAGCCGATGGGGAGGGTTTTGTAAGTTATTTCTGGTTCCCACGTGCGACGCGCGGCATTGCACAGCTGCGTTTCGTTCGCCCGCCCGCCGGGGTTCGTTTTGCTCCCGTGGCCCTGAGCGACCGAACGAACCGTTTGTGCGTTTCAGCGTTCTCGTAGTTTCCCGCCTGTTGTTTGTTTTTCTCTCTCTCTTTAATGCGCCACGTGCGGTGACAGACGGTCCGCAGTGGCGGCTGCGGCGGGCCCTGCTGGTGACGTCACGCGCGACGTCCGCGTGACGTAGCGTTGACGTCACCTCCCGTAGTCGATCGCGGCTGGTCGAAGAATAGCACACGCCCTGCGCTCCGCGCTCGGGTCTGACTGTTCTTTGAAGGGAAGACTGGGTCTTTGTTTTGTTTTTTTGTCGATGGGGGTCGCTGGCGGTGTTGCCGGGGGCTGAACGAAGTGCGCGTTTTAACGCTATTTGGTGGATTGCGGAAAAAGAGGCGGAAGCGTTGGATGTGGTTGATTCGTCGGTGCCGAAAAGTGGTCCGGGCGGGGCTGGTTGTGTGGTGTGAAGGTTTCGTCAACAGGGACGCGTCCTCGTCCAATGCGACTGCGGGACTCGCCGCAACAGGGGCGTCGTAGTCGTCGTCCTGCTGAGGTCGCTTTCCTGCACTACTCCGGAGCGTTGCGGGAAACCACACGAGGACACAGCGTCTACCGATCGCGGCGAGATAATCGAGTCGGCGTTTACAACCACTGACGGCGTATCTGAAGTTTTTGTCGATCGATGGTGACCTTTCGTGGTGTTGCGTCAAATTGAAAAAAAAAAAAAGTGTAGCCGATGGGAAAAGAAGACATCGTATGACCTTGTCGTCTCCAACTTTTGCCCGTGGTAGGGGAGTTGCGGCTACGTGTGCGTGTTACGGCGTATAAAGGTGCCTTTCGGACTGGCTGTCGACGACTGGTCGGAAGCTCGACTGCACCGTCGCCTTAGTGTTTGGCTGTGAATTTTGTGAGAGTGCCGAGGCAGAAGTGACGCGATGACGGCCGTTCTGTCAGCTCTGGGCGACGTTGGCGGCGCTGCCATCGGCGTAGCCGGCGTTGGTAAGCCCGAATCGTGTTTATCGGCACGCTTGTAGTTAGTGCGGAGAAAGCGGCGAGTGTGTAGCGTGTAGCGACTGATGATACCGCCGCTGCCGCTCGCATTTAGTTTGTTAGTCTCGAGCGCCTTTTCATTGGATGTTGTCTTAGCGCTTCGTCTTTCGCCTATCTTTGCTTCTTCTTATGTAAATATCCAATTTACATATCTATACATAAATATACAGCCTCTATCTTTTTCTAACCTTTGTTTTTTTTTGTGTCTTGGGATTTCAGCTGCTCGATCGAGACAGTTACAGCGGCCATATTTGCAGGTTCATTTCGAAACGTAGAAACCGGCAACAATGCAAAAAAAAGAAAACAAAGAAAAGAAAAGGTAGTTTATTTTAAAGTTTGTTGTTTGACAGCTTCAGCGGGTCTCTGCTACCTTTATCTACGTTATGTTGTACCTATGGTGCTGATACAGTACTTTCCAATTTTATCCGCTAAGCGAAACGTGCTGTGCACTCTTTTTGGACGGTTATTGTATTGTTTTTTATGACACGGCAATCGTTGAGATTGTGGGCTATATTTCAGTTGTTTCTTTTTTGTTATTTGCATCGTGAATCAATGCATTTTTGTTAAATGCCATCTTTTCTGCTGCATAACCTGCTCAACATTGTGTGTTTGTACTTCCTGCACATTGTTATGTTCATTGTCCCGGTCGCCCCCGCCCAAATTCTGGCATTAAGAGTGGCAGTATTGTTCTAAACAATAAATGCATGATTAAATAAATAAAAATAAGTCAAATTCATATAGTTAAAACTGCTTTATCACTATTAGAGACGGTAAACTTAGAGGAGTACTGACACAAACCTAAATTGGTATCGTGTTGCTCTAAGTGAAAGCTGGCGTGTCGAGAATCCTAAAAAAAAAATTGTCGTAGTGCTTGGGAATATATTTTTGAATACCGCTATAGCTTAAAACGACAATATCGCTATCAGAGAATGGGGGCGGCTTCGCAGTGACGTGTCAACACGTGTCTGACGTCACGGAAAGACTGCAACTCGCCACGTACTAGCAAGAGCTGTCAGTTAAATTGCCGTAAGTTGCGCGTGGTTCATGCAAACGGCGAGTATGGTATGTGGGGTTTAACGTCCCCAAAACCACCACATGATCATGAGAGACGCCGTAGTGGAGGGCTCCGGAAATTCCGACCACCTGGGGTTCTTTAACGTGCACCCAAATCTCAGCACACGGGCGTACAACATTTCCGCCTTCATGAGTAATGCGGCTGCCGGGACCGGGATTCGATCTCGTGACCTGCGGGTCAGCAGCCGAGTACCTTAGCTACTAGACCACCGCGGCGGGGCGTAAAGGACGACTAGTGAATTAATTGCCTTCCGGAGACTCTGACAGTGATTTCGGCGATTCGGGATGCATGCAGGACGCATATTTCGCAAACCCTGCCCGCTGTGTTAACTTGTTGAGATAATTCCCATTATGGTTTGCAGATTCCAGGCTACGAGAAGTTATAAAATAAAGTAAAATACTTTATAAGCGCTGTCAGGCTTCGATGTCACGAAAACGAAAAATGTTCTTTTTTTGGTGCGCCTCAAATTCGTTTCAGTACTCGGTTAATTAAGAAGGGACACACTTGCATTTCCGATGGAGGCGGAAATATTGTAGGCCCGTGTGCTCAGATTTGGGTGCACGTTAAAGAACCCCTGGTGGTCGAAATTTCCGGAGCCCTCCACTACGACGTCTCTCATAATCATATGGTGGTTTTGGGACGTTAAACCCCACATATCAATCAATCAATCAAAAAGGGACACACTTTATTATTTCCAAATACTGTTGACCGTTATGGCCGTAACTTCTAAACCTTCTTAAGTGTTCCGTTTTTTTTTTTTGCGCTGGTTGATATCTCGTAATTATAAACCAACTCATAAATTTTATGATTCTTGGACTTCAATATATTCGTAGACTGTGATTCGATTAATCGATTTTGTGATGAATCGCTGGACATTGGAACGGCTCTCACCGCTGCTCTGCAAAAGAGGATCAGGTCTATACGTTATGTCAGCGACCGTATTTCGCCGTATCCGGCGGGAGATTAAGACGGCGCTGTTGCGGCATTTCGAATGGGAAGTTCACTCCCTTCCTCCGAGATCGTCGCCTTTCTTTCCGCGATGTCGCTACAGGTTTATCACCCGCGTATACCTGAATTCGACGGCATGTGTGTGACCTTGTTGTTCCTTCTGTCCGTGTGCATTGTCTCTATAGCTTCTGAGACACACCGCCGGTGGTGCATTGAAGGTGGTATCCTATCATTGTGCAGTGACGTAGACAGGACGCGGGACCACTCACGCGTGCCACGAAAATTTTTCATTGTTTTGCAGCTTATAGGCGAGCGCGTTGATTACTAACGACACTGTCTGCTTCTTCAACGCTAGCATGCCTCGTTCGTCCAACACGCGCAGCTTTCTTTGTGCGCATCGAAATAAGCTTCGTTCATCCATCATCCACCATTTTCATTCATCCATCATTCGTCTATCGTCATTCGTCCAACATTTTATTTTTGACTACGCAGCGAAAAGGCTGGTGTCCATAAAATAAGTGTCTGCATATTGTGACACTCGCACTGGCTTCTCCGACATTTTTCTCTGTTATTTTCACATGCAAGTGTTTTCTTTTTCACCCCGCCAAGAGTTGGCCGACCGAATTTCCGTCACGGAAATGACGTCACTAAAAGAGCATGCTTCGGAGCCCTCCACGACGGCGTCTCTCATAATCACGGGGGGATTTTGGGACGTTAAACCCCACATATCAGTCGGTCATTCAATCAATCAATCAATCATAAGAGCACGCTTGTTTTCTTCTATCCGAGCAAAAGGTTACTTATATGACTTCCAGTGATCCACTTTCACTTACAGTAATGTAAGGAACATCCATGGTTTCACCTTCGTTTTTCACCTCCAAGCTGCACCTTTGGGTGGCACCTGTGTTCCTCGGTGTCCAACAAAGCTGCGATTGCAATGAAGGCGCGTTTCACGCTCTGTGTTGCACCGCATTTCGTGTGATCCAGGAGGCAGCGCGAAAAACAAGGTGAAGTGCAGCAAGCTTGCAATGGCTACGATTTCGGAGGCATTTCAGAACCACGTTAGTTTCAGAAAGCTCTCATAAAAGGGTGTAGGAGGTTGAATACAACAAATACACAAATACAAAATACAACAAATACAGATTGGTGCAGTGGTACGCGGCTTAGTACGCGCGCATGCAGACAGTTCCAACACACTGACAGCAGACAATGTGGCCGGTTTACGAGGTGCGATTAGCCGGCTGTCGCAAACGTTCCAAGTCGTCTCTCTCTCTCTCTCTCTCTCTCTCTGTGCGTGCGCGTGTGTGTGTGTCTACTCTTTATATCTTCACCCTAGTATTGATATTTATTTATTCATTCGTTTACTTATTTATTATCTTGTACTACTAGTCTTTTTCTCCCTTTTTGTCTGACTAATGCACTTAAGAGCGGCCAACCCGTTACAAAGGGCAATAACCACAATTCTTCATCATAATAGACCTAGAAAAAAAGAAAGCTAGTAAGATGTCTTATCGAATTATTAGTTTCTTGGACGATCCTCCAACGTGGGTGTGAACCATACATATAGGCCATCGTCATCATCTTTCGTCTTCTATGGTCGACTGATATGGATGCTTAAGAAAGCGTGCGGTTATTTGGTGGCGATTGATAACCAAGCTCTGCGCCATGTCTTTCTTCGCTGCATGCCGAGCTCCTTCTTTCCCTGTCGTCGGCGCGTTTATCTCTGCGGAGGACGAGAGGGGCTCGCGGCGAGGTTCTGAACTAGAAATGTGACTTAGAAGTGTGGCAGCTTGGGCTAGTTGGTATGGCATGACGATAGTTATAGCGCGAGAACAAAACGACGACACAGAGACAAGAAGGACATGAAAGACACGAGCGCTAACTTCCAACTGAGTTTATTGCGCAGAGCACAAAAATATATAGAAGAGACAGTAACCATGTGATAAAAACCATATGGCTCAAAGAGCAGAACATGAGTAAGAGAAAAACAAAAACAAACAACACAAAAACAAAAGCACTGAAAAAACGGCAAAGAAAAATCTAGAAGAAAACGAAACAAAAAGGTAAAGATAATATAACTACCTGCCCGCACCGAAACCTTTGAGGAACTAGAGCCCTACTTTGTGTGGAGGTGCTCTCTGTCCCCCTATCTTTTTTTTTTCTTCTTCTTCTCCGAGTGGTGTGCCTGCCTTGCCTGCACTGATAAGCTCCCGGCATTCCGCTGCATGCGCTGCCGTGCATCCGCTTGTTTGTCTCTCTCTCGCAGCCGTGCGTCACTCTTTTTTTTTGTTTGTGCTGCTTGCCCGAAAGAAGCGCGAGTTTTTACTGATATCGCGTCTTCAGACAAGTCCTTATAGCCAGGAAGGCAAGGGATACGCTAGACACCCTATACCTGCTTCCTCCGTGCAACTTTTTGGTAGAAGGGGTGTTTTGTAGAAAGCAAGTAATGGTGGAAAAAGCTGTTTTTTTCTAAAATGGTCAAGGATTTTAGCTATAATCTTTGGCTATAGTCAAAATCTTTAGACCCCGCCCCCCCCCCCCTCCCTCCGGAAAATATGCCTGGCTATAGGAGCCTGACATATTCGCATCCGCTGTTCCGTTTCTCCAGCTGTTCACTTTTTTTTTTTTCAAAGGATATTTACCTCGCTACCGTTTCACGACTTGCTGTTCCCGACGTGCAAAAGCGCCGTGCATGGGGCGCTAGCGGTTTTTTGGTGCTTGATTGTTGACCTGAATGTCTCGGCAGCCGGTATTCGAACCCCGCGACCTCGTTCATCTCACACTCGCGCATAGTGCTTCACGCCCGCGTGTTTGATTGATTCATTTGTGGGGTTTAACGTCCCAAAACCACTATTTGATTATGAGAGACGCCGTAGTGGAGGGCTCCGGAAATTTTGACCTCCTGGGGTTAGGCCCGCGTGTTTAAGATTTATTAGCGAGTATAGAAGAACTCCAGGTGGTCGAACTTCCCGAAGCCTTCCGCCACGGTGCATCAGTGGCTATAGCTAAGGTGCTTGTCTGCTGGGGCTTAGGCCGCGGTTTTGATCCCAGCCGTGGCGGTCTCATTTCGATGGAGGCGAAGTGATAGAGTCACGTGTTCTACTCTGCGATCTCAATCAATCAATCAATCAATCAATCAATCAGTTTATTATCATGTCATAAAATGATGTTACAGGGAGTAAAATATACAGAAGAGGGTCCCAAAGTATAAGACGTCAAAGTACAAGACTCGATGCACGTCAATGAATTCCAGATGGTCGAAACTTCTGCTGGAGTTCTCCAATACGGCGTATCGCGTAATCATGTTGTAACGCACGGTTCAATGAACACTTTTCATAGGCTAACGTAGGGAGGACGTACTTGTTCGCGATAATAACAGCACAACTATAGAATGAAATCTCCTAGTTGTCTCGGGGATTCACTTCTGCCTCTTCTTCCACGTTCTTTTTTTTTTCCAACATGGGTAGCGCGCAGCTGGGCCCCGCAGGTTGGTGCGTCGCAAACCATCCAGAGGGCGCACGTATCGGCTAGCGCGCGTAACTTGAAGTCACATTGTGTCAATATCGTGGTTTCGGGGCGTAAAGCCACCCATATTATGATATTACGCCTTCCTTTACGGCGTTTGTTGTGACGACATCGTTGTTTGTGGCGCGAAACCCTTAAGAGCCATGCTCTCGAGCGCAAAGTCGCTCTCCTAGCTGTACGGCGTCTCGACGTTCTTTTGGGACATCGAACGTAACCAACCAATCAATCGATCACAATCAATCAAATTTGGGCTTACGCAGTGCAGAGCTCGTGATTCTTTGTATACGATCATCGTCCGAAACGCAGGCATTTTCAAGACATGGGGGGGATGAGCCATTGGTTGTGAAACAATGGCCCCCTCTTTGTGAAGGCGCTCCTTGGGAAAAACAGCCAATTGGGAAACGCTGCTCCTCCTCCGCGTGATTTGGAAAGGTGCCACTCGGGTTCGTGAACCTGCGATTGCGAGCGTGCTCCAACTCCGTCGTTGCCTCGAGCGGCGAACCAACCGGGAGAGCAACTCTCCTCGACGGGTCGAGTGGATGGATCTAATGTAGTGGCTGTGTCTTGTGACACTTACTATTTTTGCAAGCAATTAGTTGCAGCTCGTATACCTCTTAAGTCAACCCTTTCAGTCGTAAAATCTTTGTTTTATTTATTTACTTATTTATGACACCTTACAAGCTCAATGAGAGCATTGAGCAAGGGGGGTACAAACTTCAAAGAGTAATAGGGCGGTCATCAATAACATGGAATACACAGAAAATAACACAACATCGTGACAAAGCGTGTCTAGTCACTGACACTCAAACAAATGTAATACGCAAATGTTTACCGATATGCAGAAAGCTTGAATAACAAGAAATTCAAGGTACATGAATTCAAGGTACATGGCCGAGGTGTACAACATACACACGCATTTTCCAAGCACACGTACTGCTAGCCGTACGAAGGCGTTTACCAATATAAATTGCAAGACAACGGTTTTTGCACGGGTTGAAGTTGAAGTTGAAGTTTATTTCAGGCAAAAGCAAAAAGAAGAAAGGTACAATTTGCCTAGGGGACCGGCGAAAAGGCATAAAAGCCTGACAAAGCGCCTGCCCCCTGTAAACCCAAAACCCACCAAAATAACACAGTGCTCAGTGTAAAGTAACGAGTCAATAAGAAATTAAGCATAAATATGTTTCTACATGCAAAACATGTACAGGAAAACATAAATGAGCGAAAATTTGCGCAGGCAATGAAATCAATAAAGCATATGCGTGTCCGACAAATGAAGCAAACTGTAGAGGACATAAACAAACACTAATGTAAGACATGTAAAATTTCATGGGTAATTTCTTATCCGTGTGTTCTAACGGGTATAACCTCAGAAGTTATCCCCCTTCGTAGTCATAATTATATCTTGTTCGTTTTTGCTCGAATACTGGGGACGTTCTGTGTCCTGACCCACGCTCTTCGAATTAGAGCGATGGCGTCAACCTGTGTGGCAGATACCACCACCAGCGGCGGGTGTAATTCTTTGCTCCCACCTGCTACCTGCCGAGCCGTGGCTAAGGTAAAGGAGGCCCAAGTGGCGCTCCTGGACCGGGCGCGGCGGGCTGCTGAGGCCAGTGGAGCCCTCGACTAGGGGCCCCCCACCCACCTGTTTCTAACCCTTATTTTATTGTTTTTGTCTCTGTAATATCCCCTTTGTGTTGATATGCACCTGCTCGCCCAGCAACGAGTTCTTCTAAAGCACAGACTGAAAATCGAGCCAGTGCGACCAGTATATGTGGGTTTACAAACGTAGTGTCAAATTAGGTCATCATGGCTCGGTGGTTGTGAAATAAGAAAAATAAAAAATATCTCCTTTACTCTTGAACCAACTTCTTATTCGGCAATGTGCAAGTCCTTGAAACCAGAGGCATAAGCAAAAAAATTTTTTCGGGGCTGCATCACTTTGGTCTGTAAGGGAGCCCAGCCAGGTGGATTGGGTGGAGTGTCATTGTGTGCTCTGTATGCACTGGTGAAGAAAGGTCTCGGGGGAGGTGGGGGGGGGGGGGCACAGGTCTGGTGTAGTGGCGTAGCCAGGGGGTGGCAGGTGGTGGCACACTAAGCTCGTGCCCGAAACTTTTTTTCACTGTGGCATACAGAACAAAAAATCACCATTTCAGGTCCACCCCCCCCCCCACCCTCGAAAAAACTTTCTCCCTACGCTCTTGGCCCGGTGTGTCACCCCTGCTACGCTACTGCCTGATAAAACTTTGGGTCTTCGCCCAAAAACGGCGCATACCCGCCTCAGCTTACACACCCCGACATCACCCGTGACTTTGGTCGGGCGTCTTCTTCATTGTGGCTTCATGCTCCGCGAAAGTGCCACAATAGTGGAGTAGATCGCAGTGAGGACAATTGAAGAAATATTCCCCGAAGAATCAGCAGCTTCTGGTTTTGTTTCCGGGATGCTATAGGGGAAGTGTGTTTGTGTGGTTGTGTCAATCGAGACCACCCGGTTTGAAAGAGCGACGTCGAAGATGTACGTGGTCGTCCGATGACGTCGTCACGCGTCACGATGGCGCAGCGATGACGTCATCGTTCTACCACGTCGTTTGCGGGAGGCACTGCAGAACGACGCGAGAGGACAGAAAGCCTCCAATAAGGTGCCAGAGGCCAGTGCGAAACTACGTCTGCTGCGCAAAGATTACGACGACGTCACAAACGTCTGCGGCCTTCGACGCCATCATGACGTCTCGTGGTGATCTTTCGGGCCAGTCGGGTTGACCCCGCCGCCGCCAATGGTTCACTTTTTCGCGTTTGATGAGGCATGTAGGACTAGCGGCACTGAAATCATTCTGACCGAGCAAACGTGCTTCTTCTGCTCTGGCAAGTGCCACAAATGTGAGAGTTACCCGCAGGTCGCGGGTTTCAATCCCGGCTGCGGCGGCTGCATTTTGCGACAGAGGCGAAAATGTTGTAGGCCCGTGTGCTCAGGTTTGGGTGCACGTTAAAAGAACCCCGGGTGGTCCAAAGTTCCGGAGCCCTCCACTGCGGCGTCTTTCATAATCATATGGTGGTTTTGGGACGTCAAACCCCACGTATGAATCAATCAACAAATGTGAGAAGTGGAGAGGGAGCGGGAGAGGTTGAAGTGCCCTGCCGACCATTCGTCGTCACTTGGGACCCCCCCTGCAAACATATACATCTGCCCGTATGTCAGATGGCGTAAAGGCAAGCCTGCAAATGTCTCCGTACGTGCGCAACTTATTTGTCACGCTCGTAAGCTCGGAACACCGGCGGAGTAATATTAACTCGTCGAATCATGCTGTCGGCTTGGTGTTTTCAGCTTCCGCTGGTCCCAATAGCCTGGGCGAACTGCGGTCGTGAAATTGGTGCGTCCATACAGAGCGGAATTTGGTAAAAATTTGAACCTCGCGGCCGAGCACGCCGGCGGCATTCGCCTTTGCCTTGTTATTGACAAACATAAAAACGAACAAAAAGAAAGATGTTATGCGTTCGAAGTTTTCTTTTTTTGCAACCGTGGGTTTGATGAACGGTGGCGGAAATCGGAAGCGGGGAAAGGCGCGAAATGGAAAACACAGCGACAACACACGACGAAGGAAGCGTCCTGCCTTCGTGATATCTTTCTTCGTCCCGTGTTGGCGCAGGTGCTCTTCTTATACTTTTTTATTTTATTTTTTTTTTGAACTTGAAGAATCTTGGCGTCGTCACCACGGGTTGGCTGGAAGAGGGGTGCCACAACCTACCCCTCCCTCCATTGAAAAAATTTGCATGCGTTTAGGCACAAATACAAACGCAAGCACGAACGTACGTAATGGAGAAATGACATCACCCCCCTCCCTCTCCAAGGAAATAGAAAACGCCTGGCTATGCCCCGGGAGTGACGTACGAAGGTATATGCGTTACATGCGTTTTGCAATGCGTGGATGAATGGCGCGGGCAGAGCATTTGCTCCTAGGGAATCCCAATTATATTTTTACAGCAATATATTGACAGGCTTGCATTGCTAGTGCAACTGCGGTCACAAGAGCAGTCATAACCTTTTTGAAAACAACTGGACTATATGCGTGGCTATAAAATGTGTCTCAACTAGAAAGAACACTACATACCCACCTCTCTATCTCACCATCGTCATCCATTAATCTTTCTTTTCCCCTTTCCCTCCCCCCTCCCCCCCAGTGTAGAGTAGCAGGCTAGAGCAAGCTATCGCCCAGGCCGACCTCTCTGCCTTTCTGTAAATAAACTTATCTCTCTATATATGGTTTTTCTCTATTTACTGCGCGTGCGGCATCTTCTGTGCTGCGCAGTCGGTTTTGGCTGTCAATGTTTTGGGCGGAAGAAGAAACTATCCGCTCATGAGATATGTACTTTCTGAGGCTTTCTTTTTTTTTATATTTGTGCCCATATCGTCGTAGCCTCATCAACGCGTCGTTTTACGTACCGATGGATAGCTTCCAAGTACTTGTTTTCAATTGCCTCAGAACGCAAAACACTATACAAGGTCGAGTCCAAGTGTTGATGTCGCCCCCCTGCATAAAATCGTCCTCGTTTTTTTTTTTCTATGTGTTTCGAGCTCTGCAGCTCCTTGACGTCACCTGTTGAATATGGCGCCGCCGCCTTCTGGGTCACGTGATTCGACCTCCCAAGGCCGCCCAGTATGTTACGCTGTGACGTGCCTGCCTTTGCTGACGATTTATTTCTTTTTTCCTGCATCCCCCAAGCGGATCTTGCTCTACCTCCCCACTCTCGGGTGAGCGGCAAGTTCTCGGTTTCTCCGTGTTTTTCGTTTTCCGTCTTTTGCTGGCAGCAGCGCGAGAGAGGCCGTGTCTTGAGACTTGCGCTCAGCGGCCACGCCGCCTCTTCGCGGCCTTCTCTTCTAGTCTATGCGAATATGGGGCGAATAAAGCGTCGCTCATTTCATCCAGTTGCTCGCTCGCGTGCGCCTTTCAAAGCGCCGTGTGTCTCTGCTCGAGGAGCTTGTAGCTGGCTATGGAGAAAAGAAGCAAAAAGAACGAGACGCCTCGCTTCTGCCCACGGACATAGTCCTGCCGCTATTGTCTGGCGTCGTCTGCTTCTTTCTTGACATCTGCTTCTTCTTTCTAAGACTTCTGCTTCTCCTTTCTAGCCTTCTGCCTCTTCCCAGCTGATCGGCCGGCCTGTTCCGTCACGGATGGGCCGCCGGTGCTGGTGCAGCGGCCGCTAAGATTGAGATCGCCTTCTCTCGCCAACGCCGAGGGAGAGGAGGACTGGAGGCGCAGCTTTTTTTGCGTATCTTTCCTCGCTGCTTTGCTTTTCCCCGCTTCTTTGCGGCTTGTGTGTTTGAATCTTACGGGGTGGGGGGAAGCCAAGCGGTCGTCGTCGTCGTCGTCTTAGCCTATGCGAGAGGAATACGGGCCCCCTCGGCGCGGCGCCTTGGGGCCGTTGCTTCACACGCGTACGCCCGCCAGCCGCCGCCGTCGTCTGCTACGAAGCGAACTACGCCCGTTCGTCTGCTTGCGGTCACTTCGTTTCGCGACTGGCTACGTGACTGTCGTGTGCTATTCAAAAACACGCCTGTTTTGCTAGCCGAATGTGCTTCCGGCCTTAACAACATCGCCTGTCGTCTGCTGCACCGTGGTCGTCGGTGTGCTGCTCGATGTGACTGTCGTCTGCTATTGAAAAAAAAAAAAAAAAAGACACGCCTGTTGCGTAGCTAAGAGTACTTCTGGCCAGAGCAGCGTCACCCGTCGTCTGCTACACCGCAGCGCGCTCTTGGAGTTTCAACTGGAGCCTGCCTGCTACCTTGCAACCGTTTTCACATCTGGCGACGATCGACAACGGCGCGATCGCCTATCGTTCCAGTTCGTGAATACACTCCTGAGAAACGGTCCTCGTAGGGAGGACAGGTTTCGTCCCTTTTTTTATCCGGCGAAGAGGGGGCGAGCCTCTGCGCGACCGACGTGCATCTGATCCCCCGTCCGGAATCGGCCGGTTTTTTTTCATGCCGCGCGCGCGTGCGCGTGTGTGGAGTCGCCCATCTAGCCTCATTCTCATCGGCAGTCACCCAACGACGCAGCGAGCTGCTCACCCTCGCTCGCTAGCAGTTGCCGTCGCCGCAGCGGCTTTTCCCGTGGCCTCCGAAGCCGTGCGTCGCCTCCTACGTGCGGCTCAACAACCGCCATCAGTTTAGTGCGTGTGTGCGAGTGTTGCCCCATTCGAAGAAGACGGCGACTTCGGTAACGATGACTACTGCTACTACGACTGCGAAGGTCAGCGTCGTCGGTGACGCGCGGTGATACGGCTCAACGACTTCGCGGTGGTCGGGGCCGGCGCTGCGTTTTGACCGCGGAAGCCAGGACACCGCCTCCCGCGGTCGAAAGTTCGTCGTCGTCGTCTGCTTCTGCGTACGGTAGCAGACGGACGGTGTTTTTTTTGCTAGGCCTAACGCAATCCGCTCGCTCACTTCTTGGGCCCCGTCGGAGGGCGAACGGGTTGTTGCACGCTTCGACTTTCGGTGGTGTAATACATCTAGTGCCTTCGGTGTTGACGCGCACGTGTGTGTCTGACTGTGTGTTGTTTGTCACCGTGTGTGTGGTGTGTGTGTTTGTCGACATCGTCTGACCGTCGTTTTACTCGATACATCTGTGTGTGACAACACTTGAGTGCTGTCATAAGTAGTGCAACAACGGTTGAATCTCTACATAGCCGGCGGGGGACCGTAAAAGGTGGACACACCAGCGGCGTTCACGTTGAACTCGGCTTCCGACAGGAACTGTAGGTAGTGGGAAGAAAGGAAGAGTGATTGCTCGTCCACTATGGGACAGCCCCAGAGCCGAGCGACGCCCGCCGCTATGGGCTACACGAACCAGGGCGGATCACCGGAACTGAGGCCGCGTCGGCATTCCACGCGAATGTCGGCACGTCGCGCCCGCGTCGGTGAGTCTATACCCGCTGTTGTCTGCATACGAAACGAGCTCGGGCTGACGTCATCCTTTATACTCTGCAGCAACGTTTGAAAACAGAGACAAAAAAATCGCTTCGAGCTCCGCCCCACAAAATCGCAGCGCACCTGTCCGTCATATTTGTGAGAGTCAGGTCTGGCGGTGCTTACTGGAAAACTTGCGTTTTTTTTTAATCTGATGATGTGAATACTATAGGCTTATCAAGACGCAGAGTTGTTTGTCTTTGTGTTACGTTTTTTTTTACTGTGTAACAAATGTACCGGGATTGATTGATTTGTGGGGTTTAACGTCCCAAAACCACTGTTTGATTATGAGAGACGCCGTAGTGGAGGGCTCCGGAAATTTGGACCACCTGGGGTTCTTTAACGTGCACCCAAATCTGAGCACACGGGCCTACAACATTTCCGCCTCCATCGGAAATGCAGCCGCCGCAGCCGGGATTTGAACCCGCGACATGCGGGTCGGCAGCCGAGTACCTCAGCCACTAGACCACCGTGGCGGGGCAAATGTACCGGAATGAACGATAAATTTTTTCATCAGGCTTAAACGCACGGAAAGAAACTTTGTCTTTCCGTGCGTTGTAAGCCCGATGATGTGATGCCAACAAGCCTCGTACGCAACGTTTCTGCGTATAATTTAGATTTACCGCGACGTTCAGAATTTCCACCTAAAACGCAGCCACCGCGAAAGGCAGTACGTCTGTAAAACGAGCGGCTGAGGGTGTCTTGTATCTTTATGGAATAACGAACGATATTAATTCCTCAAATGTGTTTCTGACGTCACGAGAATACGAACGAACGTCGTTAATCGTAATTTTCGGAGGCTTACGGGGCCGAAACCACGATATGATTGCCGTATTTACTCGACTATACCTCGAGGGTCGGCTTTAGGTGTACATAAACGAAAAAAAAAAAGAACACGCGTTACATTCGAGTAAATACGGTATGAGGCACGCTGTAGATAATTATAGGGCTGCGAAAATTTTGACCACTGGGTGTTCTGACGTCGTGCATAGCATCTGTAGCATTGCGCCCACATTGAAACGTGACCGTCGTAGTCGGCATCGAAACCGTGGATTTCGGGTTCGGGTCAGCTGCCCGAAACGGCACCGAACGAACGCGACTGACAGTGATCTTACGTATACGTAGCGGTACCCGGGTTATTTCGTTTAGATTAACGCCGCATTCGATGGCTTACGCAAATCTGAGATCATAGTTGAAACCAAGAAGAGGAAATGGACATGGGCCGGGCGCGTAGACAGGATAACCGCTGGTCGTTAAGGGTAACTAACTGGATTCCCAGAGAAGGAAAGCGGGTAAGGGGGAGACAGAAGGTCCGGTGGGCAGATGAGATTGAGAAGTTTGTGGGTATAAATTGGCAGCAGCAAGTACAGGACCGGGTTAACTGGCGGAACGTGGGAGAGGCATTTTATTTATTTTTATTTATTTTTACATACTGCAACCCGTAAGGGCTATGGCAGGAGTGGGTAGCAGGCCGGTACAAAACATGGTGTAATACTTTGCGAAGGAAAGCAAAATACAAAGTGGCAATACATGGCATCACATGGTGGCATAACGAAGACATGGTGGCAAGGAAGAGAACACAGTAAACACAGTAAGCAGTGAAGCGGAAAAAGACAAACTGTCAAAGGGTATTTATGGATAACAAGAATTCATTTAAGGGCAAAGAACGTATGTCACCGGATAAGTTATTCCAAAGTTCAACAGTTCGTGGAAAGAAGCTAAATTTAAACGTGTTAGTCCTGCAGTGGACGTAGTCAGGCTGATGATGATGATGATGACTATGGTGGTGGTGGTGGTGGTGGTGGTGGTGGTGGTGGTGGTGATGATGATGATGATGATGATCATGATGATGATGCAAATCTGAGCTAGCACTTTTGTGGAGTGGCTGACACTTAGCTTTGTCCAGTGTCGCGTTCATGAGTTCGAGAACCGACTGAATTCAGTGGGCTGTCTTTCGCGACAGTATGGAGGATTCTTCGAGAAAACTCGTTTCCTTTCGTCTGCGCGCACGCTTGGCGGTGTACAGGTGTATGTTGCACCGTCAAGCCTCTCGCACAGGTGCGTCACGCGACGGATTGCTTAACGCCTCGCACAAAGGGGAAACGTTTCGAAATGTGTAGCGCCATGGTTCCGCGGAGGTCTTTTTTTTTTTTTTTTTGGCGACGCGCCGACCTTTCTAGGCGCGTCGCGAATTCCACGTTATAATCCGCGAATTGTGTGTCCTTACAAACAAAAGCCTACGTGGCATCTTTATCGAGTGTGTTGTTTTCACGCACTTATTTTACCGTATACCACCAGTCATCGAGACATTACAGATGGGAGTGGGTTGCAATGCATAAACAAAAAGTGAGACGTGCAATGTTATACAGGAATAGCGCCAGGAAATTACGAATATTTGCGCATATTGACACAAGACATAAGCAGAGCATAGCAGTAGTGAGTATAAATAAAACGTTACATGTTATGCAATATCATAGCGGAACTAAATATGAAGACGTAAAGTTACAGAACAAACCCTGAAAAAAAAAATGAAAGAACTACACATTTCGTGCAATATTAGCGCTAATACGTGAACGTAAATGCATATTGCAATAGGGCAGAAGAAACGAGCATGCTTAAGTGCTGAAAGCATGCGTTTTTCTTTTTGTGCTGATACTATCGGGTAGTTAGGCGAGGTGTTGAAATTAAGATATTCGCAGAAATGAAATGAAATCGAATCGCACAAAACGCTGTAAACTAGATACCAGTGGGGGAGGCTTCGGTCCTGTAGTGAACCTCCAGCAGGCTGCTGCTGCTGCTGCTGCTGATGATGATGATGATGATGAAGATGATAATGACGTACACAGCTTCTTTCTATCTCTCTCTCTCTTCGACACTTTTCGACTGCAGCTTGATCGTTTTGTGGTTCACTGCGATTGATCGTAAGGCAATGTAAGCTTTGGCGAAAAACCGCCCAGTGTGTAAATAGGCATTGGTCGCGGTACATACATACCCTAATGCGCCCTTTGTTAGTTCGATGAGACATTTAGTACGCCTTAGCGATTGCGACATTTATTATGTCGCAGTATCTGACCGTGGTCATGCGCAGCTGCGTCCCGTTAGGCTTTTTTTTCTTTTATGTTGACGCCCCCTTCTAATGCTCCGCATAGGGGTCATTGACCCACGGAAGTGATGCGAAAGCTTAACGCACTGAGAATGTTTGCGTTCGTTCGATGAACGATCTTCGATCGCGCATCTGTGCAAGAGAAATGCGAATATAATGCGAGGGAAGAAACGCGGGGATTGATTTCGAAGTTAATTGAACGTTTTTTGAACCACTCGAGCGCGCGTATTATATGCGTGCCACTGACCTATCAATAACTCGTTCAAACAGTCGACCGAGCTGACCCGCAGGTCGCGGGATCGAATCCCGGCTGCGGCGGCTGCATTTCCGATGGAGGCGGAAATGTTGTAGGCCCGTGTGCTCAGATTTGGGTGCACGTTAAAGAACACCAGGTGGTCGAAATTTCCGGAACCCTACACAAGGGCGTCTCTCATAATCACACTGTGGTTTCGGGACGTTAAACCCCACATATCAATCAATGAATCAATCAAACAGTCGACCGAGAAGATGGTTCGCCTTTGAGTCATCCTATGTTAGTTTTTTTTTATTCGTGCTCCAGTGCGTATTTCTTTCGTACTGATTATGATTAGATTTATAGGGTAGCTGTTATGGTCAGCTTTGTAAATTTCCATGTCAATGATCTTGCTTCTACTCTCTCTCTCTCTCTCTCTTTCTCTTAATTTTTTCGAGGCGGGGGTAGCCGAAGTTTTATTTCGAAAACCTCCACTTCACAAATAATGATCCGCATAATAAAAAATAACAGACAGCAATGATGCAAAGCAAGCTTTAAAAAATACTACACGAATGTATACATACAGGTCGTTTGTTAATTGTATACAACGTGCGCTCAAGTGTATGGTATAACGCGAATTCATGTCGATAACGTACGTACGCTAACGGTAATCATCAAGCCTGCAGATGGTGTCCGGAAGAGTCGTCTGCATACGACGTTATATGTGTGCATATACTTTGGCCACCGCGTGGTCGTAAAATATAGGTCCGACTCGAATCGCTGTCGAACGCGGTATCGATATAAGGAGTCGCTGGAATCGTTAACTATGTGTTATTGAGAAAAGTAATTAACCATAAGTGTTGCTCGGGGATGTCTTGGATTACACGTAACACCTTATAGCGGGTGTGATCTCCCACGCCATTGGCAGTTCGCAGATGGGCCTTCAGTAATCGCACTGACCCATTGCCTATATATGTATATTTCGCCGTGCCCAGTGGCTATGCGGCGCGTTCTTTGCGTAACCGCAATGACCGAAGCGCAGCAGCTGGTTTTTCTCGCGATTAACGACAAAAATCACAGGGCCCATTTGGCATTCGTCTGCGACGACTCGAAGGCGGAAGCCCTCCTCTTCTTCGCAGTCGATGCTCCGCCGTTACTGTCCGAAAGCTTTCTGCAACCATACCATAATTTCTCACTGCCTTCAAGTTTGAAGGTATGAAGAGCGTTTTGCGATTCGCCTGGTTTTGCATGGCCTCTGTGATCGGCCCTAGCAACGGTGTCAGATAATGACGTCATCATGTGGCATAATGATAACGTCACAAGTAGCATTGATCTGTGACGTCGTATGACTGTGTCGTCGTCACGTGGCGCCATCTTTGTCCAAGCGAAACTTTCGGGAAGTGACGCCATTACGTGACGTCACGTGACGTCGTGTTGACGTCGCATAACGGCGTGATCACATGATTATCTTTGGCATCACTCACGTTGACGCGGAACGCCGATGGTCAATTTTCGTGTATGATTAGACACCTAAGGCTTGACGTTAGTAACCCGGTAGTCCATACGGTCATCAGCAGAGTAGCCAGGTCGTAACTACCGCCTATAGAAATGAGAAAAAACCCAGTCAAGAAGTAGCCAACTTGTGCCATTGTCCGTAGAATGTAGCCAAATGTAGCCATACGTATGTGAAAACAACTGTGACGCTGTTATGCAAATGGACATAATTCAGTATCCTCTTTGGGGAAATTTCAATAACTAAGTACAGTGAAAACCCTTCAAAATGATAATTCCGAATTATATCAAGTATATAGGATGAGGTTTCTTCGTCGCCTTGCGCTCGCAAGACGTTGATAATTTGGTTATAATATTGAAGCAAGAAGAAACTATCCAATAAGTAGCCAAGTAGCCAATACTTTGTTCCTGCCGTCACCGGGCTTAAAAAAAATACCCCAATTGGCGCAAAGTAGCCTAACATGGCAACCCTGACTGCCACCTTCCCCTGGGACCCGTTCTTTTTTTTCATCGCTACTCACGTGATGTTCTTCGCCCGCTCGCTCAAGTTCCACCTCGCGCTCTTCCTCCATGACGCCGTCGAAATCGACACGACGCGCTGTGTCAGTGTGACACCGACATTTTCTGCATTTGCACACGACGAGCGCGATGCCTATCTCGGATCACCTTCCGGTGGAGGGGTGCTCCACTTGTTATTCGCGCTCGGCTCGTATTTTTTTCTCTCTCTCTCTCTCTCGACGCGAAGGACCGTCGCGAACAACAAGATCGAGTTGCGATCGATATGCTCGACTCCATTGTTTCGAGCGGATCGTTTTCGCGGCTCTACTCGGGTTTCCGGAACGGCCTCCGACATCGCCGCATCAGGCTTTTCCAGCTGGGGTCTGTCTGTCTGTCTCTCTGTTGTCTGTCTGTCTGTCTGTCTGTCTGTCTGTCTGTCTGTCTGTCTGTCTGTCTGTCTGTCTCTGTCTGTCTGTCTGTCTGTCTGTCTGTCTGTCTGTCTCTGTTTGTCTTGTTTTGTCTGTCTGTCTGTCTGTCTTGTTTCGTCTTGTCTTGTCTGTCTGTCTGTCTTGTCTGTCATGACAAATTAGGCTTAGCTTTGTTTCCTCCAAGCTATTTGCATCGTGTGGTTGTTAACGCTGGCGACATTCTCGGTCAACATCATTATCATCAGTAGTATCAGAGCCCTTGAATGCCTTGTCATCATCAGCCTGACTATATACGCCCACTGCAAGGCAAGGGCTTCTCCCATGTTCCGCCAGTTAACTCGGTCCTGTGCGTGCTGCTGTCACTTTATATACCCGCAAACTTATTAATCACGTCTGCCCACCTAACCTTCTGTTTCCCCCTTATTCGCTTGCCTTCTCTGGGAATCCAGTCAGTTACCCTTAATGACCAGCGGTTATCCTGTCTACGTGCTACATGCCCGGCCCATGTCCATTTCTTCTTCTTGATTTCAGCCATGATATACTTAACCCCGGTTTGTTCCCTGACCCACTCTGCTCTCTTCTTGTCTCTTAAGGTTACACCTACCATTTTTCTTTCCATTGCTCGCTGCGTCGTCCTCAATTTAAGTTGAACCCTCTTTGTGAGTCTCCAGGTTTCTGCTCCCTAGTCAAGTACCGGCAAGATGCAGCCGTTATATACCTTCCTCATGAGGGATACTGGCAATCTACCAGTCGTGATTTGAGAATGCTTGCCGAATGTGTGACAATGACTTGGAAGAATTGCAGGCCGATCAGCTTGCTCTATCCCGTATACAAGATATTTACAAAGGTAATTGCCGGAAGAATCAGGACAAATACAACATTATATTTCAATCAACCAAAAGAACAAGCAGGATTTCGAACAGGCTACTCAACAATCAACCGCATTCGTACTATACATCAGGTGACAGAGAAATGCCCAGAATACACCCAACCACTATACATATATAGCCTGTATATGTTACGAGAAGGCATTTGATTCAGTGTAGAGATATCAGCCGTCATGCAGACACTGCGGAATCTGGGCGTCGACGAAACATAATATAAACATCCTGGAAGAAATCTACAGTGTATTAGCTGCCACGATAGTGCTTCATAAAGAAAGCGACATAATATCAATAAAGAAGGGTGTAAGACATCTCCCCAATACTATTTACCTTCTGGGTATATTCCGGCCGCACCACGTGACCGCCGCTTCCCAAGCGGTTGATATGAGCCTGTGTATTCCTTCCGTTTGCATACGATCTGTTTGCTTTTTGTTTCCCTTCGGCCGACCTTGATAAAAGAGTTGCTCTGCTTGCCTGCCTGCCTTGTTTGCGTGTTGTTTTCCCTACCTCGCTTCCATGTGAAACATTCATTACTATAGGCTGCCTTGTTTTTTTGCCGGACGGGAAAGGTCAGGCCATATCTGCTCGGCGGTGTCCTCGGTGGAAGCTCGATCCCTTCCGGCCGTCGTCGTAAAACAATGGACCGCCGTGCCTGCAGGGTCCACTGCAGCTTGCGAATACGAGGCGATGTCCTTTGTGTACGGTCGAACGGGCGTCAATTGTAATGACAAGGCTGAGGTCATGTGTATACTTAATCACTGCTGGTGCGTGGTGTGGTGTCTGTTGTTGGGTGGACGCATCGTATGACAGTTGGCAGAGCAGATGAGGGTACATTTCATTTTTGATGACGTCAATGAGGGGGGGGGGGGCGATTTTGGGCTTGTTGGTATGGTAGCATGATAATATATGGTAGCGCAGACAAAAACACGGTCAAGAGAAGGTGTCGTCTTGAATGTGCATTCTCTTGTCCCTGTCATTTGTCTGCGGTACCATATAATATTCGTTTTTTAATTTCGCGACTGAACTTCAGCACGTGATCCTGGTGACGTCACGATTTTCAATCTTTTTTTTTGCGTGTTTTGGTCACGTTGGGTGAGGGAAATTTTTCGAAACTTGCCGTGTTAAAAGTCCGGGTATTTCAACACACGATGCGAATCTCAGTTTTACGACAAACGTTTACGTAAGCCCTCGCAGACGCAGTCAAGATCTGTGACGTCAATGGGAGCTGGTGCGGAAAGGATTACCGGCACAAAAAATGTGTTTTTTTTTGTTTATTTTTTTTCTTTTTTGCGTCTAATGAAATGTTAGACCATCGAGAGCCTTGAAAATGTACGGGTAAGCCAGGTGCATTCAGATAACGCAATCAGATCGTTTTTAAAAGCTATATAGTTTCGATTCCCACTGCGCCCCGACGTCACATTAAGGTGTGAGCTGCTTGCCACGTTCTCGCGTAAGATACGGCGGCGTTTGCACGGTCGCACCGCTCCGTCGGTGACGCATTAGCGGCCGCGTTGAATGTTCGGGTACCTGACGTCATCGCAACAAGCCGGACAAGTGGGTGAAGTCACCGAAATTGACTCTGTATAGGCTAACGTCATGGCAAACTTTGTGTCGCTTCGCGCGACATGCGGAAATCTATACCAGTGTCAAAACGAAATATCGGCGTTTATTGAGCCTGATTCACACTTCCTGATGGCCGTCTTTCCATACACGTTTTACATGGATGTGTAAACTCGGCCTCGCGAATTGTTTGTTTTCTTGTTTACGTGTTTTCTCTCTTACCAACCGTCTTCTCGACGTGAGTGCGATGCTTTTCGGTGTTGCGAATTTGCGGTTCACACCTATAATGCGAGAAGAAATCGTCCTTCTGCTCGATGTCCCTCGAAGAGCGGACGACGTGGCTCGTGAGCGGAGTAGGAACGTTGTCGTCTAGGTTCGTTCGATTCACCTGCACCGGTCGGAACCGGTTCACGGCTGTGCACGCGAAGTTCAGAAATTGTGCAGCGTGAGTTCAGCGGTGCAGGCACAGCACGACACCCGAAACAAATGACGATGTGTCGACCAGGTGTTGGCCTTATTTCTTTTCGGTTAATTTACGCCGTTCAGCAAACACTGACCTATGGCGAAACGCACATGCGGAGGACAGTTTATGAGGCGCGAACATCTTGGCAAAACACAGCGCATTTGTAGAGGCGGGTGCGGCGCCTAAGCCACCTACGTCTAAGTGCTGCGTCGTCTGCTCAACTGCACGCGCACCTGCACCAAGCCGGCACCGTCAGCAAAGGAGGTGCAGGAAAATCATGAACCGGTGCTGCACCTCTTCTGCACCTTTCGAAACGAATGGCAGGGTTCAGCGGTCGTCAATGCTGCACCGCTGAAACGAATGGCAAGGTGCAGCACCTCGTGAACTGGTTCACGTGGTGCAGGCGAATCGAACGGACCTTCTGTTTGTTTATGAATGGATGTTCGGTGGCGTCCTCTTTGAGGAAGACTTGTTTCTCGCTGTGTCGTCGTCGCTCGAGTGGAAAGAAGGTCGTCCAGATTCGTCGCACATCCGGTCTCTCTTGTCTTCCTCCTCCTCGATCGCTTGAAAAGCATGGCCGATCACTGAGCGCCAGCCGCCGCTGCCAAGCGAACCGCCGTGTCGGGCGGAGCGGACGCTTGCAGGGACCAGATTATACTCGCCATATACACTCGCTCCGCGCATTCTGAGTGCGTTGATGGCCTGTTAGCCTCGAAGAGAGAGAGAGAGAGAAAAAAAAAGAAATAATAATGCCAACCACAAGTCGGCATCTTCTTGCGTGACGTTTATAGCGATATTCAGTCAAAACGGGATGTCCTGCAATAGCCGACTGTGTACAAGGGTGTCCTACATAACTTAAGCCAAGAATATGAAAGTGAAAGGCAGTTAGGAGGTGAATTGAACCAAACGCATACCACTCGCACTAGTTTGTAGGTACTCGGGCTATTTTTTTGTTTATTTCTCCCCATACCAATTAATTCATAATTCTTAATTACCTATTTTTTTCAAAGTTATGGGCAGGAAACCCAAAATATGAACAGGCTGAGATGTAGAGCGCTTTCAGAAACCACCGACAAAATTGTTTCCTGTACGACACGTTTAGCGCTGCTATTTTTTTTTTTTCGCGTTGTAAAGAAAGCCTATAGCAGCACTGTAGAAGTGAGCTTGCAGTCCGTCCACACGGCTTCTTTTCACGTTTCGCGGGCTTTCTTTAGAACGTGGAAAAAAAAAATACCAGCGCTAGACGTATCGCACTCGAAACAATTTTGTCGGTGGTTTCCGAAAGTGATCGGCATCTCAGTGTTCATATTTTGGGTTTTCAGACCATAACTTAAAAATAGGTAATTAAGATATAATAATTAATTAGTATGGGGAGAAATAAAAAATAGCCTGAGTATAACTGCAGGCTAGTGCTGCTAGTATTGAATTGAATTGTTTATTCATAACAACAAAGTTGCGAGGATGACCAGGCAAAAAAGCTGCTTTGAGCAGCTTGAGGGGAACCTGGCCACCTCATACATACACTGGACAGCTTCACAGCGGTCACACAAAAACATGGTATATACATCATGAACGAACTAACTTAAAAAAGCACAAAAACAGAAAACATCCATGGTCGGAATAAATAAACAAGGTCATTATGGAAACATTTGAAAAAAAAGGGAAAAAATAAGCGAGGTGCTAAAGACAGAGAAAAGGACAAACAAGCCCTTAGCAGCACAAGCAATGACATAAATACGTCGCGTAGCCTTTTTTAGCGACAGAGGATGCGTTTGGTTTAATTCGTCTCGTAAGTGCCTTTCACTTTCAAAATTATTGGCTCCAGTTATGTGGGACACCCTGTGTATATAGCTTCGCGAACGTCTGCCGCGGTAACTCGAAGGTTGCGGGTTCGATTCCGGTCGTGGCGGTCGCGTTTCGATTGAGGCGAAATGGTATATAGAGGCCCGTGCGCTGCGCGATGTCGCTGCATGTAAAAAAAAAAAAAACGCCCGATTGATGGTCGAAATTTTCACAGGCCTCCACAACCGCGTCTCTCGTATGAGTGGTTTTGGCGAAACCCCGATGATTGTTATTGATATATCTGCAAACTGTCGTCATTCGTGTTGTCCCTCTGATCGGAGGGCAGTCCGAATTGTGCGCGTCCATTCGCCTTTCTTTGAAGTGTATATCGATCCGCATTCTGCGGCTGTGCGTGTAGTGTTTTCGTCCATGATAACTTCTTGCGATTTCGACTGTATACCTTCATTGCTCGTGTTCTATACTAACGCCGGCTGTTCTTTGTAGTCACTCTAGTCCTACGCGTTTGGGGAAGAGAATCTTAGATTTTTTTATAATTGTTATCGAAAAAGAACGCATATTAACACGTTAGAAGTGATCAGACAAACATATGATGATGATGATGATGATGATGTCACTCTATATAGTCGTTCGCGTTTGGGGAAGAAAATTTTTATTTTATTATTGTTATAAAAAAGAACGCAGATCAACACATTAGAAGTGATCAGACAAACATATGATGATGATGATGATGTCACTCTATATAGTCGTTCGCGTTTGGGGAAGAAAAACTTTTATTTTATTATTGTTATAAAAAAGAACGCAGATCAACACATTAAAAGTGATCAGGCAAACATATGATGATGATGATGATGATGTCACTCTATATAGTCGTTCGCGTTTGGGGAAGAAAACTTTTATTTTATAATTGTTATAAAAAAGAACGCAGATCAACACGTTAGAAGTGATCAGAC
The DNA here is from genome assembly GCA_013436015.1 of Rhipicephalus annulatus. NCBI lineage: Eukaryota > Metazoa > Arthropoda > Arachnida > Ixodida > Ixodidae > Rhipicephalus > Rhipicephalus annulatus. The sequence continues at coordinate 2,053 of WOVY01002585.1, read as the reverse complement.
AAACATATGATGATGATGATGATGTCACTCTATATAGTCGTTCGCGTTTGGGGAAGAAAAACTTTTATTTTATTATTGTTATAAAAAAGAACGCAGATCAACACATTAGAAGTGATCAGGCAAACATATGATGACGATGATGATGATGTCACTCTATATATATATCGTTCGCCTTTGGGGAAGAAAAACTTTTATTTTATTATTGTTATAAAAAAAACGCAAGTCAACACATTAGAAGTGATCAGGCAAACATATGATGATGATGATGTCACTCTATATAGTCGTTCGCGTTTGGAGAAGAACAATTTTTATTTTATTATTGTTATAAAAAAGAACGCAGATCAACACATTAGAAGTGATCAGGCAAACATATGATGACGATGATGATGATGTCACTCTATATATATATATCGTTCGCCTTCGGGGAAGAAAAACTTTATTTTATTATTGTTATAAAAAAGAGCGCAGATCAACACATTAGAAGTGATCAAACTAATGATGATGATGATGATGATGATGTTACTCTATATAGTCGTTCGCGTTTGGGAAAGAAAAACTTTTATTTTATAATTGTTATAAAAAAGAACGCAGATCAACACATTAGAAGTGATCAGGCAAACATATGATGATGATGATGATGATGATGATGTCACTCTATATAGTCGTTCGCGTTTGGGGAAGAAAAAACTTTTATTTGAATATTGTTATAAAAAAGAACGCAGATCAACACATTAGAAGTGATCACACAAGCATATGATGATGATGATGTCACTCATATAGTTGTTCGCGTTTGTGGAAGAAAAACTTTTATTTTATTATTGTTATAAAAAGAAGAAAAGAACGCAGATCAACACATTAGAAGTGATCAGGCAAACATATGATGATGATGATCATGATGATGATGATGATGTCACTTTATATAGTCGTTCGCGTTCGGGGAAGAAAAACTTTTATTTTATTATTGTTATAAAAAGAACGCAGATCAACTCATGAGAAAAGTGATCAGGCAAACATATGATGATGATGATGATGGTGATGATGACGATATCTGTGAGTGTTTTCCAGCGAGCGCCATCGCTTTTTCCGTGACTCGGAAAGGCCCGTGCAGTCAACTCGTGCTGACTCGCGTGGATGCACCGTCCGAAGAAGCCAGGAAGCATTTGCCTAATATAGGGTGGTGCGTCGTGCGAACTTCGACCGAAGTGACGGGGGGCGTTTGAGTGTATAAGAGCTAAAAATAAGTATACCTGCAGTCAAGCGCCATTTGCCGTCGGGGAAGTACTCTGTACACGAGACGGCTTGTGGTATACCTCTTTGGGCGTCGCTCAGGAGGCGATCATCACTTTTTTTCCGTCCTCTGCCACTATATACGTAATGCTGCCGGAGGATATGTCTGTAAACACCCACCGTAACTGTCTTCCGACCGCGTACATTCAGGAGTTTTAAGTGTACACGTGTGTAAAAAGGAAAAAAAAAAAGAGCCTTCGCGAATATGCGGCTCTGTGCATAGACTGCGAAGAAGTATTTCCTCGAAGGCATATAGCAGCGAAGAAAGTCTTCTTGTCGAAAAAAATATATACATATATATTTTTAATCCTGTCTGTGGTGTATGCGTTGCTACTAGTGCTATTCTGGGTTCTGCCACATAGCGGAATCTTCAGCCAATCCGGCGAGTGATAGTATATCACTTTGGAGGCGCTGCTCTGGGCCAATCGTATAGTTTCAAAGACGGCGAATTCGACGAGGTGAACAGCGTCGACCGTCGAGTAACCGCCTCGTCTTTTTTTACACACCAGTCATCGAAACCTTCCAGCCTTATCGCTGTCGCTCGCGTAAGCTCTGACATGTTCTTGACCATTCGCGTTCCGCGCGTTGTTATCTTATCACAATGATCTCGAACAAGCGAGCATTGCGTCGCTATGGGCCGAGTCTTTGCGTCACTATGCGCAGAGTCTTTGCGGGTGAAACCCGGCTATATCAAAATAAAGCAAAGAAAAAAGCCATATACATTGCCGATTTCTATTGGAGGATACCGTCGATCGCTGCGTGCGGT